>CM055022.1:10538826-10613852 GCA_029204005.1 Salix udensis
AAATGCAAATTTATTTTTATTATTTTGTTGCATTACATAAAGTTCAAATCTTGTGATTGGTTCAAATCATTTTATTTTATGTATATGAACACCATATTACATATCTATTTACAAGGCAAACATGTCTTATAATATATAGATTAAAAACCCTTGTTTGGGAATTTTTCAGTGGTAGTTCTATTTAGTTTAAACAATCACCCTTGAAACACCTTAAAATCCCTTATAATAGTCAAACTTTAAATGTTTCCTCTTATAAAAATCCAAGTGAAGATATTACAACAAATATCAAACACATTATCCATCAAACAATTCACTAATATGAAACTCAATACTATAAGAAACAAATCACCATAATAATAAAAAATAAATCCACAAGATTATTGCTTCTCCAATTAAAACTAAAAAAATTGTAGACTAGAAACTTAAATACCTAGTGTTCAAACCATACCAAATTACAAAAACTGACCAAACTCAATTCCATAAAACAAAAAAGATTGTCGCAAAGCCATTAAAAATCACCTTAACCACCTTGAAGTATCATTTTTCACCTTGATGTATCATTTTTCACCTTGATGGCTCTTGCACCAAACAAGAGAGTAAGAGCAAGTCCAATGGTAGGAGCTATTTTTAAGAGGCAAATGATAGAAATGACTCTCTGAATAATGTATAAATGGCTCTTGAGGTAATGTGGTCTCCAATGGTAAGAACCATTTTTAAGAGCCATTTTTTTTAAAATCTTATTTTTAAATAAAATTCAATTATTTTGTATATAGTGTAATTATACAATTCATTATACAATTAATATGAGTAAGTTATATAATTAAATAATTATTTTTGAGAAACCCGCCAACAATAAAATTATTTTTTAAAAAAAAATGAATTTAATTATAATTAAAAGATCCGAATATTTGAAATCTTAAATTTCGCATACTTATTTTTTTTACTAAATATTATTCTTAATTACCCTTTTTTTTCCTAAATATTATTATTAGTTACCTCCACAACAATTCTAAAAACTAAATTTACACAGACTCTTAAATCTAACTGTAAATTTAAAACATGTAATTAAGCTAATTGCTCTAAAAAATCGTAATTTATTAATTTTACATAATTATTATTTTTACTAAATATTATTAATATTCACCATTTTTCAATATTACTAATTATTATTTTTACTAAATATTATTATTAACTACTTATTTTTTTCCTAAACATTTAATACCCCCACCCCGAAACCCTACTTTATTTTGCGCCGCACCCCCATTTTCATCTCATCAGCTCTCGCCTCCTCCTTCTTCAACCACTACCAACTCTCTCTTCTTCCTCTCCTATCCTTCTGTTTCTTCAAAATCCACTGCACCATGTCATTTCTGTAACCTCTCTTAAAAAACCCAAGAAGATTCTCCTTTCAAAACCTCTCAAAATCCCACCTTTTGCCCCCCTCCCTCGGGCTTCATATCATTTTCGATTTTTTGCAAAAAATCCATCGCTGAAGAAGAAATCAAAGCTTCTGCTTTGATATTCTTGTTCAAGTTTCTATATCATGGGTTCTTGTTCAAATAGCAATTCAACTTCTATAATTTTCTGTGATTTTTCTTGTTTGAGTGCTGTAAAATATGTGTTCTTGCAATTTTTCAATTCATTGTATTGCTGTGTTCATGTTGGTTTTTATTGGTTGGCAACGGTCAAAAAAATTACAACGGTCGGATTTTTGGGTTTTGGCTCCCCGGCCAAAACCCGTGGGGATGCCTCCCGAAAATGGAAGAGGCATTTTGCTTCTTCATTTGGCTCTCCCGTTGGAGTGACAAATTTAACAAAAAAGGCTATTTTTTTAAAAAAATATGGCTTTGCTCTCCTCCGATGGCTAGTCCCGTTGGACTTGCCCTAACAATCCCAAAATCTACATAAGCCATATAAATATTATCAAAAAATTATCAAACCCATACCTCGAATGAAAAAGTCTTTTAGAAACAAACTCATAAAATCAATAAACTTGTTTGGAGAAATCCTACTCCTAAAATAATTATAGCCCTTGATACAATCATCCATAATGAGCCTACAATTATAAACCAACATAATTTTAATATCTTTTCCCTCTATGAATGAAACATAAGTGGAATGTTGAATATAATATCTTAAACCCTTACAAAAAATAATCACAGCTTGTCCATGTCTATAAAATGAAACTTGAATCCCACACAAAGCTACAGCTTGAAACTATTATAACTAGTTTTTCTAGCCAATTAAAAGGATGGCGGGATTATCATCTCACCCGAAATCCAACACCTTGAAATTCTTAATTCCATCCAAATGATCGAAGACCAAATACATATAATTGATTCTAAAGGAAACACCATCTAAAAATGAAATTTGAACTCTTATCTTAACTATTTCTTTACATAACATATGAGATCCTTCCCATATCAATAACAAAAATGTTAAATTTCTTTCCAACCTTAAAAGCAAAGAACTCTATGATTTTTAATGGTATAGAAATATTTTTCTTACACGTGTCATGCTCCGTAAGGATTTAAACTAACCTTTATGGAAAGAAAAGTTTCTTATTGGTTTGCCAACCCTTCTAAATGAATGGTCAAAAAAAATCAAAGACAATTTTATCTAAAAAACAATCCATTATGATCGATTAACATCTGATGAGTTTGCCAATTTTATCCAAATAAAGGTCTTAAGGTTTTTTAAGACCTTAAACTTAAAAAAAACATCTTAAGTAGGAGATGAGATAGTTTATATCAATATTTTGACATGTCCCTACCAAAACCAACCTATAATGGTTCATGCTTCAAACCTATTATTTTAAAGTTCAATAAATCACCTTATAAAAGATTCACCCATAAATACATAATATATTTTTATACCAAAATTGAACCTTATTACAAAACTTACATAACATTTTTCATTTAAAATTAAAACTCAAACCCAAATTTAACCCTAAAAGCATTGTATATTACAAATATAGCCAGAAAGAGTATACCTCTAAATTGTTTTGAATCAATACAAAGTTACATAAATTATAATTAGAAGAAAAAATCATTCATCATATCCAAAACCTCTTGATTGAAGCCTTTATTACTGAATCTAACCCATCAAATATTTCTAAAGAACCCTTTTAATTAATGACTTAGAGACATCTAATTCTGAATCAAATGTATCAAACCATATTGCTTTAAAATACATAAATATATTAACCCAATATCAAAAATCTATTCTTGATGCCATAAAAAATCTAGATGGTCATCAGTCATAAAAAATCTATCTAGATAAATTTATAAGCTTATTTGATAAATTAAAAACATCATAGCTTGTTTAAAAACAATCACTATTACCATTAACCAATACAAAATACCCACGAACTTACCAAAAATCTCAATAAAAATATGAAATTCAAACTCATAACTACTACTCTAAAGATATGATTTGATGTCAAAACACTCAACACTAATTTACAAGACTTGAAACAACAAAAAAAACTTTTTAATTTTGAATCTTTCTTTCCAAAATAAAGAATCAGTTAGATTCAAAACTAGAATTAGAAGAACAAACTTTAGAAAATCAGGTATTGAATCATGAATTATCAAACATTGAGCATGTTTATAAGGACTTTCTCCATGTTTTAACTCAAATTACCTTAAAATCTATTTGATAAAAGTTACATTACCTTTTTTCATTGAATTAAAAATAGACATTATAGCCTTGTTCAATATAAGTGCAAATTTAAACTGTATTAAAGAAGACATAATTCCAAAGCAATTTAAAAAAAAACACTTAAGAGAAGCTTTTACACCAAACATATTATATTAGCTATTAAATACAAAGTCAAGCATTAGTTTTAAACAATGGGTTTTATCTTAAAAAGATTTCTTTTTGTTATAAAATAATATTAATCATATTGTTATTATTGGCTATTCATTTATTAATATGATTGATCCTTACATATCTAGTCATGAAAGCATTACTTCAAAAATCAATGATTTAAACTTGTCTTTCCTTTCTTGGAAAAACAAAGACTAGGAATATGATTAATATTAATCATATTGTTATTATTGGCTATTCATTTATTAATATGATTGATCCTTACATATCTAGTCATGAAAGCATTACTTCAAAAATCAACAATTTAAAACTTGTCTTTCCTTTCTTGGAAAAACAAAGACTACGATTATAAATTTGATCAAAATATATTCCATTCATAAATAACCAAAATAATACATTGATTCGAGGAAAACAACCTCATCTCATGCATCGTAGACAATATATCTTTTTACAAAATAAACTAAAATTGAGCATAAGTTAGAAAATCCTATTTTACAAAAAAAAAAAATAATTTAGAATTTCAGAGCAAGATAGAAAAACAGATTTGTTTTGATATACCAAATATTTTTTGGAAAAGAAAACAAAATGTTATTGATCTTCCTAGCTTATAATTATAATTTAATGAAACAAATTTCTATAGAACCAAGACCTATTTTATAAAAAGAGAAGTATTATGGACTCAAAATAAAATATTTAAAGTCTAAAAGCCTTATCCACTAAAGTCCATATCACATTTGTCGTGTGCAGCCTTTTACATTAACAAAAACTCAAAGATTGAACGAGGCAAACCACGACTCAAAGGCCCTTGTAACTCAGAACTGACATAATGCTTTGTACCATTGTAAGAGCTAGGAGGACGGCGGCGGATAGAACTGAGATGAACGACCAAGGACTGCTGAAATAAGTTCGCCTCATCGTTGCCCAGTTGCTGCTGTAGTATGACTCTACTTCTCTGAATAGCTTGGAGAGATAACACTCTCGAATATTGAAAGCGACGTTTTTCCCTAGAGTGTTGAAGAGATCGGCCACGTATTGGTCATCTTGGGAGAATCTTGTGATGATCCCTTCTGAACAAAGAAAAGTAACATCTCTCGGTTGGTCAATGAGACAATTCATGAAAGAGACATAGTCGGTGAAGTATTTGGATTTCTTTTCGTCGTAGTGCTCTAGGGCGACACAGTTTACGAGAACGGTGCTTGTGAAGTCATTAATGGTGACGGATGGAATTTGAAGCACACGATTTCGGAAGTTTATATCGAGGAAGCTATCGCACTTTCTCGGACGAAACTTTATCCCTGATGGCCTAAGCTGCGTGACGCATTGAATTGACTGGTCTGATGGATGATATTCCTCTAAATCAATGGAAATGGTGACCTGATCTGTGGGAAGAAGGCTCGAGTGGAATAGGTCAAGTAAATGCTTGCCATGCCACGATATGAACTTGTTCAGGATTTCTGCGCGTCTTGGAAAGACTAGATCAAAGGATTTTAGTGCAAGTATCGGTAGAGGATCTGGGTTTTGTTTTATATCTCCATTGCCGCCAGACAAGTTGAATACTAGGTTGAGAAGGAAATATGGAAGTTGGTTCTCACACTTGAGGAGATCCCTGATTAGAATCGGGATCAACCAGGGCCTTGTGAAGATGGGGTCATCCTCATCAATCATATCTTCACTGTGGTTGAGATTTCGGAGAAGTTCAAGAACAAAGCAGCTGTCAAGCAACATCATTTCAACAAAGTCATGACTTGTCATAGGTACAGTCTCGGAGTAGCAGTCTCTTGTTGACCTTTCGTTTAGTTTTAACGCACCAAGATATTCGCTTAAATCAGTTGTTGATCGAGAAAGAAGCCTACCAAGGAAGAACCACTTGCGCTCTTCAAACTCCAGTACATGATCCTTGCCCCTGTGGTAAGGGCCTATCGACACGAGCTCAGGTTGGTAAGTGCTCGGATTTATCTTGTCGAAGCAATGAGGAAATGGAAAGATGCACGTGGATGAACTCCGACCTCCTCCTTGCCTATTTATTCCACGCCTTTCCTCAAGACGGCGATGAATAAGATCCACAGAATGTGGATCTGCAAAACGTGAAAAATCATGCTGAGATTCCTCATGGAATGGGCTTTCGGATGGAGAAGGAACATGGTACTCCTCTATAGTTAGGCTCGCAGGTCTTGATTGGCCTTCTAAATCCTCGTCGTAGCGTAGGATTTCAGTCGGCACAGAAACTCGGTTCTCATCTCCACTCAGGCTTGACCACGTCGGACTTGCTTTGCTTTCATGAACTCCCTCCTCTCCTCTCATCTGGCTTGAACTTTCCCCGTTTAGTAACGATGTCCCCTTCCTTCTCAGGGTACTCGCATTTTCTGTCATCTCAAACTCCTTAACTCTCGTTGCTCTCGACTCCATATCCCTCTGGTTCTCTAAGAAGTAATGCATGAAGCTTCTAATGCTTTTATAGTGAAAACAATAAGCTTAAATCTACCTTAAGATTTTTTAAAATGCATTGCCCGGAAATTTCATTTCCATTGTTACGTACCCTCAGGTGCTTCCTAGCAACTACAAGGAAAGTAAGAAAGTTACCTGTAACTGTGGAACGCTTGACTTCGACAGATAACAGCAAGAGGAAGAGGTGGGGAGGCTTCATGTCAAGTCTTGACAGTCAACACAAGACACAGTTGTTGCATCAATTAATTTGAACCAGGAGAGTTCGTGGTCAAGAAAGTGTTGCTTGTTTTGATTTAAAAAAAACATATCACAATAATTTGAAGTTCCAATTCACTAGTAGTTTCGTTCTCATATCTCAATTCGTGGAATCGCGCCTAGCTGAACCGTAGCACAAAGCAGTCCAAGTCTACACGATCACACCTATCTGGAAGCCTGATTTTTTTATCATTAAAATTCAATAAAATATATCTTCTCAGTTGCTCACTAAAAAGACAACAAGAAGAGCAGCTTAGTTGTTGGAGAAGCAATTACTAGGAGGCATATTTAATTTTGAATATCTCGCAAAGGTTGCAGAATGTGAGAAAACCAGTCTTGTATTCTGTTGTGTATCATTTAGCCCTGTAGTAGCCTGCTATCTTTCTGAAGGTTTAAATTACAGGAACTGTCCTACAAGAGGAAAGTTCCAAGTTACGAGCTTTGACCTTATATTAATAGGGGATTTCTTCTATTCTTCTTTAGTATTGAGAAAAGGGGATTTGGAAACACTACAAAATTAAGGATTACAGATTTATGCAAAACAAGATTAATGTTGTGTCTTTCTCCTTATAAGATGACTTCTAAAATCCAAGAGGTACACTCCTGGAGGAGTTGAAACTTCTGACGAATGCCTACATTCAAGAAAATTTGCATTTTTCTGCGGAATTCAGACACGTCTTCCCTGCACCTATAAGACCCGGCACATGAACATTGTTCTGATAAATGCACAGCTTTGACCTGATTACACCTAAGACATACCAGATCCTGCAAATGATAAAGACGCTCCCTCTGTCGTACAATTTGAAGAAGCGCGTTTTCCATTACTTCTCGGTCATAAGGCTGGCCACACTGTGGCACAGCACAGCGCCAATCCTCTGCCAATACAGCCGAGTCACGACACAGGTCCAGGTCTCTGCAGTCATTGCAGTAACTGTTCAAACATGATTTTGAGTTAGCAAGATGCTGAGATGATCAAAGAAAAATATAACTGATTATCAGCTTCAACTGTTTCACAATATAAATCAAATGAATAGAAAAAAAGTTTTAAGAAAAAATGCAATATGCTGTCACAAAATTCCTACAGAAAACTAGTTATCGTTTGTCAACAACAACAGCTAATTTCTTACAAACCCTGGTTTGGCCAAATATTAGAAGGATCCGGTACTGCAACGAGTGGCCTGGCATAGTCATTGTTAACTTGGTTTCTAGGATCTGGAGTCTGTAAATGTACCTCAAACATATTCACAGAACTGAAGTATTGAACTGATTCTACTCCAGGCAGAGGATATCAGTTGGAAAAAATGTTCAATATTTCCACTACAATCGTTCCCCTTTAGTGTAACTTAAATTAAAATACACCTGGTCAAGTGCAGAGCATGAATTATGGTGGTAATTCAGTTCTTAGTAGTTCCAGAATTTCATAATTACTTGAATATGTGATCGCATCCTTGGTAGTAAAAGTAAACCTAATAGTAAATAAAATCAAAGTCCCATAACATAGCAAGATACAATTTGTTCAGCTGAAATCAGGGGTAGTGTGTTAGCTACCCTGTGCCACTGAAGGCAGATGGAAGCTAAACTCATAAATCACTGGTCCAAAGACTACACTCCAAACAACCCAGTTCCATTCCTCTCTTTGAAAATTTGTTCATGTCAGTAATCAAATAAATCCCTTTTGAGGTAGCTAGTTAACACTTGAAACCAATGCAAAAGAGTACGAGTTCATATTCATCAGCTCAGAGGATTAAATCGCATCATAAATTTGGGAGGCAGATGTTCATGAGATAATTGGTGACTATATAAATCCAAATCCAGCAAATCTAGTCAACAATAAATATTATGCAAAGAGATTTCCAGGAACCTTAACCAGCAGAAAAATATAGCTCTACTGGAACTCTTATGGATGGGTTTCTAAAGAACGTTCAGGTCTTTGTCTCTAATTAGACATCATCTTGCTTCCAAACAAAATACTCAAAAGCATCATCCAAGCTTAAAGATTAAAAATGATGTAAAAAATGATATGATCAATCTAATTCTAACTAGGATTTTTTAAAGACAAATCTTCTTCTGGATAATGTAAGAACCTCTATGGTTATTCTTACCTGCAAATTACATTTGGTAAGATGAAAGAAGGGCAGGGATCATGAAACTCAGCTTCTGGAGCAAACTCCCGAACACGTACATATTTTAACAGATTCTTTCTCATCACCTGTAAAATGAAGGCCAGCAAACGAGATATCGCATCATTTCTGAAAGACAACAGGAACAAAAATACAAATTGTCTTTAAGAGTGTAGCTTCCAATTATAGTTCCATCTATATTGTTTTGTTTGTCCATCATGCAAAAAAATGATAAAAATTTTAATTTACTTTTAAATTAGAAAAGGAATTCTATAATCAATCTGTAAGAAGGTTAAATATAATTATAATTCTTCAAACTCAATAAACATATATATTTTTTATCTTTTAGATAATGGAAAAACAAAACACTACTTGTGGAGTAAAAAGACTTGTTGTGTGTTGTAGCAAAAAAGAAATTACAATTTTTTTTCTTTTATTAAAGAAATTAAGTAGGAATTTTAAGCCATTTCAAGATTATAATAACATAAACCATCCATAATAACTGTTTTCTGCAGAGTAACAGTTTTTAGGAAAGATTTCAGGAATTTTGGACAATAAAGAAAAATGAATGTTCCAAAAGAGTTCAAGAAAGGGGAAAGGATGGGGATCAGGGTGGGTGAGAGGTGTTCTATAAAAAATAATGACTAAAAGAAGACAATAGATAACCCATATTGCATGAAGAAAAAGCAATCATCAATTATGTGCTAGCTCTTATTTTATGTGATGCTCTAGTGCTGTTCAGTTAAGCAAAAAAATACCAGAACTTCATGCTGCACGTGCTGGTCAAGAGCCAGGACAGCACAAACATGCTTAATGAATTCCAGTGCAGGATCTCCTATGTGGTTGATGCCTGCAGGTTGTTGGATACCGAGTGAATTCTGTTGGACATTCTCAGATTTGTTTATCCCCTTCATGTGAAGAACAGTATCTCGAACAATTCCTAGAAGTTTGTCTGTGAAGTGTGTGCCAATCTGCATATATGAAAATCAAAAGAATCAATTCAATTTATTTAGAAGGAATCAAGACATCATTCAACTTTCACCGGCAAATATCCTCAGCAATACCTGCCCTTTAATATATTCCACCATATGTGATTCAAAATTCTCAGCAGCTACAACGGTGATTGATGGAGTGCATGAGTTGCCATCACGCACAGCTTCTCTTGTTGCAGCTTGCTTTTGTGCATAGTCCCAGGGAATAAACATGAATTCTGAGACAATTAACACGAAATGATCCTGCAAAAGGATCAAAATTTTTTTGAAAAAGACAATCCAGCAGGGGGAAAAAAGAGCAAATCATAACATAAAGAGAAGTTCCATTCTAAAATGGGTGGTTTAATATTTGACCAAACAAAATCCTTATATTAGTTGGCCATTGAAGTAGACCCTTAAACATGCCACAATTTTTACAGATAAAATACCTGGATTTTCTTGGGCAAGTATTCAGCGATATTCCAGCTTGACACAATATCCACTTTCGGTTCTTCTGTCGGGGAATGATGATGCAAATCATTGTGAGAACTGTCATCAGGTCTGGCTGGAATGCCACCGTAGTTATACTGTTACCCAGAAAGTAAACTGACCATGAATTGATTGGAACAAACATCATTTGTTTATGATTTCAGTAGACTATGAAAAGGAAAGATCTTATAATGTAAATGCAGTAATTTCCAAACAACAAGAATTCAAACCCTTTTATTAATTTAGTTTTCAATTCCAGTGGCATCATTTTGGAGGCCTTTGAAAAACATCAATTGAAGAGTACAATACTGGAAGGACAACGTCAAAGAAACTCTATGCAAATGATAGAAGAAATCCAAATTCCAAATGGAAACATTAAATTTCAATTCCAATGGCATCATTATGGAGGCTTTTGAAAAAATAAATGCAAAATATCAATTGAAGAGTGCAATAGTGGAATGACAATTTCAGAAAAAGTCTGTAAATGATGGAAGAATTCTAAACTCAAAGCCCCTTGACAAATGACAAAAAACAGGGGAAAAGGCATCACATGGGAATTTCTCATATAATGTTGAAATTAGAAAAGATAATACACCAAATACAGTTTAAAAGTTGTTCAACACATTTTTGGTGAAAACATTGAATTCTGAAAGTTTCAAATAGCACATTAAAAAACTGGATATATGGAGAATCTGTCACAAATCTATTTATCATGCTGGTTCTTCTACCAAAGACCGCATAAAGTCATATACAGATGTGTATAACCTTCAATTTGCATAAAGTGTCAACTGCAGTCTTTACAAACCTGATCCATAAAGAGCAAGGAATGCCAAAACTGCAATGGTTCAAGCTCAAGCCACTCGAACAGTTCTCTACAATTCAGCAAAGACAGAAGAATTACAAGAAGAGAAAATGAAAGATACATCTTATAATCGTTGGACATAACAAACCTATTTTGCAAAGTTTTGAGCAAGCTGTCACAGTAAGCTTTGGCAGCAGATAATTCAAATTTTCCAGTGTCTATGATAACCTTTGAAAAATTTGCAAATATGATTGTGGCGCCTAATTTGCGCAATTCAGCCAACAGCAAGGCAAAAACCTTTTGCATGACCTAAGAATGTAAAATGGAAGTATCGTCAACTTAATGGTATGGAAAAATGTCGATAGTATATTCACATATTTAAGGAATTACAAAATACCATCAATTATATGAGAAGAGCTAGAAAATAGAAAAATGAGTGAGATGGTGGGAGACTGATGGCAAAGGATCCTTGTGACCCTAATCTACTGATGGGACAATTTCCTCGTGACACAAAAATAACCATGTGAAGCAGCATTTACCTTGTGGAGTATGCGGTGAAGAGCTGGATCATGAAGTTTTGATTGAGGGCTGTGACATTAAAGCAAGAGAAATGAATAAACAAATCCAAAAAAATAACAGGTATGTTATAGATTATATAGCACTACAACCTGCAAAGCCAGCGATACAGATGTTGTAAAATTGCATCAGCAAAAACATTTCCTGATGTAACTGCATCTGCAAGGCATCTCTGGATCAGCTGTTTCAGGACACGCAATCCAGATGCAGATGAGGTAGCCTCGTCAAAGCCACTCTGATCATCATATAGAGTTGTACTGGAATTCATGTCCTGTTCAAATCCTAACAAAACACCCCCTTCCATTTCATTTATTTGGTTACTTTTCAGAAGAGCATCTACAGCCAAGTGATGTATCTGCACAGAAAATTTACTCTTGGTTACTTGCAATCAAGGCCAATTAGCATCTCCCCGGATCACACCTTAAATAAAAGGAGAAAATGACAAGAATTCTGAACCTTTAATTCGACAGAAACTTTCCTATATGCTCCAGGGTATGTTAGAACAGGTTGTTGGACCTATTTCAGAACAACTAGTGAGTTCACAAAAAACAACAACAAAATAAACAGATATTGCTACAGAAAAAAGAAAAATCTATAGTGTACTACAAATAAGTTCGACTTACTTTTCTTACACAAGGAAAACAAAATGATCTCCAGATTTCTATAACTTAGGGGGTTTTCCTAATTTTGTTTGTGACTATTTGAAACGAACCTCATCAGCAAAACATGTAGATTCTTCACGATGACCTCCTAAATCTGGAACGCCATCATCAGATATCCAAAGCACCTGCAAGAACTGATACACTTGAGCTGGAACGGAAAAGGTTGTAGAACAATTTGCACATATAAAAGTAACTCTTTTGAGCAATGGAAATAACTGTGGCTGATTTGCTGCCATCAACTTCAGCCTCTCAGAATAGATGCAGAAGTGCAAGAGAATCTTAACCAATTTACACAAAAATGGAAGCTAGTGTTCCATTAAAGTACCTGTTGCTGATCACGTAATGCTCTTGAAAAGAAGACATCAGCCGTGAATATAAGCCAGTCAAGTTCAAAATTTCCCAAGGGTACCTGCTCAGCAGATTTAAAAAGTTTATATTTATATAAGCAAAGGATAGATGGACTAACAATTTTCTTTGGAAGAAAAAAATTACATGGGCATATCTTGAGAGAGAAATTCTTTCATTCAACCACTGAGATGATGCAGCAGAACGTTGCATGCCAATTTTTGCAGCTGCTTGTTGCCAACCAAGTACCTATTCAATGCATAGCACAAGAATTAAGCAGTGAAAAGAATATAACATGATGCAAAGGAACTTGTGCAAGTGAAGAAGCTATTGATTTAGCATTATATTACCTGATACTGACTATCACGAGCATTTGAAGGTATGCTCACACAAGGGAAATCATCAAGCACTGACACACCTGACTTCATCAGGTGTGCATTTGGGCATTCAATGACAGCAAGTGTAGGCCCATGATGCTTGTCTCTGTTAATCAAGAAAAATATGCAAGCATATTTTATTTGGCTAGCAAAAACAAATGAAATCTCATCTGACTATATCTAGATGATGGAAGTTCAGCAAAATCCTACTGTATAGCAAATAGGAAGTCACTAATATGCACTAAAAACCACATTCAGGAATTTGAAGCCATTCAGGAGTTTCAATTGTACCATGTATATTACTATTGCTTAATAGGCCACTAATACATGACAATATTGTTAGAGAATAATATAAATAGTATATTGGGGTTTCACCTAACAGCTTAAGCTTTTAGATGAGATGGTTCCCTAACAAATATCACATGATCACAGCTGTGTAATGAAGACACCATTTTATTGCCTACGTGTCTTTAAGAGTTTATAGCATTGTGGAATTTATAGACATCACTTTTCTCTGCAGTAGGTGAAGAGATGCAGCACCCATGATGATGCAACTACAATACTAAATCATATGGAGAAATGAATGCAGCAGCAGTCCTTAGAATCTTATGCATTTAATCAAGATTTGAAGCTATATATTAGCTGCCATGGAGTAAAACCTGAGCTCACTAATTGTTCCTTGTAAAATCTTTTCAGCATCCTTGACATGGCCAACATAGTCCACCTGAAATCAGTACCCAAGATTAACCAGCAAACATAAGAGCTACTGCAGTAGAAGAAAGCCAAGAAAGCAAGCCACGGAAAGAAAACGAAGGCTACTAATTCACCTTGAAAACAATACTATTCCTAGGAGGTAGTGCTTCATTAGACAATGCTTGGCAAGCTTCCCGAAATTGTCTTTCGAGAAAAGATGGTGTTATATCCTTATTTTGGTAAGGATTAACAACCACAACAGATACCGTTCCCAGTGCAGGCATATAAATGACATATATAGCACGTCCTTCAGAGGTGCTGTAGTGAGTAGTGGAAAAAATGAGCAATCAGCATGAATACCAGGCTTCAAGATAAGAATGAACAGGATAGGAAATAAACCTGCCAATAAACTTAGATATTCTTGAAGAAATTGGATTTTATTGTTTAAGAAAAATAGCATTTAACAGAAAAATATGCAGTTTAAGTAACTAAACCAACCTGTTCATTACACATAAGATAGAAACTAAACAATAGCTCTTAACACACCCCTCTCTCTCCCCTGAGGGTATTTATCCAGTTCCAGATGTTGTATGCTGGATTGATTAGTTATGGAGCATTTAAAATCCTAAACGATCCATCTTCTATGCTAATGATTTAAAATCAAGACAAATAAAAGTGAAATATGCTACAAAAAGGAGAATTTTAAAGCTTGAATTAAGGAAAGGCCTCCTGGTCAATTTCTAACTAGTGAAATATTGAAGTACTACTTAGCCTTCTCCTCATATATAATAAAGCAACGTCCTTATAGAGTACAGTGAGTTACCTATGATATACATAAAAGAAAGATATTGATTGCTCCAAATAGGAACATTCTGTTGTAGTCTTCATATGCAGCTCACTCAGAGTCCAGCCATCCTGGGCATTTCGTTTTTTAGCAGTTTTATCCACTTTACAGACGCAACCAATTTGGATTACTGCGTTAAACTCCAATGGCACCTTTGATTGATATATCCCCTGATCAAAAAATTTAAATTAATAGATCAAAATTATATCACAAGACAAGAAAACTGCAACTGCAACTGCCCGATCATAAGCAATTACCAAATAGAATCTTGCAATTTCAAAACTATAACCTCTCATTAGAAACTTGCAAACAGCTTCCATTTTCGGTAGTTCATGAATCCACATATTTTGCAGAAACGTTTGAATATTCATTTATATTTTGGAACAAAAAAAGAGAAAATAACCACTAAAGCAGCACTATGAAATATTATCTTGAGCAGAACTATAATTCAACAAAACATGTAACAGAAATATCACAATATAAAATTTATCACATTCATGTCATGACAATTATGTAAATGCAGTAACGGTATATATTTCAAAGGAGGATTAGATCACAGATTATCAATGCTGAAGGTCACTAATAAAAACTTGCAAATACTTGTTAGTGTTGGAACACCTTCTTAAAGATTCAAAAGTGAAGTTATTAATAATAGAATATGAGATGGGCAACAATGCAAAGTTCTCCTGGAAGACTTGCAGAGTGCTCAACCAGATCAGGTTTGGTATCCACATGATTCAGTAATAATCTCACTCTTCATAACAATTAATCGCTCAAAAGTGTGAGGGCACCGGTTAGAATAAGCAAGTGTGCACAAAGAGGAGAAATATATCAGAAATTGAAGGGCCATGTCAAAGGATTTTGTGTAAAAATAAAAGGGTTATCTGCAGTTCCTGAAGCATGTTTTCACAACTGCATTAACATAAATCTTATTAGGGAAATATGTCAGACACAGATCCACCTCAATGGATTCTGTGCATGAATAACCACACAAGTGAGAATCATGTGAAGTTCAGCAGCGTATATGAATTCTAATATGCTTACCTCAACTTCTGGGATCCGCAAGAAGAGCTGCTAGTTTCTTGCTTTCCTTCCTAAACTTGTCTTCATCTATAATGACCTATTGAGGTATCATAGCCCATAAAGAATTAGAATGAAAGGCAACTGGCACGACCAGAAATAATCACCTACAAGAGATGTACTATAGACATACCTCAACTAGGTTATAGCTTGGCCTTCCATGAGGAAGAGTCTTGTTGACATGCCTACCAGGAAAATTTTCCATCGCAGGTGCTTTAGAGTTGAGGTAAAATGCTCGTGGAATAGTTATAGGAATCTTAAGCATGATTCCCTCCACAACAACCCATGCAAAAAATTGACCACAACGTGAACTTGGAAGTAGCTGTATTATCTGAACCCAAGAAGAGATACAAAAGTCACAAAGAAATAAGCATGGCCAAATTTTCAAAGTTCATTGCTACCAAATTTTTTAAATGACAAACTACAAACCTGCCAGTGGCATCGTGTTAGGGCTACTTCATGTGTAGTAAAATATGAACCAACTCCAGTTCTGCGCTGAGCTCCTTTATGATTGGTTAGACCACCCAGCAATTCAGATGCATTAGTAATATGGTGTGAAGTCCTTGAATTGCTCAACCTACCAAAGTTCACCAAACACATCATTAGCACCCTTTACAAAAATACCACAGCTCACAGTAGAGCATCCTGCAACCTTGGACATAAAGACATAAGACAAGTAGATGAGCAAGCACCAAAAACACATTGGGAACATCTACTGCAAAATCATTGTCTGGAAGACCTCAATGATCACGAAAATGTAATGAACTGTCATATCATAAATTGTCAAGAAGGTCAATCCTCTGACATGGAAAAACTAAGCTTGAATCAGAGTGTGTGTACTGATTTCTTTTTCACAGTGCACATGGCACTTGAACAATATTTGAGATCATCTTAGGGATTTGTATTCCCTCCTGGACATGTAGTTAATTGTGTGAAGAGTATTAAGACTAAGCTTGCCTCAAAGATAGTGAAATATATAAGACTAATAATATCTCTTTATTTTTCAAATTGAATCAAAGCGCATGGGACTTTATGCATGCATAGCTAAACTATAATGTACCTTTGTTTCTTCCTCCTGTCTAAAATATCTTTCCATTTTCTCTTCTTTAATTCAAGCCATCCTTGGTAATCTACATTTCTGTCAATATTTTCAACATAGGAAGTATTGTGTTGTGACTGTGAAGACAATTCATGCACACTATCAGTTTGCTGTTCTGCAGAATTCAATTGACCAGTTTTCTTTGCTGGGTGTTTATCATTGACATCATAACAACGAACAATTGGTCTAGGCCTATTTATAGAACTGCTTTTGATTTGGAAGTCTTCCAAGTCTTTAACATCCGCCTCATCATGATTTGTAATGGTGGCATCATTCCTGCTGCGTAAGGTGAAGATATCAACCAATTTCCGCTGACGAAATTTGTCCTCCTTCTCACGAACTTTTCTGTGCAGCCAATCAGGATGAACTACCCTAGGAACAGGGTTCGCAACCTAAAAAGACACAATTCATTTCAAGAAGTCTACAAGAGGATACATTTGTTCAGCAGCCAAACAGACAAGCCATCTAACCTTTTGCATTGCGGCAGGAATTGTAACAATTTTTTGAATTGATGAACCAAGTCGTTGCTTATAATAAGACCAGTCAATGATGGGGCGGATACCAACATCTGAAGAAGTCTTGCACCATTTTCGTAAATAGAACTTCATTATTTCTGCAAAATGAAAACATATTCCTACTGTGTAAAGAACGCAAATGAAACAGAAAGCGATTAGTGGAAACATGGTTGAATTTTACCAGCATCAGTTTCAAATATTGCAACAGGAACAGCACGCTCGCTAACAGGTGTTCCCTGCATGCACCATAATTGATTAATTAAAGCAATCTTGAACATTATCATCCATCCAAACAAAATAAAATTATATTTTAAATACTTGAAGAGGCATGGATGTCACTAGTTAATTGACTGATTAATCTTTGACTGCTTTACCATCTAAGATTTATACATGGTTATGGCAGCCAAAAGATATTGTTGAATAATCCATATTAGTCCGGTAGCAGTTATGGGATATATTGCCTTATCATAGAATGTATGGGCCTCTCCTCCCAATGCATTAAACCATTAGGTTAACTGCCATCATAGCAGGGCTTTAGGAAATTTCAGGCTTTGCTTGGATCAAAACATGAGGGCGTGAACGCAATTTTGGTTCAATTCAAGCATAACTCTCATGCTTGAGCTGTGCACATGAATAACCAAACCAAATCAAGCTCAGATATTCGTGTTTATAGTATGCAAGCTCAAGGTTTAGTAGAGATTGCGCTCAATTTTCATTCATTTAACATCTTCAACCAAAGTGTAGACTCAAAGTGTAGACTATTGCCCTAAGTTTTCTAATTAGTTCCCTTCTCAAGGTAGTTTCACATGGAAAAACAAGGTTACATTTGTTTGGGCATGAGCAGTTAATAAACTAGCCTAAAAATAAGTAGCTTGGGTTCGTTTATTAAATAAATTACCTGAACCAAACAAGTTCTGGGATTCAGCCCAGGCAGTTCATGAAGAGTTTGGTTCACTCGTAGGAATAGATACTAACACAGCATCATAGTCTGCCATAAATTTAATTTAATTTTTGTTAAAGCATAGAGTCAGCCCACTTGTTGTTGCCTGGTACATGTTAAGGATGAAGAATTCAACACTCGATAGTATGGCTAGATTCAATAATCCAAGTTAGAAATTGTGGTTTTATGATCATACTGAAACCTATCTCCAATTGTTTAATTCCACAGCAATAGTGGAAGTAAGATGGAGCTAGAATGACAATTATGACTATATAAAATTCTTTGAGCCCCATGCTCACCTAAAATAATCAGTATTCAGTGCATCATTAAGATAAAACAAAAAACATACCCTTGGTTCACATGCAACTATATACTGGCAACGCAATCCTTTATCTTTAACCATTGAATCACCAAGAAAATCAGCAAGACGCCTAGCAGTAGTTACTGCACATGACTTTTGTTCACCGTATTCAGACAAGGACTTGCTCATTGTGCTTGATTCAGATATGTAATCAAGCAACTCACTGTCAGCAATATCCTTTCCTTGATTCTGAAACAAGAGTGAAAAAGAAAATAATACGGTTAAAAGAATTTCCAATAGTAGCCCTTGAAATAATCATGCATTCAGAAAGGGGCATGCCAGAGGAAAGGAAAAGGAAGCTCGCAGAGGAACTTTGCAGCATTGCTTCTTAGGGGAGTTCATTACTAAAACAAAATGTTTTTTTACATACATCAAGAAGATCCAGCCAGCGGTTTGCCACAGCAGCTACAGCCGAGTAGCATTCCTCTAAGGTTGACCCGTCAAGGAACTTGTCGAAAAGCTCAGCCTGCAAGTAAGAAAAGCATCTCATGCACAATCAGATGAAATTCTTACTTCAGTAAAAACAAATGTGGCATCCAAACACAGATATATTGTGAAAAGCATAATGTAGACAGGGAGCATCAAGACAGTTATATTTCATAACAACTTCCTCAATAAAATACACAAAAACATTCAGGTAAAGACTTTCTAGCATTTAAAGTTGTCATCACCTTAGATGAAATGTATTCATTTGGTCATAGTATATAGTTATGAAGACATGCATAAATGTACAAGGGGGAGATGTCACAAAAACATAAGCCCACGCATATTAAAAGATAATCAAAATTTAAATGTCATCTGTCAAAAAAGTAGTATATTCAATGAGCCCATATTTACTCTCTGTTAAATATAGTTTCTTTAATTATCAGATTAGTCATTGGAAGTTCATGAATTCATGAGATTTTTTCATGTTGCCAATATAAAAGTCTTAAGCGAAAGTGCTTCACATTTACAAATATTTATCTTTTGCCACAAATACTTTTGAAAGCTCCATAAGAAGCAAATGGATTTTAATGATAAAAGAAAAAATAGAAGAAGTATATGACATTTTTTTATGCTGACAGGATAAAAGTATTTACTTAATAAGACATGGTCATATAATTTATAATCATATTTTTTTCTGTGTTTTGAATTAGTGTGACTTATTTTAGATCTACAATTCACCAAAAGCACATGCCAATATGTTTCGCTCCTTGACTGAGACAGGGAGCTACCACCGCCACATGTGCACTACAATTCAGCTTGCATCTTCGTATAATAGTATTTTTCACATGGCCTTACTGGAGAATAGACTTGTGTGGGAATACAGAAGCTCCGGGAGAAGTAAAGAATTTTACAGTATACAAGTAACTAGTTAATCTAGATGGAAATAATTATGGCATAACACCATAACAGCCAAACTGGTTAGACCCAGTGTAACCAGCAATCTTTGAACTATCAATTTTATAGGTAGAACATTCTAGTTTTAGACCATTTAAAAAAAATGAGATGTAGAGTTTGTAAATGCAGAACACCACAAGATGGGGAACAAGAGATACCTGGAAAACTTTGATGAGCTTCAGCTCACCTCTGCGCTTGATCTCAAAACCTTTAAGCTCTGCAAGGGTTCCATCATCATTGAAAACAGCATATCGCTTCTTAATTAAAATTCCTTCTTCCTTGGAAGCAGGAAGAATCATAGCCTATATCATACAAAAACACAATGATAACAAAATACCAAGCAAAAAAATACGCATTTGCAATTCAGTGACAATATGACAATTCCATGTTACCTTGTATGGGCCATCCACTTCAAATTCAATTGAGCATTCACTATGAGTTGCATATGTTTTATTTACAGGGTCTGTAAGTGTCTGTTTAAAAATAGAGTGAGATCAGCATACAATTGCTGTGGTTTCAGTGAAAAAGAAAACTCATGATGGCATAGAGAATTTCAGAACTGCCACAACAAGAAACTTGTGGGAGTAAGTCATGTAGGTACATAAAATAAAAAATATAAGTTAACCTGGTATTGTTCATTTGTGTTGTTTCTCGCCACATCGACATTGAGCATAACACATGGATACGAGATTGTCAGCTTTTTCTTCGGGTCCCTGAAATTAAATATTTCCCAAGTGAAAGTTAACATAGAAGAGATAAAAAATTTCTAGTACTTTACGGACTAGTTTTATACAAATGAAGAAAAAAAGATGCATGAAGCAATGAGCCATAATTATGTACAGACATGCGAATAATAAAGGAACAGCAACTTACTTTGTTTTAAAAGTAAAGTTCTCTGGAAAACATCCAGGCAGGACACACCAAATACCATCTGTGTCCAATTCAAGTGGCTTTCCAATTTTATCAACAAGTAAACGAGCATTCTGAATGATTTTTGCTCCTGTATATGTAACTACACCAGCCATTTCCATTGAATACCATCTTGCGCCCCTAAAGCACAAACAATTAAAAGTATCATGCAAACATTTCAAAGACACATGTAAACAATCAAATACATGTTATGATATCTGAAAGAAACAGAAGTCAACAACTCACTTGCGCATGACATATCCATAGAAAGAATTGAGAATACATTTGTGTGCAAGTTGCAATGAATCATAAAGCACTACCATGTCCTGCAAGTATCAGCAAGCAAAGGTAAATTGTGAATGAAATATCCATAAAATGAATTGAGAATACATTTGTGAGCAAGTTGCAATGAATCATAATGCAATGCCATGTCCTGAAAGCATCAATAAGCAAAGGTGAAGTATGGGAAACTAGCTCCATCAAAAGACATAGTAACTATATCAATATTGAAAAAATTGGAGAATCATCATACATGTGCTTCTTGGATCTTAATAGAATTTCCACTAGCCTTGGCTTCTGACAACTTGCCCTTCCAAACCTTATTAAGTCCTTTATACTCATACCTTCTATCTCGAAAGCTTGAAATGAGGAAGAAGAAAGTATAAGAGGTGACTTTAAAAACAAAAATATGAAGTTTCAACTACAGTTAAAAGCCTGTCATGCTTTCAGAAATAAGATGTAACAGTGCTCAGAAAGAAATGACTGTTGAAATAAAAACTAAGCACGAAAAATTAATGACATAACTAATCCAAATTGCATACCTACGAACAGTGTCTACATAAAATGAGTTTTCTCGCATGCAGATCCCAGCTTCTCGAACTTCAGTAACAGGTTTGTCAAGTACCCTTTTATATGCCTATGGCAGGCACAAACTAGTAAGATAGATATTGTTTATGTTAGGCATGCATTTTTAAGCAGACAAACAGACCTTTTGACAGTATTTCTTTAGACGCTCTTTCAGCTTTGATTGTTGATCAATCTTGGACAGATCAAGAAAAGATTTTGACAACTGACCATCAGTGCCATCAACAAACTCAGACTCAATTTGCTTCTTCAAATGATAATAGTCACTGAAATTGTGAGAAGTGATGTCCGCTTGTTGTTAGCAATTATCAGCATATTCCTGATCTTACCACCAAAAAAAAGAAAAAGAAAAGAAGAAAAAGATGGAGGAAAAGAGTGAACCTTTTCTTTGCCGTAAATATCTCTCCACGCCAAACCCATTCAAGCTTCCGTAGACAAGTTTTGCCTGGGCGGTTGAAGTCACAAGCAGTACAGATCTCATCTGTAACTATAGACGGGGGCTGCAATTGAGCAAGAAACCGAACTACATGTTGATTGCAAAGATTTGTACGCAAAGGGAGAGGGATAAAAGAAAAGAAAGAAATCTCAAAGCCTCCTAATTATGTGTACTTTTTTGTGTGTTTCTCTATGTATGCCTGATTCGATGGAATACCTATGATGTACAAACTAGAAAGAAGGTTCTTAGAAGGCCAAATGATTGCCATTAGAATTCATCAATCAAGTATCCTGACATTGTACAGCATGATGATTGACTATTATCGTAGATGAAGAAGTCAGGAAAATGATTTCCACGACATGAAATGAGTAGCAGAGGGCAGAAGAAGTGAAGTGGACACTCACAGAAGCAAGCCAGAAAATTCCAGTCACATAATGAGTAATCAACTAGCCATAAATATCAAAGACTCTAGTAGTACAATGGAGTAAAATGCCAACACCCCCGAACAAAGTTATTACTCTTTACTGGCCTAGAATTGAAGGCAAAAGGAGATTGTCACTCCTAATACCATCATTCAACCCGACCTTTACAGATTCTTATTTCTTTTTTCCCAAAACTATTGAATACTAGTGGAAAAGGCAATTTTAAATGAAAAAAAGTTCTTTCAGCTTCTTTACTAAACTTTTAAAAAAATTATGTTCCAGCAATGGTCAAGATCATCAGTGCTGCATCATGATCGTAAGACGAAACAAACATGAACTACTCACATAAAATATAGAAGAATCCTTCTGCACTAAATATATTCAAGGCACTATTTCCTAAGAAGTGGAAAACAGGCTTCAAGACCTATAAAATTAAGCCCCGTACCTAATTTACATTTACTTCAGATAAATGATGGTAGGAGCAAAGGCAGTCTTTTGGCTGCCTTGATTCAGATTCTAAGTTAATAAAGGAAACATGATGAGGTTATCAAACTGCATCTTTATCATTAATTAAAGCAAATTAGGCATTAGATGATTAGACCTATAAACACTTCTTATGATTTCCACAAATTTCCAATACATGGTTATGGCAAGTCAAAACTGTTTGATTGTTTATAACACATGTTGGCTTCCAATTACATGGACTTTAAATAGCACTGCTCCAACTTGGTCATAGTGTAAATCCTTTATTAATGGAATGGACTGCTGCATGTTGCATTTAAGTATACATCGATATTGTATCTTCACATTCAGCTATAGATACATCAACCACCAATTTTTCACACCAAACACCATTTCCCCATGCTGATATACTAATCAAAATGCAAAGATAAACAAAATTAAAAAAAAACATGAACTGTTAAAAAACTACTATTTGTACTTATTAGCCAGCTTACCTGAAGCCTGTTTGTTAAGATAATGTTTGGATACATTGCAGCCACATCAAGATGATAAATAAGTGGACATTCTTCACGAACAGGTTCAGCTCTCAGAAGCACAAGCTGAACAAGAGAAACATTTCAGGAATGCATATTATCCTCTATATATTTGTTCTTATTGCATGTATTTGTGTATATAGGCTATAACATTATCTTTCCCAATGTTTCATAAAACATGAAGATGGCAGCACCACAATTCAGGGAAAAAAGGGAATAATTAAGTAAAATAAATAGTTGATAACATGAGACAAATGTCAGCATAGTTGATTGCATTCTCAAGAAAAAGGATTGTGAGTAAGATTTTTTTGTCCATATGATAACAGATGAAGATCTTAATAGAAGGAAGAGAAACCAGGACTACAACAATGATTTGACATCCTCCAAAGAGCAAGGCAAAACAAGAAATGATAAAGAATACAGAAATCCATAAACAAGACAAAGAGGCCAACCAAATCAAATCAAGCAATGTTGAAAACAGTCATGGCATAAGAATGAAAACATTTAATTTGAAAGAGAGTATCGGCACCTTTTCCATGATAGCATTCTTCACTTCATCATAATTGGAGATTGAATCCAGGTCCATCTTACCCTCTACTCTTATAGCATATTGCAGATCACGATCAAGGTTTTTGATAAGTAACTGGAAATCAAAGTGCCCCAGCATCAGCCAAGTAGGAGCTATGATGTTAATTATGAAATTGTTTACTAAAAAAGAAATGTTGATTCAGGCCCAGACAGAGAGAATCTCTTGGTTAACACAAGCTGAAAATGCATCCTATTCAAGAAAATGATTTTCATAACAAAACAATGCACATGCATATACAGGCACATAAATCATTTTATAGGCAACATTTGAAATGTTCCAACCAGAAGGAACAGCCCCTCTGCAGAATAAACACGCAGATGAAAATGACACTTGAGAACAAAAAAAATAAAGCTGTATCTAGTGTGTTAGTGGTATCAATTGCTTGAAGGAAACACTCACTTCATAGGCAGAAGGATCAAGCTTAAAACTGGTTGGAAGATCAGATCTGAAGACACCGCTTTCAAGGCACTCCACATGGCCCCCTATATATGTCTCGCTCTCAAGAAGGTGACTCTTATGGAACTTCTCTTGGTCAGATTGGTGCTTGTTAGGGCAGATAACATTTGCCATATATGCCTGCGGAAAATGCAAAAAAGTGAAAGACTGGAGGAAACTTGGCAAAATGAGCAAGCGCCATAGAGTTCACAAGAACCCACCTGCACCATCAGAAGCATCTCACAAAGTGTCCCACTACCTTTGCGTAAGACCTCATCTGGTGACATAGGAATTATGGTTGCGAGAGAGAAAATGAAGGGATGCACATAGGTCATGTACAAATAATAAGTTGCAACGGCATCAGAAACTGAATAGGAGGCCATCATCTGTAATAAATTAAGCAAAACAAGACAGTATTAGGAATTAAACAATGTAGAGAATGAAGATTAAACAATCTTAACTTGAAAAGAAAAGACCACTGAGCTGTGATTCATGGAAAGAATGCAGAGGGGGTGAAAACTGACAGAGCTCATTTCCAAAAACGAAAATGCACTAGTCAAAAATGTTTCAGGGCAGGTTACCTGAGGCTTTTCTTTAGCAAAGCGAACCATGTCCTCTGGATTCACCTCATGCGGATCATAACCCAACTTTGTCTTCGTAACCGCCTGAAACAGATTAAAGAAAAGGAAGTTGGTAAACTTCTCAATAAATAATAAATGGGGAGATACAGCAAGTTTACTTGCAAAAGTAAACTACAATATATTACAATAGTAGTATGAAATGTGAAGTGCATTATCCCCCATCTGAAGAGTAAGGGTGTTATTCAGGCAATTTATCTTCCAGTCCTAAGTGGCTTTCAACCAACAGAGCAACTAAAGCATTTGAAACATAATCAGCAAAAATCACAATTATAGATCAGTTTACCCAAATGACTTCTATATCAGTTGGATCCATGTCATATAAGACATGACTTGTTTCATAATAGTCATGATTGACGATACCCTTCTTTCCTATCCTAGTTCGGGATCAACTACACCTAACAAGTGACAAACTAAAAATAAGGTCTCCTTATAGACCACACTTTTTTCTCAGGATATGAACTAGTCCTTTAGAGTTTTTGGAAATCCACCTGCTCCACTTGTTCAAACCAAAAGGATCACAAGTGACTGTTTGTTGGGGTATTGAGATACTCTCAAGCAAAGAATACAAAAGAACCTAATGCATTTAATTCACTAGGTTTTACTTCAGAATTGTAACTTCACATGAAACTTCCCAGGTTGAAGAATTATCTTTTGGACAACCAAAAAAAAACAGTAATCAAAAAAGGTAACCATATGACAGGTGCATCTATCATGGAAAGAACCATGCGTTAGCTACATATCCTTTGAACATAATTGTTCAATGCATGAGAGACGACTAGGATATATCCAATCATGAAAACTTATATAGTGAATAGGAGAACAAATTCATTGATCGTTCCAACATAACACGGAAACAATTTCAAACAGCTTTGCTCAAAAGTTATGCTAATGATTGAAAGTACATGTAACCTTCTGCTGGATAGTGTGTGCACAAGAATAAACCAGTCTACACTGGTATGTTTGTTAATAAAACCCCTAGAGTACCATTGTTATACTGAAGACACAATATCCGTTTGATTACTTCAAATAGTCAGCATAACAACAGTATGAGAATTTTTTGGCTTTAATTAAAGTACAATAACAAAGAAACCATGAAAACAGGATGCAAAATGCTTGAAAAACAGTTTTCTAACAAACAAAAAATAAATTCATCACAAGTGATGATGTCAAAAATAAATGTTTGCACCTTAAGGCCTTGGCTTCCCTGAGGCAAATAACTGTCACGTTTGACCCAAGCAAAACAATCCAAATGGCAAGCAAATTTAGCACGGCACTCCCCTTGATTCTTGTCACATGAGAATCCAACCTCCTAAAAGCTCAGTTAAGAAAAACAGGAAAAAAAAATAGTAGCAATAAGTTAAATGCTCAACATAAAAATAAGCGTGAATAGATTATTTGTAATTGAACTCAAGATATACAAAGTGTCATCCTTGAGATAGAAAAATGAAAATTTATAACCTCAAAGCAAGCAACAATTAACAAATTCAGAGAGAGAAATTAGCTAACAATGCTTTCGAAAAGGAAAGGACAAGATGAAGCTTCCTGTAGAAGTTGGAATCAAACAATCCCCCAGAAGTAAATGTACAGGAAAACATTATTTTCCTAGAAAAACATCACTGATTTTTTTTCTCCCAAAACAGGAAAGGCGACGCCAAATCCATAGTTTGAATTTGCCATTTGTTGCATAACAACCAGAAAAAAGGAGAAGATCATTTCCCATCAAGAGAATTAGGTTCATAGGAAAGAAATTGAGCAACAGTAGCATTAGATTTTTCCCTCTCTATTTCAGTTAGCTAGTGAAAGCACTGGAAGATGAATGCCTGAAGCCTAAGCCTTGGTGTTGCTTATCACCGTTATGTACCAAGAGATACACTGATAACAGATAATAATAATAACGTGGAGTAAAAAAAACTAAAAAAATAACAAAGTCAATTTTTAATCTGTGGAAAGTTTATGCAAATAACAAAAGGCACAGTGCTTGGGTTTGTCTGGTATTGTTTAAGTTGAATTTTTATCAATACAAACAAGCTAAAGTGTTGGACTCGGAGTTCCAAGTGGATGCAACAAGAAAAGGCTGCTTACATCACTCATCTTGAACCCGTGATAAGCTGCTCTGCTTTCCAGGAAGGGCCAGTCAAAATAATCACCATTGTATGTAACATAAATACCAGGCTTCACCTCTCGCATGTGGGCAAACCACAGTTTAAGAAGTTCAACCTGCAAAAAACAATAAGTCATACACCAAGAAAATGATGTGCTTCAAGGCAACTAAACTAGGAGCTTTCATTACCTCATTTTTCACATTTGTCACTTTGAAATAACCTTCATATTCGGGTTTTGGTGTATATTCTAAATCCTCTATATCTTCCCCTACACACTGAAGATTAGTGTAAAACACATAGATGTCAAGAGTTCAAATAAACAAATTGAGAATGAAAGAGAAGAGATAGGGAAACAGATGGACAACCTAAGAGAGATCATGAGTCAAAGCTTTTGCAATTGTGTTAATCGAGAAAGAAAATATTTACATTAAACTGCTCAATTTATCAACTCAGGAATGATTTTAGGATAGTGATGTAGCAACTAAATGGATGAGAAATAATCAAGAGCCATTCACTTCAGTTTTTTAGGTTTATAATCCATGAGAGCAGTTTCAGAAAAAATTCAGCCATAGAATTGGAGCAGTTAAAAGGAAACGAAGAAAGCATTTTCAGTGCAGCTCAATCTATAGGAATGATGGGAGTTTAGCACCTGCCATTGTGCCATAAAGCATAGTGCCATATGGTATTGTTTTTTGTATAAAGTGTTTCAATTTTTTATTCTTCACTTTGTTTGACTTGTACTGTTTCTATCATTTTAGCGTGGGATGGTAAAATAAAAGGCTGTAGAATAAGAATCGAAACAATCGGCAAAAGTTGGAGACAGGAACAGTTGAAAATTTAACTAAGGTCATTTAAGATGGTTCAGCCAATTATCTGCAACACTGACCGTTAAATTGTCAAATAAGGAAAACTGGTTGAGCTGTTTAGGGGACAAAAAGGATGAGGGAGACAAGGTTAAGTGATTTGACGGTATAAGAGGCACTTAATTTCTAAACACACCATAGAGATATGGCCCTAAACAAGATAAATAGAGAACAACTTCATGCAACTAGCCAAACTTATTTAGGACTAAGTTGTAGTTGATTTGTCTAGATGTTAAACCAGCCATATAAAAAGCATGCATATATATACAAATATATCAATTGCAATATCCTACAAATTTACCAAATAAATTTTTTTACATAAAAAGTTACAGCCTTTAAATGCACTGACATAGGTGATGGTACATCCTTTTACATGAATGAAACTTCAGATTTTGTGATTAGATTAAGTGAAAAGAAATCATTGGGCAACACCCATACAAGTCCAAACTTGTCCAAACTCATCAATCATATCATATCCCGCTATCATTTTACAACAAACATACATTCTCAGGCATGTCTTCTCACAAAAAAATACAAGATTCAAAAACATGCATGTGAGCCCTGTGGATGAGTCTGCTTGTATATATAATGAATAAGTAGTGCCAATTGCACTCGTCAAAGATGTATTGATTCAACTGCTATATAGTTGTTAAATAGTGAAAGGAATGAGAACATGAGCCATAAAGAAAAATTACAAAATGCCATTTTCCTCGGAAGATGAATAAAATAGAGAAAAGATAAAACTCATTTTAGATACCTCTCTGTTGGTAATCAGGTAACCTTGTCCATCAACCATGTATGATATCATCATTATCAAATCATAGTCAGCATCTGGAAATTTCAACGGAAGCTTGGTTGTTTCAATATCAAATGCACAAACATGAACCTCAGCACGTTGCAGAAGATCTGTCCTCTTCTCAAGCATGACACCAGTACTAGAGACAATAACATCATACCATTGGCCACAACGTATATCTGAAAACCAAGAAATTATGGGGTTTCATTAATAAAATATGCAACTTCATATGACTGCACAATAACTATATTATAAATTAGTTAAAAACAAGCAGGATTGCATAAGAAATACCATTATCGATGGCAAAGCGAACATGGTATGGGACATCATACTCTCGAAGGTCAATGATGCAATCAAGAAAATCATGAGCTCTTTGTTCTCTGCTAATCAAATAATAAATTAGGACCGACACCCACTGAAGAATAAGATGCAAATGGTCAAGGCTACGCTTGCATTTGAAAGACAGGCAGTTGCTTACTGAAGAAGGGATCTATTAGCATTTCAAGCAAAACAACTTGTAGCTTCATTCAAATGAAATGAAAAGCAGGACCAACAAGCTTTACCTTTTTCCAGTTAATATGGACTCGTATGCTTCTGCTGCATCAGACTTTGCCTGATTTCTTTCAACAACATGCAACAGGTCTTTCTTGACATCCATTAATTGTTGTACGGTAGCAAAAAGATATTTTTAAATATAATTTGTGTAAACCAGACAAATGGTTTTTCTGTCAATGAACATACAAAAGAAACCAGGCTTCATTAGCTTGGCAGTGAATGCATAATAACTTGGCGTGCAACCACGCTGATAACAGAAAATGATAGATAATGTTAATCAGCAGGTTGAAACAAATCCAATCCATCTTACCAAGGACAAATATGAGTTGTATAGAGAAAAAGAAAACATATAGATTAAAAAGTCATTTAAACTGAGAGGAATGAAACTATGGAAGAATCTCAGATATGCACAACAAACAGTAATGAGCGTAAAATATATGTTGTGCTGTTTTTGCATATTTCGTGAAATATATTTCTTCTTTGAACAAAAACTCTACATGTAAAGTTATCACAGAATGAGAACCTCGTGATTATTTAAAACAGCGCAAGGAACAAACAAGTTTTCAAGGAGAATAATAGTGAATGCAACTAATTCTGCTATCCATGATCTTTAATAGCTTTGTATCATATTGCCATTCCATTCTTTCTACCACATTCATCCCCAAAATTCCAATTGCAAACCCATGGTAACTGATTAATTCCAATTTATTCAATCCTGAGAACTACTCTCAAATGATGTTGCAGGGCATGGTTAAGTCGTAAAATATTGAGTCAATAGCCCAGTGATTCATACATCATAGTCTTGATTGTTCTGACAAATAATTGTCCCTGTGATGACAAATTTGAAAAGATATCATTGTTCATTCCTCTGGAATGAAAAAATTTTATTTGTTCACTTTAAAGGAAAATGAGAGTGGTAAAGTTGTCATCGGTAGCTGCTGAATTATCTAGGAATATAGTTGGTTACTGATAAGTCTTGATGCTAGTAGCAGAGTTACTCCCAAGAACACTTCAATCCTAAGGAAGTTAGTTGTATAGTGACCAGGAGATTGAGAGTTATCTTATGCTGGCTTTGGAAAGGTGCTTCCAAGCTTTAGCTGTGAGGCTCTTCACTCGGAAGTATTGTCCTTAGTGATAAACTCAGGGTTGCATGTCTCATTTTAAAATTGAGCAGAAACTTTTCAGCCTCTCCTCCTTTGTGAGAGTTAAATTCAATACCCAATGCATCCAATCCCACATGTGATTCTGAGATCCTAGCTAGTGATTCCTAGGAAACTTTAAAACTTATTCTACCACTTTGCTTGTATTTGTTAGAGATGTAGGTTTTTATTCTGCTTATACATTGCTACTTATCTAGGTTCTACTACACACGTACAGAGTAGCCCTAAAACATTCCAATTTTCATGCACCAGGTCTGCCTCAAAACATATCATGTGAATTATAATAAGAACCTCTATGTGGAAATTATAGTTACGAAATAAACTAGTCATTTCAAAGCACCGTTGAAGCTTTAAAATTGCTAAACAAAATCCCAAGTCATAACTGCAGGCAGGTGAGGCAGAGAAGAGAAAATGTGATCACAAAAGGGATACATCTTAGACAAATATATATATCACAGTCTAAAGGCAAAAGGTTAGCAATGCATAAAAATTAAAAGAGAGAAAGTCACTCACAAGATCTAAATCCTCCTTCTTCACAATCTCAATATCAACAATTTGACTTTCATATCGTCGTCTCAGATATCCCTCCACATCCATTTCCATTTTCTCCTAAAACATCCGCAATTTATCACCACATTACCAACAGCATCAAACAAGCATTTCAAAACTGAAATCAAAACTACAGGGAAAAAAAAATAATATACCTTGGTAGCTGCATAGAAGTAAGGACGGAACTTGTACTTCGACTTGAAAGCCGAACCATCCTATAATTCGAGAGAGATAGTGGTTCAAGTAAATAAAAAAAAATAAATAATAATAATTCCAGAATTATAAAAATAGTTGGAGACTTATGTAGGTTCTTCACCTGAGAAACGAAGTAGAGATCAACGCAACTATAGACTCTACCGGTCTCTTCATCGTCCAAAGAAGACTGCAAATCATTCAAGATTTAAAAAATAAATAAATTATTTATTATTTTATTGAGGTGAAAAAAATTAGGGAGAGAAGTTCGACTGACTTACAGAAGATAAAGTGAGGAGCCAACCGAGACGTTTATCACCTTCAGTGAAGAGATCAAAGCCGAACTTGGACTCCAACTCTTCTTCGGCGTTGCGCATCAGCTTTTGCTTCTTCGAGCTCCTCCGCGAGTCCTTGTTGTCCCATCTCCGGCTCTCGCCGTTCATGTTTTAGGATCTTGATAGGATTTAGAGCAACTCCAACGCAGAAGCTATCTGCATAGGCAAAACTAAATATTTTGGTTGAGACTGAAGACTGAAGAAGAAAGATTGGAGGGATTGTGAGTGGGGTTGGAAAACCTTGTGGACCGTGAAGGGATTGGGGATGTGATGCTGGAAGGGTGAAGTAGAGAGGGATCCAGCATTTTCCCGCCCAAATGCGTTTGCCCTTTATATTAATTTCTTAATGACATAAATGTCCTTGTGGAATGGTGTAAATTGCAGTCCGTATCATGTAATGACGTAAATGTCCTCTTTTTCGCTGCTTTTCTCGGAGGACCAAGAAGTCAAAGTACAAGAGGGGAAAAATAGATGTGCGGTGGCATTAACTGTGATGCGTTGTTATGATGAGTCAAGGGTAGTATATTCATTTTTTTTAAAAAGATAATTATTTTTATTTTAAATTAAAAAAATTTGGATGTTTTTTATTTTATTTTGATATATTAATGCTAAAAATTATTTAAAAAATAAATAAATAAAATAAAAAATATTATTTTAATACATTTCTGAACAAAAAAATACTTTGAAAAACAATCTCAGTTACACTAACAAATAGACCCTTAATATTTATAAGAATATATTTGTAGGGTCTTGAAAACTTTGAATAGGAATAGGCATTAATGCCCTTGATGGCTTAAGATTAGGTATAAATGAATTAAGGGTATAGTAGTAACTTGTAAAATATAAATAGAAAAAGAAAATAAGAGAAGTAAATTTGAAAATTTGAGAGAGAAGAGAAATGAAAGAGAGAAGAAAGGAGAGGAAGAGAAGAGGAAAGAAAAAAGGAAGGAGGAAAAATAAGTTATTAAGGTAATATGTGTGTTATTATGTAAAAATATTGTATATTAGTTTGTTTGTATTGGTGATTACAGTTTGTAGATTTTATTTGGGTTTGATTGATGAATTGATTGAGATGTCAATGGTTTAATGAGTTTAATTGTACATGATTTTGAAGTTTTTTGATGTGTTTGGTGTAAGAAAATATTGAGAAATTGTGAAAAAACCTTGCTGGAATTCTGGGCTAGAGGTTCAAGATGATGAAATTTCATTTTTGTCCCATTTGTGAAAATTACAATTTGATCCCTGAACTTTGGGAAAAATACAGTTTGGTCCCTGAGCTTTGGAAAAAATATGGTTTGGTCCCATGGAGTGAAATGTTAGTATTTCATATTGGTTTGATAGATAATTGAAGCTTATTTGATGAATTATTATCAGTTTTATTAATTAAATATTAAAATAACTAATTACAACACATAAAAAAATAATTAATTTTTTACATAAAAAAACTCACCGCATCACGCGGGCAACTCACCTCGTATCTTCTCAAATACGTGGACTTGTCTAATTTTAATAAATTTATTGATGCATCGATGAGTTTTTAAATAACCACTACAATGCAACTTCAATTTTTTTAGGTCATAATAATTTCAATTAATATTAAAAAAGTATTTTTTTTATTAGGTCTCCACATGCCATATACATAGATACTAGCCAATGCCCCCGTGCCTCGTCACGGGTTGCACCATATTTTTTTGTTATAATATAAATTTAGTCAAAATAATAAATCTGAGAAAAATTCTTGTGAAATGCAAATTTTCTATAAATATATATGAATTTTAAATCGATATAAATTTATCTGTTTAGTAGGTTTTTATGAAATAACCAACATAAAATTATCATCATCATCATTAAAAAAACAAGAATATTCGGATATTTAAACTATTGAATTCATTGTATTTCAGATTAATTCATTTTATAATTCAATTTAAATCACATTTTAAAAAATATATAAATTGTGGAAAAACCTGCAATAATCAAATAACAAATAAATAGTTAATTTTCTATTCACAAAAGATGAAAACATAAATTGAAAATTCATTCCTATGTCACTGTCATTTTCATTACTACAACAATTCAAATTATTATCAACATTACTGCCCAAACAATTAAAATCATTAAATTACCCTAAAAAAATCAAAACATTTTAACAATAAAAAAAATCACTAAAATTATCATTATTATTGCACAAACAATAAAATCATAAAATTATCTAATCTGAAAACAGATAAAATAACAGAAAACACAAAAAAAGAACAAAGAGAAAAAAGGAGCAATATTAATTTTAAAATTATCACCACCATAAATTAAAATTTCAGAAAGGAACCAAATAAAAATAAAACAGATAAAATAACAGAAAACACAAAAAAAGAATAAAGAGAAAAAAGGAGCAATATTAATTTTAAAATTATCACCACCATAAATTAAAATTTCGAAAAGGAACCAAATAAAAATAAAACCCCGATAAAATATGAATTGAAAAAAATAATAATTTAAAAGCATAAATGAATAAATACAGGTAGAAAACAAACAATGTCCAAACATTTTACTTTTTAATTGTTTTTTTTAAGTTTTTAGATCATTTTCATATGTTGATATTAAAAATAATTGTAAAAAAATTATTATTATTTTAATATATTTCTAAACAATTTTTTTTAAAAAAAATTAATCACATTTCCATGCAAAATATTTAAGTGTTATGTGGATGCAAGATGAGAAACTGCTGAGAGTGGTATTTCGAACCCATGCCCTTTCAATTAATCTCGTGCGCCTTAGCCAGCCCAGCTACCTAAACATCTCGTTCATTGTTAACGACAATATATATTAATATTAAGTATTATATGTCACTGTTGAAATGAACAATAATGTGTCTGTATGAATAGTACCATTATCTACAGTAAAAATGGAACACGGTTTATATTTTAATTAATTAATAATTTTATTGTGCCGTGAAAAAAGAAATTGATATCGGTGATATTTCAATTCTAGTCATCTCTAGCAATGCAACATGACAGGAATTCATGTAAAAATATTATTTCAATATACTTTAAAAAAAAACTTTTAAAAAATAACACAACCATGGGTGCATAACGGAGTCGAAATCTCAGATATGCATAACTGAGTCGAAATGCATAGAAAAACTCTCTACCTTATTATTTCCACGTGTAAGGAATTTTAAACTTCAAAATCAAAATCATTAGTTTATTACTAGTCAACTGCCCGCACTACGTTGCGGGTGTAGTGCGGGCAAAAAAAATAGTTTTTACGGCTGTTAAGATTAAAATATAATATTTTAATATATAAAATTTGGTATACTAAAAGGTATCAACATTGTCTATTATAATAACAATAATATCGAAGTCTCAACTTCTAAAATTATCATTATTATTATTGTCAAAAAATTATCATTGTTATTATTGTCAAAAAAATCCTAAAAACCTCAACAGAAGATCAAACAATTTTTTTTTATCATTGTTATCACTGTTAAAACAATAAAAATTATCAAATTATCTTGAGAGAAAAATACCTAAACACATTAACAAAGGAGTAAGGAAAAAAATATTATTATTATTATTATTATTATTAATTATTATTATTACTATTACTATTACTATTATTATTATTATCATCATTATTTTTATTGAAAGAAAAAAACCTAAACACATTAACAAAAGAGCAAGGAAAAAAAATATTATTATTGTTATTATTATTATTATCATTATCATTATCATTATTATTATTATTATTATTATTATTATTAGTATTATTATTATTATAATTATTATTAGTATTATTATTATTGTAATATTTTTGTTTATTATTATTATTATTATTATTATTACTATAATAATTATTATTATCATCATTATTTTTATTGAAAGAAAAAAACCTAAACACATTAACAAAAGAGTAAGGAAAAAAAATATTATTATTGTTATTATTATTATTATCATTATTATTATTATTATTATTATTATTAGTATTATTATTATTGTAATATTTTTTTTATATTATTATTATTATTATTATTATTATTATTTTTATTGTTATTATTATCATCATCATCATCATCATCATCATCATTATTATTATTATTATTATTATTATTATTATTATTATTATTATTATCATCATGATCATTATTATTATTATTATTATTGTAATTATATTTTTTATAATATTATTATTATTATTATTTTTATTATTATTATTGTTATTATTATTATTATCATTATTATTATTATTATTATTATTATTATCATCATGGTCATTATTATTATTATTATTATTATTATTATTATTATAATGGAAAATAAAACACAAATATGAATTTATCAAGGGATTAAAAAAAAATTAAAACTATAAGGGCCAAAATGAAAATTCAATATATTATCAATTTCAATAAAAGAATCCAATTGAAGAAATCAAAACTTCTGTACTGTATTTATTGAATAATTTAAACCTAATCCGAAAATTAAAAGAAGGAGGACCGAAGTGCAACATTGACATTCAATCAATTCCAATTGGAGGACCCAATCAAACTAAATCAAAACTTATCCAACCAAAATCAGGACAAAAAACAAAATGGGGGACTTTCCTGCACTTTTACGTGCAGGAGAGAGAGAGAAACATGGCCGGCGCTTTAACCGGCCTCCGGTGCGGCCACGGACATGTTTAGGGTACACGCGCCACCGCGGGAGGAAGAACACGCGGAGAAGCATCGAGATACACGACGGAATATCTCCTCCGGCCACCGGAGGACTCCGCACGCGCCGCCTAAAGAGGGCATGAGGCGTGAAAAACCCTGGCGCGTGCGACAAACGCACTGACAAACCGACAGCAATAAAAAAAAAAGGTCAATTACCTTACTAACCCTGGACCGAAATCAATGTTTTTGTCTTATTAGGGGCTATAAGCGTAATTAGCCATTTTAAATATATTAAAAAAAAAAGTGCGGCGGACCGGTCCGGTCCGGTCCGTACGCGTGCAATTACAGGAATGACCCTCACCCCCAGCCCTTTTTACCGCCAGACCGAGCCCTATTTTGTCTTATTAACGGGGCTAAAATCGTCAAATCACTGTTCAAAATCGGAAAAAAAAAAACAGGCGGATGAACTCGCGCGACGCACGGCCGAAATTGTTTGAGTCCACAGTGAATTGTCTCTGATGCTACAGTAAAAGACCTAGCTCTTTTAGATGATTTTATAATTATAATCATGGTTTATTTTAATTGGTGGTGACGATGGATAAGCGGTGCGGTGGAAATCTCATAAGAACCCATTGCTATAATTGTAAACATAGTGATCAATTAATGTACTGTTTTCATATTAAAATATAATATAATTGTTAAATTCATTTAACTAACTGGAAAAAAAATCAAAGCTGGCGAAGCTATGACATGAATTTATAAATTATTTATTTAAAATAGATTTAGAGTGAAACTAGACCATAAATTAATTTACTCATATCAAATCAATTAAATTTTAATAATTAATAGTAATGTTTGGTTATTAAACGCAATTTACATCCCTAGCCTAACATTGTATATGTAAAAATGAAAAATTACAATGCCTTTATTTATTTTTAATTTTTTGCTTTCTGCATATTTTCAAAAAAACTTTCTTACTTGATATTTCGAAAAACTAAAGAAAGATTACAAAGAGCAATCATAACCATGGTTGTTAAAATCACGAATTGACTTGCAAAATCGTACGATTTTACAAATCAACTCATCAAACCTTATTAACTCGGATAAAAAAATCAGTTTGGATCAAACTCGGTCAAAATTGATTTAGGTCATAAATCCCAATCTTTTTATCTAGAAGGCGCCAAGGCCAAAGCTTTTCTTTCTTAGCCCCTCTTCTTTTCTGGCAAGCTTGGCACCTAGCCCCTCCTCTCTCTCTCCTCTTTCTCAATAAAAAAACAAATCAATACACAAACCCATTTATTAGACAATAAGTATATATTTTAATATTAATTTTATATTTTATATTTAATTTTTTTTAAAAATAAATAATTTTTTTTTATTTAAAAATTATTTTTGGGTGTTTTTAGATTATTTTCATGTGTTAATATCAAAATAATTTGTTGAAGTTGGAGCTAGTACTAACAATCGATATTGATACTAGCAGTAGTACTAATAATCCCTACAATAGTAATATTTTTGAACAATGTATTAGAAATAGCGAGGAAGATGACATATTGGGGGTAATGAGACTGATTTTAGTTTTAATAGCACGCTAACAAAATATTTATTTTAAATTTGTTAGTTTTTACCTAATAAAATTCTATAGACATAATTGTTTTGCAATATATTTTAAAATTATTTTAAATCATGTATGAACCTTAACTAATGAAGTTTTATGACCATAATTATATTGTATTATATTTGAAAATATTTTACTTATGATTTTATGATTTTTCTACCCACATAATTTTAGTTGTGATTTTATAATTTCTATACAGAAAAATTTATGTATGATTTTATGATCCCGAGTTTTCAGAAATCCCTTCCGTGTCGTGTCAAAATCGCGATTTTGATAACCTTGGTCATAATACACACATAGCGGTTTCACAATTTCCTTGATTTGTCATGGTGATTAACCTTAACCGTGACAGATACATTCCTATTTCTGCAGCCAAACATAGAGACAACAAAACCAGGGACACAACCGGCAAAACAAAACAAATGAATGGACACGATTTAATCACGAAAGCTCACTCTTGAAAATCCCTATATATATTTGCTTGTACGCCGTGCCATCCGTCCCAGCCTTCAAAAACCCTAGCAAGTGTCAGCTGTAGCTATTTTCTCTCAGCCCATCTTCCTACCAAAACAATGAAAGTTGTAGCCGCTTACTTGCTCGCCGTTCTTGGTGGCAACACCTCCCCTACCGCCGAGGACTTGAAGTGCATCCTCGGATCTGGTACTCTCTTCTCTCCCTCTCCACATTAGTTTTTTCCCCGTTGTTAGATCCTTGTATCTTTTATCGAGAATGATTTTTTTTTTTGGTTTTTGGATTTGCAGTTGGAGCAGATGCTGATGATGACAGGATTGAGTTGCTGTTGTCCAGTGTGAAAGGAAAGGACATAACTGAACTGATTGCTTCCGGAAGGGAAAAGTTGGCTTCCGTTCCTTCAGGTGGTGGCGTTGCTGTAGCTTCCGGTGGAGCTCCATCTGCTGCTGGTGGTGCTGCCCCTGCTGCCGAGGCAAAGAAAGAGGAGAAGGTTGAAGAGAAAGAGGAGTCTGATGATGTAAGCCCCATTTTTCATTCACTTTTTTGTAGCTATGAAATTGATTTTTATTAGGTTTTTGCTCTGTTGGTTTTAAGGTTGTTGACTGACTGAATATTTTGTTGCTGTTGTTGCAGGATATGGGTTTCAGTCTTTTCGATTAGGATGTCCGGTTTTGAGGCGGTCTTGTTTTTGATTTCTCTAGTTGGATAATTTACAAGTTTTTGATTATTTAGTTTCCTATTATGATATTAAGACCTTGTTTGAGCTTCGGATTTTTGAATGATAACGGAGTTTAATGCTAAATGTTTTCAATATAACTGTTAATTTTGGTTATGGGATTGCTTCTTGGATTTGTTGTTGTTTGTAGTAGATGTGCGGAATTATTGGTTAACGTTGCTGCTGCTTGGAGCCTTTATATTTTCGCGAGTGCTTCAATAGTTGGTTTGATGGTTTTGCCTATTTTTACAGCTTTGTGGGCTCATTTTCATGCCTGGTGTGTTATGTTATTGCTTGCTACTTTTGTTTTTGTTTGTAGTACATGTGTGGAGTGATTAGTTGTTGGGAGCATTTATATTTTCCCCAGTGTTTTAATAGCTGGTTTGATGGTTTGCCTATTTGTACAGTGTTGTGGGTTCATTTTCATGCTTATGTGTCATGTTGTTGTAGTTAATCAGGGTCTGTATTTCCCTGTGTTTATGGTGATCTTGGTTTTAATTGTTTTGCCAAATTGACAGTGTAGATAGTTCTTTTTTCGTGCCCATTGTATTATGTTGTTGGTGATTAGGGTTTGCATTCTTTTCGTGCTATGGACGTATCATGAGAATCATATTGTTTCTTGTGTCTGATTTTGTGCCCTGCTAGTCATCGAGACATAGTTATGAGTATAAGTTAGTCCAGTCATAGGAATATGTTTGTCGATTCCTAACCTATCGATATATGAGGTGTGGTTTTAGAAAGATTCTTTTGCCTGGATGTAGGTTCTTTTGTTTTGGCCTGGAAACAAATTTGAGATTGTTGTCTTTCAGCTAAACTGTATCCTTCCGATTTCATTTGTAACTTAAAAGTTATAACTACTGCCCTCACCTGATAAACAACATGTATATGCTAGAACCCGCACTGTTATGGATTAAGTTAGTAAAACTCTTTGAATCTGTTGCTTCACGCGTAATAATAATAATTATGTCTTGTTACCTTGTTCGTTCTTATGATTGGAAGAGGAGCTATGTAATTGTCATAAAGTTCTACTGTTATTGTCTGCATTCTTTTATGTTTCTAAGTTTTTGACAACTTAAAACTTGCCGTTTTTTTGTGTTTACACACACATACACACACACCACTTCAGAACTCTGGCTCGCGTAGTTCGAAATCAGGTTGCCCTTTTAGGCAGAGTGAGATATATCCAACTCGGGATCATGGGGGTTTCGCAATTGTAGCATGAGAACCTTGCCTAAGCCTTTCAACTAGATTTGCAGAAAACAATGTCTTTGCTCTGTCAATTGCAAGATTTTAGCCAGGACAAAATCCTTGTGGCCATAATCTAAGTAGATTAAGTGCTGTTTCGGATGTGATTGTTGATTTTGAGAGTGTTTTAATAAATGTATGAAATAATATCATTTTATATTTTAAAAAATATTTTCAACGTCGTAAAAACACAAAAACTATATAATCCAAAGTAAAAAATAATTTTTTTTTCTAAATTGTTTTTGAAATACAGAGCAAGTTTTGGAAACAAGAAGCTGGTGTAAGTGAATCACGTAAAAAGAGCTACCGGGGGCATAAAAATAGGTGTGCTTAGTTACAACCCTAAATAGTTTAGCGCGTCCCTAAGTTAGACTCAATGGAAATGATGAAGGCTATAATTATTTTCTACATAGTTTCACAATTCTTGCCTGTAATTTCGCAATTCAGCTCCCTAGCTTAGTTTCTGAAACTTCTTACTGGACAGAAACAATCTCACCGCCAAATCAAACTGGATTACCCTTATTCTCTCTGGTTCTTTGCTTAGGATTACAGTCGAGTGTGCTGTCCTGTTATGACCTTTTGTACCCAGGAGACAAATATTGACTGGATTTCTAGCGTTCATGGTGTCTAGTTTTATTTTATATCGTGTTTTAAAAATATTTTTTATAGATTTTTTTTTTATTTTAAATTAAAAAAATAGATGTTTTTATATTATTGTGTTTATATTAAAAATATCATTTTAATACATTTTGTAAATTAAAAACATTTTAAATAACAAACTCAGCCACTCTCAAACAGTCACCAACTGATTTCCAATCTAGCCCAAAATCTGCCCCGGCAAATTCGGGGAATTGGAAAATCTAGTTCATGTGATAAATTCTCTCCCGGCTGCTTCTGCTCTGACTATATTCCTGGAAAGTGACAAGGCCAATTAATAATGCATTTGGAAGTTCAAATCTATTTTCTCCTTTTTTGAAATGAAAAGGGTAGATTTACATATGCCAGTCTCGAACACAGTTCAGGAATCAAAACTAAAATAGCCTTAGATTGTTCATAATGAAAAAAGTCGAGGGCTGAAAAGTTTTCCTTTCGCATTTACATCTTTTCCCATGGTTTTTTGGTGGCAAGAAGTGGAATGCGAGGGCAGTGATTCAAATTAGTGGTTTTTGGCTCCAAGTTGCTGTACGATTGCTGTTAAGGTTGTGATAAAAAGCAGAATTTTAATGTTTGTTTGAGAGGACACAACAATTTATGTAACTGTGTCGCCTATGAGAAACTGAGGTTAACTCAAAAGCAACATTTAGCTGCTTTTCCCTCTCTTGCGACAGAACAAAACGCGGGTTAGTTTTACTGTTCGAGACTTGTAAAATACTTGGATAATTGTTGTGCTGACTGGACAAAAATTTGGGATTAGGGAGAAACTGTCCATAGTCAACGATTTGACTACATTTTTGTATTATAAAAATAAATTGTATAGCATGATCTTATTAAATTTCTATCTTTTTGTGTCTTTGACCATAACGGTCTCTGCATCCACTACTTTATTCAAAAAAAAAGGTCTCTGCATCCACTTAGCACCCGTTTGGCGCACCAGCGCGTTTAACTTTTGCCGTTTGGGATGCCATTTTGATGTTTGGTAAACACCCAAACTGTGTTTCAAAGTGTGGGACCCACGGTTAAAATCATCTGAAACGGCATTTTTTGAGAAGCTGATAAATGGTGCTTTTCGAAACGCGGTTTGTATTTATAAAACTGCCGTTTGAAGTAAATATTACCGTTGAAAATATATTGCCTTATCTGCCCAAAAAATCCTCTCAATTCCTTCTCATCTGCACCTCCTCTGTCTCGCACCTTTCTCTCCTCTGCGACAGACCCACAAGAGCACAAACTTGCAACAACAAGCACAAAAATCAAGCTCTTAATTATAGCAGAACCAACAACGATCCCTTTGAAGCAGCCCACCATTAGGGCAAAATCATCATAAATAAATCAATTCCAACAACAATATTACCGTGTATTGACCAAAGAAACCCTCAAATTGATCATCTCCCATACCAGTATTGACCAAAGAAAAGAGAAGCAGAGGAAAAAATAAATGATACCCGCAAGCGCAATCGATCATCTCTCTCTCTCGGGGGTCTCGCTACTGGAGGAGGGAGTTGTTTTTGAGATGGGAGGTGAGGGGCTGGAAGGAGATGGAGATGGAGATAGAGAGGGGAGGAGATGGAGGGGAGGGGCTGGAACGGAGATGCTGGAATGAATGAGAGTGAGGGGCTGGAATGAATGAGAGTGAGGGCTGGAACGGGGCAAGACCTAAATATATATGTGCAGCCAAAATAATAATTAAAGTTATATTTAAATAATTAAAAAATATATTAAAATATATATATTAAAATATAAATAAATATATTAAAATATATCACACTATATTGTATTTAAATTTATATACAAATATATACATATATATATATATACCCTTTTAAGTAATTTCACAAGTTAAAAGCGAGTTTGGAAAAGTTTGGAAACCAAACACCAAAAACTCCTTTTTCTTCAACCTTCAACTCAACCACAGTTTTAACCAAACACTAAACTGCTTTTTTTGAACCACAGTTTAAAACTCCATTTTTAAAACTCTATTTTTTCAACCACAACCGCAACCGCTACCGCCCTCCCAAACAGGCCCTTATTAATGTTTTTCCAGTCTCATTTTTTTTTTTTGTGTGTGTATAATGTATAATCTCATTTATGATCATGTAGCTTTCTTCATCTCTGTTTGATGAAATTTGTGGGATTTATTTAATGTACATGATGCATAATTGAAGTTCCAAATAGTTTAATGAGACAATAAAAAGAAGAATACAATTTACTTGAAATTATTGTTACATTATATAATTATTAAATCTATAATATTTCAAAAACAATATGTACATTTGTGTATATATATGTATATATATATTCTTTAATGTAATTTTACAAGTTGAAATCAATATGAAAGATATATTAGCCAAATACATGTAACTAATTTTTTTGTTCAACCTCAAACTCAACTATAATTTTAACCAAACAATTAAATTTAAGTTATGAATCTCAATTAAAAACACATTTTATAAAACTGTTTTTTTTAACCTCAACCACATTATCAAACACACTCTTAGTGCTCTTTAGAAATTGTGGTTGAAGTTGTTTTTTAAAATACTTTTCATTCAGAAATCCATTAAAATAATAATTTTTTTTAAAAAATATTTTTAACATCAACAAATAAAAATGATCTAAAAACATCAAAAAATATTTAATTTAAAACAAAAATATATTTTTTTTCAAAAAACACTTTTGAAAACACAGGTATGTGGTACACAATTGCACAGGGTGTGAAAACATGAAGCGGATTTCAAATCTAGTCGAACAGTGTACACTATCTGCGGAAACCGAAGCCAAGCCTTGCACATGGGGCTTGGCCTCACCAACACTCCTGATCATCATAATATATCAGCTAGTATGTGCAGATACAGCAACAAGAAACACAGCAGTAGCGTTTTCCAGTTTCCAGGTCACGTCAGGGATTTAGTTGCAGTTTAGTGTTATGCATACTAACAGGATTAAAATCATGAATTTGATCTAGCGAGTTCCAATATAAAAAAAAAGATATTCATAGTCTAATTGGTACCCTGAACCAGCTAATATAAAAAAACATGCTGCATGGGCAAATAGTGATACTCAGAAAAAAAATAATCATAGTCTAGAACAATTTGAGCTACGAGTTCCAATAACTCTTTATTTGCATGCCCATGACAGACAGAAGCAGACTCCGGTCTTCCACCGAGTCAGCTGACGCAGCAGCAGCGACAGTTCAGGAGTCTACTGTCGGCCTGTTTTCGATTTACCATAAATCATAGTTCTCTCCATCTGTGTCCAAATCCAGTATCAGGCGGTGAACAAATTTATTTGTAAGGAAGATTTACCATTTTGGAAAAATCATAAACAAAACAGGCAATGGTGATTAAAACTAGTTGAAAACATACAAGGAAGTAAGAGTTTCATCTTGCTTTTGCCATATTTATTTGAATCTCATGGATTACACTCTTGAATTGATTGCACCCTAGAGCTAGCCTTCTACTTTATGCTTTATAGAACACACAATGGAGATATGTTTATGTCATGCTTCACTGTATATTTTGACCTCATTTCTTCCAAGAGAAAGGAAATCCTCCCGAGAACATTTACCTGCAAGATGATATTGAACTTCTCCTTCAAAATTTGATATTCATCTCCAGTCTTGACAAAAGCTGCAAGGCACCTGAAAAAAGTGAAAAAAGCTTTTAAAATGACAGAAAGAATGGTATCCAGGAATCCAGCATCATCATGAATATCAGAGAGCACCATTGAAGTAGAGAAAAGAGGATGAACAGCAGAAAATGTTGCCTGTCCAAGAAGTTTTTCAGCCAGCACACTATCCATCACAAGAGGGAACCCAGACAAGACCCACACTATCCATCATCATAAAGGTTATCATCGCTACACCTTGGGAAAGAGTTGATCATTTTGGCTGTGATTATGGGGAGAGTCCAGGGGTTCAAATCCAACCGTATCAAATTAAAAAAAATCCATTTAATTCCTCCCTAGAATTTCAAAAAAGAACGATGTTCGTTACTAGTCCACCAAATATTTAAGAGAGAACCTGTCTTCTCTTAACCAGCGATACCAGCATACCATGGTGACACTCATGAAAACAACAAATCATATGGTGCCATGAAACCAACAACGTGAATTTTTTTTAAAAACCCACGACATATATGTTGGCCAGAACAAGGCTAAGCCATCCAGAAAAATGGAAGAGCAGAAATATTACTGAAAGCACGAGGTAACACCTGTTTTTCCAATAAATTATTGAAATTAAAGTCAGACATAAAATCTACAAAAAATTGGCCACTACTGTATGAAAATATCATTACTGAAAAATCATATTTAGAAATACACAATGAGATCAATCAATATAAAATCGTAAAATATGATAAATAAAAGGAATTAAGGAAATGAAAGAATGGTGCTTTGTTCACAAAAGAAAATTAAAAGAAGAGCACTTATCTTACCTGTCCTTGTCCTTGTCTTCACAAGCATATCGGAGTTCACGACAAGCAAGGGCCATCCTGTGGCCACCGATACTGTAACACAAAATGCAGATAGAGGATTAAGATTCAGTCTACCATCTGTGGATGAATTAAGGATCAAGTGCCCATTTAATGGCATTGCCTCGTGAACGTTTAGAAGCAATTTTGGCGACTGTAATTGAAGAAGTAATGTCAAAGAGGGCAAGCAAGACTGGGAACTTGCATTTAATGCATCACAAACAATGATAAGAAGAAAATGGTATTGTAATCTCAAGAAAATACAATTCACAAATCCATTGAAACATTGTGGGAGAAGCTGACTTGTCTTATCACCCTAAATTCAATTTTACCTTTTGATTATACATGTCTGCCGTTATCGCTCTACATCTAAGATGAATGAAGATGTGCACATCCTAATTCATAATTTCTAAATTTTTGGTTCCTAACAGCATAAAAGGGATACATTGAATGAATCACACCTGTGTAAAAGCATGGGTCATAAGTTCACTTGCATAGACTGAACTATAAAGTATCAAATGTGTAGCATCCATGACTCAATTGTGTCAAAATTACGCATTTTTAGCTGCCAATGAATACTTCATAATGTTTTGGATGCTGAGATATAGCAGCTTCCAACGTTCTATATAATCACCTGCGGCGACAGGTGTGTACATGTCTATAAAGCTTCTGATATTTCAAATTATGCGCCGGCCACAGGTAATGCATACTTTCAGCTCTCTATTTTCCAACATTTTGTTAAGCGTTGCAAGACGCGCGCGCGCATTGCAAGACACGCGCGTGTGCTGTTGACTATATTGATATTACCACATGCCGACTAATATTAAAAAGGAACTTTCCATATGGCTTTGGACATGCACCAAATTCCATACATAGAACTGTCTAGGATGGAAGATTCTCAACTGAAAAAGGAATAAACTGGAATGACAAATAATTGAGTTTCTATAAAGTTCACTTGCATAGACTGAACTATAAAGTATCAAATGTGTAGCATCCATGACTCAATTGTGTCAAAATTAAGCATTTTCAGCTGCTAATGAATACTTCATAATAATGTTTTGGATGCTGAGATATAGCAGCTTCCAACATTCTATATAATCACCTGCAGCGACACGTGTGTACATGTCTATAAAGCTTCTGATATTTCAAATTATGCGCTGGCCACAGGTAATGCATACTTTCAGCTCTCTATTTTCCAACATTTTGTTAAGCGTTGCAGACACACGCGCGTGCTGTTGACTATATTGACATTAACACATGCCGACTAATATTAAAAAGGAACTTTCCATATGGCTTTAGACATGCACCAAATTCCATAAATATAACTGTCTAGGATGGAAGATTCTCAACTGAAAACGGAATAAACTGGAAAGACAAATAATCGAGTTTCTACAAATTTAGATATCAAAGGATGTAAAGAACAGGTTACCAAGAGCTGGCGCCTCTGATCAGGTGAACTTTGTCAATAATTTTGCGATAGTTGATATCAGGTTCATTTCTGATGGCAGGACAGGGCAGTTGCTCAGAAATCAATTAGAAAATGAAGTAGATTAATATTTAACTAAGAAAAAGCAGTGAAATATTTTCGAGAATTACAAGTATCTGATCAATGCTGCTATGGCATTTTCAGCATCGCTACAGAATGTGCTGACCAAATCAATCACAAACTGAGGGCTCTCTCTAGGTAAATCTAGGATATCTTCAAACTGACTGTCCAATATCCCCTGCAATGAACAAAAGAATAAGCTAGAATATACCAAATATTTTAGCATTTTCAGTGAAAAAATTAAGACAATACACAAATATTGAAGCAAACCGTCTAATTCACATGTCAAGTCACAAAATATCCAAAATATTTACAATCCTTTTCTCTTTTATTTAGTTTTAGTAGGAAACTTCACTTCTTTTATTGTCAATGATGAACCAAAAACTCACCCTTATCCTGCTTGTATGTATGGTATGAAGCCATGAAAAAAGGAGGAAAAGGATTGCCTCAATTCTATTTTTACGTTACTCTATTTTATTGAGAAAGCGATTGAACTCGTTGAAAGACACTAATGTTTTCCCTTTCTTTTCTTTCCTTCCTGAACAGTCTCACATCAACGCGCACACACAATAAGATAAGAAATGGGCCGTGTTCTCTCGCAAAAACACAATAACACAAAGAGCTTATTAATGGCAGTGCCCCATCCAAAAAGAAAGATACGGATCAAAATAAGCCAAATGCAAGTGAAGAAAAGCTGAAGTCTTCGTAGCAAATTGCCATCAAGATTACAACTTAATATAAGATCACATCAAATTAGATAAAGGGAAGAAAAGGGGTCATAGTGCACCTGCTCATGCAAACTCTTGACAAAGTTCCTCTGCTCCTGCCAAACATTAGAACCCTCCATTTTTGTTCTGCAAGACAAAAGCTAGCACAGAAGAAATACGGTACAAAAGAAATGAATACAAAACTCCCTATTTTCTGGCGAGACAGCAGAGATTTAAGAGCATGCAGTGTTGAATATATGTCCTTTTTGGCTGTATACAGCGAGGGAGAGGGGGAGAGAGTGGGGGTGGCGACTGGAAAGGCAGTTAGTCACTCTGGTATCTAAATATGGCAGGAAACCAGCACTCAGCTGTCAGCTATACGTGGTACTGCCTCCATGGAGCAGTTTAAAAAAGAACAGGTAGGATGAACAGAGTTCACGCGCTTCTAACTTTCACGCTCTTAGCCACGCGCCTCCAGAGATAAACATGGCTTTATTTCACAAGCTTATCACCTTTTTTTTATTTTCTGGATTCCAGAAAATAATATTTAAATTGTTTTACGTTTCGAGCGTTAGATGTTTTAATTGCTAATTTGTTATTTACTAGTTATCCTTAATCGGCCAAAGAGCATGCAGTGGCTCATGAGAATTTCTGAATCAAGATTTCAGTTTCAACGTCTTCTTGACTACTTTTTTTTTTTTCATATAATAAAAATTCAAGGACGCATTTTAGGGATTTCTTTTATAATTTAATTTATTTTGCATCGTACTAAACATTTTGAGTTAAAAAAAAACATATCTCATATTGCAACTTGAAAGGTGTGCTTCTTACCCTTATTTATGTAATTGATAAATGAATTATAACTTGAATTTTTTTTTATTCCAAATTCATTTCCATATATGTCTTACGTTAACTTTCAAAATACATCGATGTAATGTTTTAGCCGCTAGGTGCTGTCCACCAGGAAGGGCCAAGCAAAACGTTTAGAAGAGTAGACTGTTGAAGGAATTTGACTTTGTATGAGGATGGAAGAGTTGAACTCTGTTTGAAATTGTCAGTAAAGGTTATGACTTATAAAGTATTTTTTATTTGAAAATATATTAAAGTATTATTATTAATAAAAAATATAAAAAAAATATTTTTTGACATCGACGACATATCAAAATGATTCAAAATTATATATATAAAAATTAATAATTTTCAAAAATAAAAAAATGGAATGAAGCCACCAACCTTCTCCCATGTCTCAAGTATGGGAAAATGGAATCAACAGGACTAGAAAGGAAAGAGAGTAATGCTGCAGAAAGTCATTCTTTATTCACAGTAAAAGCTAAGGGTTTTAATATGTGGAGCGAGCAATGCTAAAATCAAGAGAATCAAAGCACAATTTCTCTAGTTGTTGTAAGATGATATCACCAAGAAAATCAGCCAAAGAAATCCAAGAACCAAACATGACAGAACTTAAAAATGTTCTTCTTTTTTTTATTGATGAGAGTCGGTCTAATCAGGCATCAAAGCAATGAGATTTGATGGAAAAAAACCACACTAAAGTTGAAGAGGATAAATGGGAGCTGTGTACACAAATTGATCATATATTATCACAAAGCAGGGTAAGTAAGAGCACCAAGGAAGGGCGGGATGGGACCTCTTTGGAGGCGTCTCAGGCTGTAGAATGAATCTTCCCCTGTGGTCTCATTGACAAGAACATACAAAACCTGGCAGAACAACACAATTCACAATGAGGCAACTGGATCATACAACACTAAAATTAATGTAATTGTTGGAAGATGCAGAAAAAAATGTTCTGGGCCAAACATGTGCGATGTCAAAGACAGCCAACAAAATTGTGGGAAAATCTGTTGGATATTTTTCCATCCTTCTGATAAAAATCAGTTGAAATAAAATTAGCAAGTCACCTTTTGTGAACTAAATTACCAGCTTAGGCAACCCAATCCATCCCAAGTGATAACAGGAGTTGAACCTTGTATGGTCAACAATTTTGAAGAGATCAACACCACTTGGTTCATTTAGAAATCTTCAGTTTAGCTCTCTCAACCTCAATCAGAAACATCAAATTGTCCTCTCCTTATTTCAGTGGTACAGTTCTTAATAATCAAAAACCTTTGGATCGCAGATGAGGGAACACCTTCCGATGTAACTAACCAAATCTTTCTTTCGGTGTCGTGGAAACTGAATGAGATGTATTCAAAATTTGTTTTTTGAAGTGGTAATTCACATATTAGCAAATGGACTCGATTGATCATAGTGGAAAACAACATGTTTCCATGCCACATGATATGGTTTAATATGATCACAGAAGACATTGATTTGCTGCTATCTAATGTAAGACTACATCCTTTGAAAAATTAACTGAAATTTATATCCCTTCTATGTGCCTTCCATATTTTCCAACAAGAGTTGCCAAATCATGAACAAAAATAAAAAATCTAAGTAAGATACACTGCAGGCAAGTGAGTTGAGAGATGAAAACAAAGGCACTTACTTTGACACAGGGATTCTTCGCCACACCATCAAACATATCAGTATAGATTCACCACTAACAGAATATTATATACTAAAACTCGGGGACATCTTCGTATGGCTTGTCTGCTTTGTCCATCTTCCTCTCAATAGCCTGCATCAAAATGCATCCGCTTTATGTCAGATGAATGAATTTAGAATAGGTACTCGGTAACGTTCAAACATGTGTAAAGCAAGTCACAAGGGTGTGTCTATCCCATCTAGGTTCTAGAGCATCTTGCAGAGCAATCTGTCCATGGATGCTAGGACAATACCCAAACTAAACGGCTAGAAATCTCCCTCGATCAATAAATAGGGTACAGAAGTCATTGAAGAAATGGAGCAAAACAATGCCATCTCTCCAAAGCACCATAGTCCATCAAATTCTCACATGCAGGAAATAAAAAAAATATTAACAGCAAGAATAGGCAAATACTGATGGATACAGAAGTACAAGCTCAAAGTTTACCTGTACAACATCCATTGCCCTTCACAACTCTACCAAACACTGTATGCTTGTTGTCCAGCCATGGAGTGGCCACTGCGGTAATAAAGAGCTGAGAACCATTGACACTTGGGCCAGCATTTGCCATCGATACAGTGAAAGGCCTGCCGTGAAAGTAAACTGTATAACAGGAATTTCATCGAGTAAGTTACATGTGATGACAGGGGAAATTAATTACAGTAACAGGAGTTGAAAAAAGAACAACCAGCAAGATAGCCACATGACCAGGCTCCAGGAATCAACAAGTCCCTAATTGTTTGGCAGCTAATCTAAGTTGATATGAACATTAATGCACATATAAAGCATCCATTACCATGCCAACAAGTTTGTTAGTAACTTGGAATCATTCAAAGAACAAGAAAAATAAACTACCATATCAAAAAGGATAACGATTCACGATATCATACATGGATATTAAATAACGATCCTTTTAAACCAAAGGGATAAAATGTGAGAAAATCACAACCAGCCGTACATTAGGAAGGGGTTTCTCAGTACAATGATTGGAATATATCGCCAAGATACAGACAAGAGACTTCTTCAAAATGTTGGGAGCAGTAGAAACTAAAAGCACAGATAAACGGGAGAAAAATTCAATTTCACTCAAGAGATTACCTTTTGTGAAACTCGTCCACAAATTCCCTTCCCCGGATAGACTGCCCATCAATGCCATCTCCCAATGAGTCTCCTGCTTGTATCATGAAACCTTGACGTCATGGTGGAAGATAAGGGTAACAACTCGGTATTTTAACAGGCTTCAACCTATCGAAAAGGTGGTATTATTCCCCATCCCACACACACAGAAAGCTAATTTTAGAATCATATTTTTAAAAAAAAATTTATAATGCTATGAAACCTGAAGTATAAATCTTTAAATTTTAACTAGTTTGAGTTTCTAATAAAGTTTGTTTAATAAGTTTAAACGAAACTATTATGATTTTTTTAAAAAAACTAATGTTAAAAGATAAAATTTGAAAAAAAAGAAAAGAAAAAAGAGAGAACATTAAGCGACATAATTTTTTAAGTCATTAATCTGGGATATTAGATCTAAAACATCACACATAGATAAGTTATAAAACTCAATTCTTGATAAATATAACATCGAATGATGAATTATTATAATTATTATTCTCGTCGTTATTATCATGATTACTAAACTGTAACTTTCATTAAAATTATCTCTAATACCACCACTATCAATAATCAATGTCCCTAGTTATTATTGGTATTATTATCGTTATCACTATTATTAATGTTATTGTTATTGTTATCATTATCGCTATAACTATTACTATTTATACCATTGTTATTGTTATAGTTATTATCACCACAACTATAACTAATATTATCATTATTTTTATTCTTATTAGCATCACCATCATTATTATTTTTATAGCCATAATTAATTAATTATTATTATTTTTACATAGACTCTTACGTGCAGTTAAATTTTATAATGAATATAATACTTTTTAATTTTATAATTATGTTCATAACCCCATGAAATAATAACCCACGTCTTAATGTGTATAACCTTTTTTTCATACCTTAAAAAGGATCAAGAGTCTATTTTTTTTCTATATTTACAATTTTAACATTTATTATTAGTTGTGTGAGAAGATAAATGGAAACAACAAACAGCCCTATCAAAGATTTGAAATCTTTAAACCCTACAAAAACAAAATTCAAAAAAGGAAGAAGAAAAGAGTGTATTATTTTTTTGCAGAAGAAATGGAATCGAGGTAAGCTTTCTAAACTAATTAAATACTTGTTTGACACCACGTTTTAAAAGCTTTTAAAAAAATTGAATATTTTTTAGTTATATATTTTTCTGTTTTAAATTAATATATTTTGATACTCTTTAGATTATTTTGATATGTTGATGTCAAAAATAATTTTATAAAATAAAAAATATTATTTCAATGTATTTTTAAATAAAAATAACTTTGAAAAACAAGTTAAACCACGACTTCAAAAATAATATCTTACTTCTAAATTAGACCATGACCAAGAAAAAAGAGAGGCAGGATTCCAAGGAAGAAGCTAGGCAGGTCGATAGGACATGGGCCTAAAAGGGAAGAGGTCCAAAGGCCTAAGAGATTAAAGTCCAGGCTAAGAGAAGATAGGCCCATTACAGACTTAGAGAGGGATATTAAAAATTCATAGCAACCGAAAAACGGCAACAACCACCTTAGATTTTTATATTTAGCATATGTCATCATCTCCACCAAATCTCCACTTAAAAATATTTTAATAAAGGAAATTACTTTATCTTATTATTGGAAAGGCATTGAGTTTTTCTAGCCTTACTTATGACTCATCATTGCAGCAATTGATCATATTTAGAACTTGTCCATTCGCTATTATTTTTTTAGAAAACAAAACAATTGATATGAAGAAAAACAAAGCTCTCTGGTGCATGTCGTACCCTCGAGTTTTTCTGTTATCATGAGTTTAGAATTTTATATATAAAAAAGGCTTCAGCCATTAAAAATGGCAACTATATGGACGGTTAAATTAATTATATAGTACCTGGTAAGGTGTGTATATATATATATATATATATATATATATATTACAACTCCAAAACAGTATACCAAAACACTTCAAAACTAAAATATTTCATTCACAATTCAAAAAATAAATCACCAGCCGAAAACGGTATTAACTTGATTCAAACAGGTGGTGCGTCGGACGATGATACATTATCAGAGAATTACTACGCAAGAATCACGTGACCTTTAAAGCAAAAACAACGATACTTCTCCCAAACTTCCAGCCTTGACAATCTCTCTGTGCACCAGACATATCACATGGCCGGAGGTTTGGTCTCCACAACCAAACACCCTCGTGGCCTGGTTCTGGCCACGCCCCCAGGCCCCGGCGATCGGTGGACAGCCTATCACGCGGTGCCACCAGCTTTGCCCTAGGATGTCAACGCCTTTCTTAATGTTTATGTTGTCAGGATCCAAAGTTTCCGACATGATTTCTTATAGAATATTGAAATGAGTAAATAACCGGTTCCCTGTTGCTCAGCAATCTTGGCTAAAAAATCACGGCACCCCGTATCCACCATGGCTACTCAATATCACAAGTGGTGGTAGAAAATGTGGGCTAAGAAAGATTAAGAAATGACCACCAGTTGTGAGATGTATTTTATTTATTATTTTGTTCAAATTACTAATAATATTCCACGGGGGTCTCCGGACAACTTTCATCCGATACAGTTTCTCTATTAAATGGCGGAGGAACGTATGGCGGAGGTGTACATCTCAACAGTGCCCAATTAACCCCTTGGAAAAAAGGGTGGTGCTTGACGGCCGACGCACCCATGGTGGAACCCGTTCGCCTCGCCGGATCTTTGACCAGTAGCTGCGAAATAAGGTCCTTGGCCGCCGCAGGCACAGCTGGTTCTTTAGGGAACTCGAGTGCTCGGGCCACGATATTGGCTAGGGTTAGCTCATGATCAACACCTCTAAAAGGCGTAACCCCATAAAATAGTTCGAACATAAATATTCCTAGTGTCCACCAGTCCACCGGACTACCATGGCCCTCACCGGAGACAATCTCCGGCGCCAAATACTCGTGGGTCCCAACAAATGACATGGACCGGACATCAACGGGCTCTGCTACGAACTCAGGCCCACCACCACGTTTGCCCATCTTCTTCTTGCGATTACGTTTTGGGTGGAAACATGAAACAGCTGGGACTATACAGTTGGGAAGAATGCATGACGATGAGGTGTAAGGACGATGCTCAATCAGGCCGTCATTTTTGGGAGCTGTAGCAGCGTGGTTTTTGTTGGAAATGATCTGAGGCGTTGACGTGGAATCATCACATTTTAACGAGAGGTCAAAATCAGTGAGCATTATATGACCGTCTGATCGAACAAGAACATTTTCAGGCTTGAGATCACGGTAAACAATCCCCATCATATGAAGGTACTCTAAAGCCACAATCACCTCCGATGCAAAGAACCTGGAAAAAACAACCAATGGAACACTTGTTAACCCTCTGTTTCAAGTAAACCTGGTCAAGATGAGGAAAATAATAATAATAATACAATAATACAATCTCGAGTAGGGCCCACCAAGGACTACACAATTCAAAAGAAAATATACAAGGGAGAAGATGAGTGCCTGGAATATTTTGGTGCAAATGTAATGATACATTTGAGCAAGAAAATAATTGAGATGCTGCACGGCTCCTCAGAATGCAGCAGAAGGACCTACTACTGTTAAATTGTATATTGGCATCTTGGATTTGCAGGCTTTGATTATCATATCATTAAACCTCACAAATAATTAATATTTTGCTCTCTTTTTGTTACATATATCCATACCCCCAATGACAAGGGACCCACGTCCACAGTATCTATACTCATGCGAATAAGGAGACCCTGAAAGTAAAATATCCTGACATGAAGGTGGGGAAGAAAAGCACAAAAAGATTCTGAGCGCATGCCCTTCTGTATTTGCATATTCGTATTTTGGTGCTAAACTTTTCTTTTTCAGTACAATGTGAGAACTTTCGTTTATTCCCACCTTTCTTTCTCTGTGTCATTGAATTTCAATAAATAAAAGAGAAGAATCATTACTAATTTATTACATTAAGAATTGTTCTTCTTCTTCACTAGTCACTACTTTTTCTTTAATGTTAGTATCTTAAAGCGTATATCTCAACTAATTTTACGGATTTTAAAGTTAATGACTATATAACCCTATAATAATCATCATATTAGCAACTATAACGAGATAGTTATTAGTCGGTATTTTCTTCCATCAAGGGATAGATTTCTGGGCTACTTTGTTATCTAAAACCTCTCACTGGTCTCTCGTGCACCTACTTTTATATATCCATTGACAAAGGAAAAGGGCTAAAGAGACATAGAATGACTGAGAGGATAGAGATAGGATGTCGATTTGTTAAATACTGGACAAAGGGACTAGAAAACTGATGGTGTGGAGCAAGGGGCCAAAAAGCAACGAGATAAAACTGGGGCCACCACTCATCAGAGCTCAATACAGTCTCCGAAGAAAACCAAGAAATCCAGCGAAAGATAACGGAAAGCAATGAGTATTCAAATTTCAGATATCCTGGAGATCTTTCTGTTTCTTCTAAATAGGAAAAATAATAATTCATAGAAGCACACAGAACAGAATTCCATATATGAAGTTTTTCATCACCCATAACTTGTAAATCCTCTCCAAGGAAATTGAAGTTTTTCATATTATGCATCATACTCTATTTAAATACATATGTAATTATCTTATAGCTGAAACCACGCTGTGATTAGCTAGTTGCAGTTATGAACCATTTTCAAAAACAATAATATCGGTTCCTGGCATTAACTAAGATAGCTGGAAAAACAATAAAAAAAGCTTCAAATTGATGACCACATTTTCCTAAAAAGGCAAAACGTACATTTCCTGTACAAACAACTTGCCATGGACTCGACAGTGATGACTGTACACCATTATTATAATACGATAACCTCAACCGACATTTTGTCATGAAAATGTTAGGTGACACCCATATATATATATATATATATATGTACATATACATATACACGTCCGACAATTGGTGTCCAAGCAAGTCAATTGCCGCCATTATAAGCAAAATCAAGACGGTTGGTGTTACTTGCTACTAAATTTAAAACAGCCGGTTGCAAATTTCTCAATTAATGAAATCAAAACCACCACGCTTTATTAATTATTATCCAGTAGTTGGCACATATTATCAAGACATGAACATGAAATTCTGATAAAAAAAAATTGCTAAGGGTTTTTTTATTAAAAAAAAACAAGAACCTTAAGAATATTATGACTCATCATAACGCGATCTTCCACTTACGATTGTGGGGTATTCTTAAAAATGTTTTCTTCTTCTTCTTCTTCTTCTTTTAAATTCTTGTCCTTGTTAACTTCAGTTTTAATTAAAATAGCTTTTAACAAATTGATACAATAAATCAAGACAGCGTGATCGACTCGATATAATAACCCATGTTCACACAGAAGAAAATTGTTTTTGCCAACTTGTCTACTGGAAGCGTGGTTTTAAAACCAAATCTGGGATTTAACCTAGCCTGAAATCCAAGTTATGAGTTGATAGATCAACTCGTGAACCAGCAGGTTCACTCAGAAAAGCTAGATTCAAAATGAAACATTGTTCAGGTAATAAACTTTTGAGTTGATGAATCAATTGAAGGGATAACTTAACTCATTAGCCCAAGAGCTGGGTTCTAAGAACTAAAAGGAGAAGCATGGCTAGTGATGATCCCTCGACAGCTGTGGCAACTGGCAAGACACTAATAATCTAATTTATCTCTTGAGTCATTCAAGAATGCCAATCGACAGTTACTTAATACGTTAATTACGTTCTTAGCATCTTGCTTCATGATTGACTCTTAACCCGAAAAAAAATTAAAAGGCGAAAAGTCAAATATCATTACTTTAGGGCGGTACCCGCACGTGATCATCTCCCCCGACAGAAAACAATACTCTGTTACGACAAAGACCTGTAAATCCTGTTCACTAACTGCGCGGATACCGACTAAAGTAACTGCAAAAATGAGAAACGCAGTAACCAACCGGACGGGTCCACGTCCGCAGAAGGCACCGCGCCTTCTCCCAGTATACGGTCCCCACCCCCCGATCTACCACTCTCATTCACTCTCCTTTCTCTAGAAACTGTTTCCCGAATACGTGTGCGCATAGAAAAATATTAAAATTTAATATTTTCAAATAAAAGTCGAAATGCTAACGTACGCACCTGACGGCGGTTTCTTCGAATCGTTTAAGAGGCTGACGTTGGCGGAGAACATGAAGGTCACCGCCGGGACAAAACTCCGTCAACAAGCATAGCCATCGTTGAGAGTCAATACAAGTGTATAATGTAGGCAGAAACGGATGATCCAGAGTTTCAAGTATTTCCCGCTCAGTCCTCGCTCTTCCTTCTTTACTTCTGCTAACTAGCTCCTTCTTATCCATAATTTTCGCCGCAAAAACTGGAGATTCCTTCTCATTAAGTTTAGCTTTGAGCTCGACCAAGTAAACGGAACCGATGTCGCCGGAACCCAGGCGGAGGGAGAAGCGGAGATCAGAGAGGGAGAGGGAGTTTTTGCTTGTGGATTTAGAGGAGAAAGATGTGTGGGTGGAGGGAGCAGGAGTGATTGTGGCGGAGGAGGACCCGGAGCTGGTGCTCCGGTGGAGTGTGGTTGTTGTGGTGGCGGTGGATGTGAAACTTATGCTTTGGAGGTCGTCGGCTAAATCGTCCAGCCATGGAGGAGGATCCATTGTAGAGAGGGAGAGATAAAGAGAAGAGGCGAATAAAATTATAGAGAGGGAGATTTGTTTTTTTTGAAGAGAGAGGAGGCTAAATGGGCCGCATATGGGCCGGCATTAGATGGGAATGGTGGGCCGGGGATCTGTAAATACATGGAAAGTACTGTGCGTAATTATAAGGAGATTATGGTTTCTAATCAAGAGATTATTATGTCCGTCTATGATTTTTGTTTGGTATTGCTTCTAATCAAGAGAACTGTAAAGAGATTGATTGATGATTAGCGTTTTGCCGTGTGGTGGTGAGTCTTGTGAGTGATAACTGGCCGGAAAGAGGAGGGCTCGGTTTCAACCCAGCCCTGTTGTTCTCTTCTACTGTGGCCAATAATTCATCACGTGCCACCATCGCCATTATTTTTGCTTGCATAAGATTAGTTTTTTAATCACAATTATATGAGGAGAAGCCTTCATTATTGTGAATTAAAAAACATCACTGGGCCATTTTAAAAAAAATAATAACTTGATTGCAATAATCTCACATCAATCAGCTGTTTCGCTCAAGCTATTTTAAGCTTTGTTTCAAAAAAGTATTTTTGTTAAAAATTATTATTATTATTATTATTTTAAATAAAAATATTTTTTGGTATTTTTAGAAATATTTTCATATGTTGATATCATAAAATAATTTTTTTAAAAAATATATTATTTTAATTTATTTTCTAAATTAAAAAATATTTTCAAAAAAGCAACATCGATTTTATTTTTAAGAGACATGCTAGAGGAGATAAAGGGGTGATTAGTAAAGCATTTTTAAAAATCATTTTTATTTTTTGTTTGATTTTTTAAAAAAATAATGTTACAAGCATTATTTAAAAAAATATATATTATTTCTGAATAAAACAAACCATTAAAAAGCAGCTCAGCAAATAGATTAAAAAATAAAAACGAAGAAAGACGACAAGCAGATCCTGGCATAATAATAATAAAGGAAACTTCCCACGGTAAGAGTTTCCCAGCTTCTACTTAATATCAGAAAATCTTCTCTCACAGTTTTTTTCGGGCACCTGTATAATCAAGTTTTTTTTTATTTTATTTTTGCCAATAAACAGATTTTTATATCAAGTTTGCCCTCAAGTTTCATAAGACTATCAATCAAATATTCCCACGCGTGCTTGACATATAGCAAAAACCCTAAGAACCCAAAATAAACTAAAAAAAAGAAAAAAACCATGAATCACGTGATTAAGATTGAAGTTGAAAGTATATTGTAATTACAAAGGTAATGTTGAATTTTTAAAAACATAGGGGATGGAATTAGAACATCCGTGAATCTCTAGGGTCAGAAATAAAGTCTAGCCTTTTCGCCCCGTCTGGGGTAACCCCTTTTCTTTAAATTTTGAATATATATATTGAAAAAAATATTTCTAATATAGTTTTTTCAGTTGTTTTAACGTATCATATCAAAAATAAATTTTAAAAAAATAAAAATATATATATTATCTTAATATATTTTCACATAAATGATATTTTAAAAATAAAACATTATCATAATTTAAAATTTATAAATTGATTTCTTCTTCTCAGCCTCATAATCAATTAAGCAAGTGGTTTGAGAATTTTCAAATTCCAGACCTTCTACTTAATTCTCAAGGAGTGTGACGTGAAGACAAGTAGCTTATGATTTGCATAGCAAGTCTCGAGTCCAGATTAAGACATATATTCCTTATAAAGAGTATAAAATAACCAGAGATTTTACTCGTTCACCTAAATCTACAAAATACACTTTGTGAGAGTTAGGGTTTCTCACATTAAAAAAAAACTTAATTCCAACCCGACGTGGTAGCATGAGACAATATGTTATTAAATTAGGTTTGGACGAGTTCAACTTGATAACTTAGTTTGAAATTTATAATCTTTAAAGATCTAGTGTGATCACATATTTTTTTTCCTTGAACCAAATTAGACCAGACCAATGTGGAATTCTAATTTGGGAGTATGATTAAATTATTATTTCTGTTTAGTAATATATTAAAATAATAAGTTTTTTATTTTTAAAAAAAACTATTGTTAATATCATTATATTAAAATAATTAATTTAAAATAAAAAATAAAATACTTTTAAAATGGTATTTATATTCCCTGCAAATTTCAATCTTTTCCGGCATTCGGCCACGCGCTAGACGATGATTCGATGAAAGCAGAGAAAATCTCAAACTCGGCCTACATAACACAGTCTATTGCTACTGCCGCCAATATCACAAGGGGTTGAAGAGCTGGGGACATTACTCGGAGACAGAAACAGCCTGTCTTGGGAGACTCTTGGTTGATCAGTGGCTTCCATCCATGATATTGTCCTGAATGGCTGTGACGGGAGACATGAAATCTGGCCGATAACACGTGTTCCAACCTGTGTGGTCTGTCCTTTGCAAGGATGGTCGTCAGTGCAGTTCATGAGAGTACGTGTCTTGTTTGTTCGGCCTCTGACAACAAAGCTCCCTTTTCATGGTTTGAATTGGCTAGAGGCATGCCCAAGTGTTTCAGTCATTTGATTTCGAATTTCTCGACCCGTGGCCGTTATTCGTTCGTACAGAACCAAAATTTCTAACTCTCAGGCTATTTTACTGCGTTTTTTGAAAAATCATAATAAAATTTTAAATTTTTAAATTTTAAATTTTATTTTAAATAAATTTTTTTAGTGTTTTTAAATCATTTTCATATGAATATTAAAAATATTTTTTTAAAAAATAAAACACATCATTTTGATAAATTTATAAACAAAAAATATTTTTTAAAAACAACTGCAAATCATACTTTCAAACATGCACTAACTCTTAGGGTGTTTGACTGTGTTTTTTAAAAAAAATGATTTTTTATTTTACTTTTAAATTGATTTTTTATGATATTTTTAAATTATTTTTATTTACTAATATCAAAAATATTTTTTAAAAAATAATAAAAAAATATTTTTTAATATATTTATAAACAAAAAAAATCAAAAACAATCTCGATTACAATCTTAATCGATCTTAAATCTTAAACAGACAATTACTAGCTCCTGAATATCGGTGATTAATCTCGCTCTTAGATATATGTATATTAAAAAAAAACATGTAAGAAGAACCTTAAAATATATATAACCGTTAAAACCTAAAAGTATAACCTATAATTCTTACTATAATTTCTTGATATTTAACATTAGTCGTAATTATTGGAATTTTAGTTTGATTTCATTGTTATTTATAACGTCACTCCCACGCAATGCCATTAAAGCTTTGTTGGAAGATGAATAAACTCATGGGGTGGTGGTGTTATAATCAAGATGAGTAACCTTATCAGCATATTTTAATTTCAAAGTCTCAAATCAACAGACTTGACGTTGCTGGGTAAAACTCGTTCGTCACGAGAATTTTGTTAGGATTGATAGAGTTTGCAGAATTGAAAGAATTAGTTTAGAGAAGGGAAGAGGGAGAAGAGGGAGAAGAGAGAAAAGAGAGGGAAACTGAAATTTAAAATTGTTGTATTGATATTCTGTTTTCCATCCAATTGTTGTGTGTGCACTTCTCTATTTATACACATTATATTATTCTAGAATATTCTTATATACTCTAACATCCCCCCTCAATCTCATGCTTTTATAAACCAAGCATGAGATTGCAACAATGAAAATGAAATACAAGAGTACTTAATTCTTTTGACAAACAGTATGTAAACGAGAGAAGAGAAGAATTTCATTGGTCTATTTCTTGACCCGAATTTCATTTGTTTCACGTGAGACTTTGAGAAGAGAGGGATGAGAAAAAAAGAAATGGGAGGTAAGAGAGGTGATAGAATGAGTTTGAATTTCATTTATCTACTTCAATTTTTTTTACGAAGGATTTCATTTGGGCTTTCTTCGAACTTTTTCGAAAGTTTTTGCCGATGAATTTCTTAATCTGTGTAAGAATTCATTTTATTCTTCTTCTTCTTCTTCTTCGGATTAAGTTTTTTTTTTTCTTTTGTTTTTTTTCTTTTGTTTTTTTTCTTTTTTTTTTTTTTTTAATCTTTTTTTTTTTTTTTTTTCATCTAACTAAACCGGCAGCACACACAAAACAAACGACGCACACACAAAACAACACCCCAATACAAACGACACCAGCACACACAAAATCTAGGTTTTCTACTTATTCCTCTCTCAGCCGCCTCAGCCTCTTCTCTTCTCTGCCAAAAAAATTGCAGTTCATCTTGCCTCAACACCATACAAAAATGAAGCAGAGCTTGAAGGGCTTGACACACACGAACCTGACCTGACTTTTACTCTGCCTTTCAGTTGGGCACCATCTTGAAGACCAGAAGAAGTGGAAGGCCAACGGCACTGTGATTCAAATGGTTGCTGCAGATTGGCTAAGAGCTGACAAGCGAGAAGATGATCTGTCCTCGAGATCCAGTCCTTCCCATAATTTTCACCACCACAGCATGCTTGATTTGACTATCCATTCTGAAGGAGCTAACGATGTAGAGAGAAGGCACGCGGCTGCTGCTGGTTTTTCAAGCTTCTCTCAGCACCTCTTGCCTCCCAAGGTTCATCCTGGATTTGCTTAAGAATACTGAGAGCAATGCTGAGGTCAAGGGTTTGGACGTGGATGCAGCCAGAGCATCAATCTCCACTCATAATAGCGTTGATCCAGAACCACCATCTCACGCCAAATACCGCGCCAGCGACTCCGGGACCGAAGACTGCCCACACCTCTGGTAAATCAATTCTCCTCTCCCTCGATTGCTCTTTTTTTTTTTTTTTTTTTTTTTTTGAGCTTCACTTTTGTTGTGCAAATTTGAATCCAGTAATTTATTGCACAGAGACTAAAGAGTTGAGAGTATTACTGAGACTAGATTTAAGGATTGGAGACAGTGGAGAGAGGAGCAGTGGTCAAAGAGCTGATCGAGCTTTAAAGAAACATCAAATTTGCAGAAGCAGAAGACTGTATTGAGGTAAACTTACAGGAAACTGTGTTTGCTTTGCTGCTTCTCTGTTGCTTAATTGTGCACTCCTCTTTCCGATGGCGCTTGCTCTGCTGCTGTTTTTGAATGATCCATTGAAGGATCAGATTGCGGAAGATTGGATCAAATCATGCGCTAGCATAAAATTGCTCTGATACCATGTTAGGATTGATAGAGTTTGCAGAATTGAAAGAATTAGTTTAGAGAAGGGAAGAGGGAGAAGAGAGAAAAGAGAGGGAAACTGAAATTTAAAATTGTTGTATTGATATTCTGTTTTCCATCCAATTGTTGTGTGTGCACTTCTCTATTTATACACATTATATTATTCTAGAATATTCTTCTATACTCTAACAAATTTCGATAAGCTTATGGGGGAGTGGTGTTATATTTTAATTTCGTTATTCAAAACAAAGATATTCCTTAAAAGAGCAAAAAATAATAATTATTTAAAGCATGTTAATATTCAAATGTTATTATGAATAAAAGTTATATTTTTTAATTGTAACATGTGTTATTTTTTTCAGCTGTATTACTTCGCCAATCATTTTTTTAAAAATATACTAAAAACCAAAAATATCCTACGGAATCCATTTGATTCTCTTTAATCGTAGCCTTATAATGCGCCCATAACCTATTCCCATAGGCTGAAAATGAAGGACAGATGGGGCCGTAGCCTATCGAGCTCCTCAAAAACTCCCCAAAGACCGGCTCCTGCCTCCTCCAGAAATATTTCATCCAACCGGAACCATGCCCCAGCGGTAAGATATTAGCATTTTTTTTTATCTTAATTTCAAATTTTTAATAAAATAATAATAACTGAATGTTTATAATTATTAATTTTAGAGTTTATGAGATTAGTTGAATCATATATAAACTGATCCACATACCTAAATTGATAATAAAAAAAATATTTCATCCAGTTCCTCAAAATATTTTACTCCATGCATAAAAAACATTGAAATAATAGTTTTTTATAAATATTTTTTTAATTTGTGATATCAATCTATTAAAATCATTGAAAAAGCATTTTTAAAAAGACATTTATTTTAAATAAAAAAGTAATTTAAAATTAAATTGTAACGCAAAAATAAATACCAACAAAGAAGATCTCGTAGTAGAAGCTCAGTGTGTTGGTCTTTATATTTGATGAAAATCCTTATGATCCCCAAACCTTTTTTTATATTTGGTAGTCATTCTGCGTTTTTATACAAGCTTATTTATTTTCTTAAATATTTATTACAAGGTTTCTAATTCTGAAACTGATCCAATCGGATAAGATATTTCACTTTTATTCCAATAAGGGTGTTCATTTTAAAATAAATGTTAATTTGGTATTGATAACAGATAGCTTTACTGTATTTATTTAAAAAATATATTTGATATAGCATATAAAAAAAACTAAAAAAACAATTTAAAATGAAAAGATATATTAAAAATAAATTGTTTTCAAAAATATATTTAAAATACAAAACAAAAGTGGCTATAAATTCATGTCAGAACTCAGAAGTGACGAGAATTTTAGTTTGGAAGCCGAGAAAGAGGAGGAAGCTGAGACAAAGCTCTTGAACGGTCGAATCGAACCTCGTCAGAACGTGCTTCCCAAAAAAGACAAAAACCTGCAAGGTTCTCTGAAAAGAACCAAACCTACGAATCATAGAGAATAATCGCAAACGGCGAACTGGAGCAGTATCTTGCAACCTGAGCCATGCGACATCAGGTGGCTGCGCCGGCAAAAGGTCATCAAAAGAGCCGAAATCCTGAGTAAAAAAAACAGAAAATAAATCCACTAAGCTAAATCCAACTCTAATAAATAATTATAAAAAAACAACGACAGCAAATTGAATTCTAATGATTTTTTTTAGACCGGTTACGGTTGTTTTTGAAATTATTTTTTATTTAGAAATATATTAAAATAATATATTTTTTTATTTTTTAAAAATTAATTTTATCATCAGCACATCAAAATAATTTAAAAATATATAAAAAAATTCATTTAAAATAAAATAAAAATCAAATTTTAAGGAAACGGTGGTAATCAGCCTCTAAGTGAGCTCCACCACTGAGCAGAAGAGAGGAAGGAGGAATGCAAAACCATGAAACGAAAAGAGATAAATCAGCACAGCGACTCTTTTATAAAACTCAAACAGGCCCAGGCCCAAGCCCAAGATACTATAAACATCATTTAGACGAGATGGAGTGATGGGTGGAGGGACTGATCTCAACTGAGTCCTTCTGTTCAAAATTGTGGACGCTAATCTTAGTGGTATCCCAAAGCATTATACTGCATTTAGCTCCTACTTGATTATGCTAAGATCAAAAGTCCATCAGATGGTACTTTGCACAGTGACATGAAACAACATCATTTAAAATTGATATTTCGACGGTATTTTCATTTTAGATAAGTGATTTATTATGGTCCCAAAATGAAGCTTTGATTTCGAATTCATCTCGTATTGATGTGAAAAAAAATATTTGTCAAAGCATACAGATAAAAAAAGTATATTAGGTTCTTGACATTTACAGTTTTTCCAGGAATCCAAAGCTCATTCAACGAGAGATCACAGCACCCCGATTAATATTCATCATGATGGTCAAACACAACAAGGCTCTCATCCACCGAGTAAAAAAAGGAAGGAAAAAATTATATTTATGAGAGTGTCATATTGTTTTAGCAATAAAGTTATACTTTTTGAATGTTAGAAAATAATATAAATTATATTTTTTAGTCTTATTTAATAACTTAAGTTTTTAGATAAGATGATTCCTTGATTTGATATCAGATCCTTGTTGACCCATCGGTCACGAGTTCAAATTTCATCATCTTTATTCTATTTGATAAAAATCAAGTACAAGATAATCTGGATCTGTGTTCAAGTTTCAAAGCTCAAAGAGCTTTTCACTTGAAAGTATGCGTTAGAGAATAATATAAATTATATTTCTAAAACTTTCACATAACAGCTTAAACTTTTATGTAAGATGATTCATTGACATTAACTTTATCGGGTTTGATTATTTTTAGTAGTGTTATCATTGCTAGAGGATAATCAAAATCCCTCTTCTTTCCAAGGTATCATGAGAGGGATCAAGTTCAGTGGATATTCATGGAAGCATGTGGTAAGACAGGGAGACAATATGCGAATTTCTCGTGTCCTTGAAACCCTTTTTGTTTATTAACATGCTGCTCACTTTTTTTAGTCAACTTTTTGCCTATAATAGGAGAGAAACTTTATGGGATAGAAATCTCGTTTGGTTCAAGGATATTATAGGATTTCATTTACCTTAAGATTTAAGATGTAAGCAATATATATGATATATATATATATGTATATATATTGTGCTGGGTTTGCTGAGAAGTTCCAAATCTCCAAGAATACAAAAAATATTATGTTTGCTAAATGCCCAGAAATCCTATGTTCTTGAAATATAAGATACATGAGATGTAAGTAATTTATATTGTGTTTGGTTTGTTGAAAATGCTGTGTTTCCAGGCATTCAAGAGCTTGGACAGCGAGATAGGAGGGACCATAATTAAACTAGCTGGAGCCTTCTTGCTTTGCTAGAAAGGCTTTGAGCGATCTATCATTTGGAACGAAATTGTGTATGGCGTAATGACAAAAAACTTATGATCTGCACGGCAAGTCTCGAGTTTGAGTCAGGGTGTGCATTACTTGTAAGAGTTTGCGACAATCAAAGTTTTACTCGTTCATCTAGACTCACAAAGTGTGCTTTCCGGGTGATAGGATTTCCAACTATCCAAAAAAAAAGTTAGCTTGGCCTAACTTCATCTATTTTGTTTCACCGGGAGAAGAAGCTTGGAAATTCTACCATGTCTTTCATGCAAATCAGTTACCCTGATGAGACAAAAGAAGATTGTGTTTTATGGAAGCTGATATGTGATGGCCATTTCACGGTCATGGAAAGAATTTCGAGTAAGAAAATAGCATGGCTTACTGGTTTAAGATTCTATGAAACTCTCTTCACATGCCTGAGCATTGCTTCATAGGATGGCTGTTCATGCTCAATAAAAGACGGACGAACCAGGACGATAAAACATCATTAATATTAATTACTATACCTATAAAATCATCGATAAAATATTATAGATAGAATCATCAATGATATATTCCGACAACTTCACTGATGGAATAGATCAATACAATTACAGTTAGTCTCTTTTTATTGATATATTTACAGTTGGTGTTTCTATCAATAGGAATCAATGTCAATGAAATCACCGACAAAAAAAAATTATTGTCAAGGAAAAAATTACCGATAAATATTTTTTACTGATAAATAAATTGGTTATTAATTTTTAAGTAAGATCAAAATGTTAACAATTTTAATTAATCATGGATAATGGAAAGATTTTGTTTGCAGTCGCAATCCAAGACATGGGTAGGTTAGAAAATGTTTCTACTATAAATAAATAAATTTGCCTCAGACCAGACCCTACTCCCTCTCCTTCATTCATGGAAGAAGAAGATGCAGATTTCGTTACAAGTTTGTATGATGATAACGAGTCTTAGTTAATGGACTTCCTGGTAGGGCCTTCAGGCCCACCTTCCTCTGTAAAGTTTTATTCAGGATTTTATACCTGGGGTTGTGGCTGGCAAAGAATAAAAATAATAATAATAATAAAAAAAAACGTAATGTGGTGTTGAATAGTGCTACACATTGTTCTCGCATGATGCAATGTCGACCGAAGCAATTGTTTTTTTTTGAAATAAAAAATAATATTTCAAAATTAAAAAAAATCTAAAAAACATTAGTGGAGCAGTCGATCAAAATTGTAGGGGAATGATCAGAAAATTAACTCACCACGCTAGTCGGATTTTATTACCATGTTTGTTTTTATATCAAAAATATTTTTAAAAAATAAAAAAAATATCATTATAATAATTTTTAAATAAAAATAATTTTAAAAAATAATTTCAACTAATTTCCAATCAGTTTAGATTAATTAGTTAAGGAAACAAAACAAAACAAACAAATTAGAGGGTGTTTGATAATACTTTTGGAAATCACTTTTGAAAAAAATTATAAATTTTGTTATTTTTATTTTAAATTAAAATTTTTAATATTTTTAAATCATTTTGATGTGTTGATAATAAAAATAATTTATAAAAATAAAAAAAATATTATTTAATATATTTTTAAATAAAAAATATTTTTAAAAACAATCTTAAAACACTACATAACGTCGACAATCCCAACCGACAGCATAGGTGAAGGTAGCGAGCAGCATAGGGTACCCAATACCCACTCCTCTCTTTTTTGTTTTTTTTATATATAAATATATTCACACACTGTCTCATTTTTTCCGCCATTTCAGAGAGAGAGAGAGAGAATCAGGGGGGGAGTTGGTTGACACTTCATTGTCAAATAATAGAGTTTGACAACATAATGTTGCCAAGTGGCAGGCTACTAAAGCTTGAGTGAGTGAATATACACGTTAACTCAGGACTGTCATGCTTATATGAACCTACCTAGAATAGACCGGTCCAAGATTGAGGTCGCGGATCGAATTTAATATCTTTGATATTATATTTTAAAAATATCTTTTAAAAATATTATCTTCTTTAGTTTTTATATTAAATTTTTTTTTTAATATTTTTAGATATTTTTGTTATTATAGATGTGTATGATTTGGTGCAAGTCATGGGTTGAAGAGCTTATGATAACATTTAATTTCTGAAGTTTTATGTTTTTTTTTTTTAAATTAATCATCCTCCGTTATCCAAATAAAATAAATAAATAAGTCAGGGCCTGTGTACGGATCTGGCCCTTTGCAACCCCCAATTTTCTCCTATATCCTCTCCAATTTTCTCCTATATCCTCTGGTTTTAACAATATAGACAAAAATTATTTACTAGATTACTTATTCTTTATTTGAAATTTAATAATTGTTTTTCAATTATTATGTATTTAATCTAGTAATAGTAGTAGTGCTATTGGTAGTATAAATAATAATAATAATAATCATCATAAATTATTAATGAAAATTCGATTGAAATTGGTGTTTTATTTTTACATTTTTTAGATGTATTTTGAGCATAGTTTTATCAAATTTATGATTTTTTTTGCATTCAATAACATACTATTTTGATATTGTTTTTTGCTTACTTGCTTTAACAATCATAAAATATTTATTTTTTAAAACAAAAACAATGATTAAAATTAAAAATATTTAGTTATTTAAGATAAATAAGAGATATATTGACAATCGTTTTTTTTCTTTCAAAATGATTGTATTTTAGAGTTTAATCTTTAATGAGAACACTATTTTTATTCTTACTTTTAATAGTTTGAACTTTGAACCATGAAGATGGGGATTTATCGGATTTCTTGAGGTTTCATGATGTTAAGAGCATCATTTTGACAATAGTTGTTTAGTCATACTTGAAAAGGGAGATTCTTACATCTTAACTTCACAGCAAGGGAGCCGATGGGGACTGATCTGCGAGACCAAAGAAAGTACAGGGAGTGGCATGTAACCTTTTGAAGATCAGGCACCACACCAATCACGCGCTTTTTTCGAGTTTGAACAGCCAGCCACTGATAAATGTTGTCAATTTTGTTGATAAACAATGTTGTCATCCAATCACTACCCAACAACAGAAGAAAAAGAAACAGTAAGCTACTGGTACTTCTCGTGATTTGCATTCTAATCTTTCTCTTTCCTCATTCACTCTCCCACCGCTCTCTCTCGTGCCCTATCTCCCAACTCCGAACCCTAACCCTAACCTTCATCTCTACTATTTCTTTTCCTTCTCGGCTTCTTCTTGTTACTCAGCAGCTTTTTTTTCCGATTCTGATTGGTTCTGATCTTTTTCAGGTAAGGAGTTTCTGTTTCCCTCTGTTTTTTATTCCTCAACAGAGCGGAGAGCATTTTTCATGTAATGTTTTCAGTTTCTATTTTTGGCTCTCTATTTTTTTTTCTTAGTTTCACTTTTGAGCTTTCCTTTTCTTTTTTTTGTTATTCTTCCTGTTCTTTTGATTTATGAAGCACGTAATAGTTTACTCTGTGATTTTATTTTGTCTGTTTCTTTTTGAATTTTGTTGCTAATAATAATAATAATAATAATATTTAGCCTTATATCACGCATTTTGAATTTGTTGAGTTGATTTATGTTTTGTGATTGAACAATTGGTGATGGGACTTGATATATTCAATTTTGGAGTGAAATATCACTTTGCTTTGTCACGCTTATTTTTTAAATTTCTAATTAAAAAAAATCTCAAGTTTTTTGATACTCGAAAATACAAGCATGAATCGACACAAAAACACGTTTTCACTGGGCTTGATTCGACATGATTAGCAAGATCTAGGACAGTGGATTCGAAACCTATTGTATTTATTATACGATTTTTTATTATCAAAGGCAATGTCCAAATAAGAACTGAGGAAGATTAATACTTTCGTTAGGTGATTAATAATGATAGAAAATACTGTTGGATTTGAAGTGGGAAACCTTTTTTTTTTCGTTGCAGCTATGTGAGTGTCTGAACGTTGGTTGCTTGATCAATGTCAGTCATATGAATTGTTGGTAAAGAAAAGCTATGAGTGCCAAGTGTAGGCATATTTTTACACTTTTGCTTAAATCGAAAGAAAATCTTCCTTTATATGGTCATTAAATAACTTCCTTTTCTTTTTTGACAAATAGTGGGAAACACAAGTTTGGTAAGTTTCAATCATGTCTGCCAATGGGGTTTTGATTGCTATTGATGTAGAACTGTTGATATTGAATTTAACTTGAAATTTTTGTATGGGAAGAGGTGGTTTAATTTGTGCTTTTTTTTTCGGTTTATAGAATGAATAATTTTCTCAATGGATTGTTGGTTATGGCAGGATTTGGATGGTCCATTTTGAGGTAAGTGAATGGGTTTTCACGGGCTGTTTAGATCCAGGGATCATTATGTCTGAAGATAATCTCCAAGGATATGTGATGTCTGTGCTGCTTTATCTTCGAAATGCTTCCTTGGAATTGGGTTAATATAGTTTTTGCGAAGTCTGTTTTCTGTAGTTTTTGAGTGAATATCATGGAGATGGATGCAGTGCCCAGCATTTCTGAAATTGTTGAATCAAATGAAGAGTTAGATTTTGAATCGAAAATGAATGAGAAAGCCAGGAAGCATTCTGTTCCGAAGTTCAGTAATAGGTATTCTATTGAAGATGACATCAATCGTCTTTTTGAAGCAATTGAGATTAGAACTTCAGCTAAGCATGTGGATGAAGGTGTCAGAGATGCTTTACGGAAAAAAGCCATGAAGAGACCGATGAAGGTTGGTTCACCTCAAATGTCAGGAATTGGGATTTCAGAACCTGTTAGTTTGAAGCAGGCTTTGAGGGGATTATGCATCTCTCAGGCATCAGAGATGGCGGCAATGAAGCGATTATCAAGACCAACAAATTCATCAAGGTCCTCAGAAGTGGGAACTATCAAAAGGTTGTACAGGGCAGTGGTAGTTGAGGCTGATGGATCTGGGCTCCCCCTAAATGAAGGTAGTGGAAATTTGGTTGAAATTTCTCTTGTACCAGAAAAAATAACATTAAATTCTTCTGAGAAGATGTCTGAATCCTCACAAATTGTTAAGGCAGAGCTATCAGATCAAAATCCCCATTCTTCATGGGATCGGATTGTTCCTCTTCCTACAGGGTTTGATAGTGAAATATCAAAGGAAGAACTTGGAGAGCTTAAATCCACTGATTGTTCATCAACCAGTCATGTTGGTGAGAAGCTAAAGGAGGCGGGTGAGATTGCTCCAGCCTCAATCAGAGTTTCTGTCAAAACTCCAGTGTCAGAGGAGAAAAATCAGTTGCATGCTGCTTCTTCAGTTTCTGTGTCTGGTTCAAGCCCTGGTCATAAGGTGAATAATTCTGTATGTAACAGTCCATGCTTTATGAAGCCAATCTTCAGGGAGCAAGAACTTTATTAAGAAAAAAGTAAAGCAGGGTTCAACTTCTTCCTCTGGCAGTTCCAATCCAAGTAATAGAAAAGTCAATAATGATCTGAATCCTAGTAAAAGCAATTTGGATAACATGGTGCATGGCTGTATTCTAGAGAGTGTAAAGAGAGAAGGTGCAGAAGCTTCTCCAGCTTCTAGTAGTAGAAGTCATAGCACTGAATGCAATTTAATCATTGCTGACACAAGTTCAAGCAGGCTGGGTTCAAGTTTGAACGGTGCTAACAGAACAGGATCTATATTGGCAAAGGTAGATGAAAAATCAAGATCAAGAGAAAAGGGGGAATTTTCACAAAGTTCAAAAAGTAGCATCGGTGACTATAGTAGCAGCACAAGTGTTAGTGATGATAGCAATCTCAGTGGTTCTAGTCGTAGTGGCAGTCGGCCGCACATGTCTAAGGACTTGAGGTGGGAAGCCATTCGCCATGTTCAGAAGCAGCATGGAAGCTTTTGTTTGAAACATTTCAAGCTTATCAAGAAGCTTGGTTGTGGGGATATTGGGTCTGTTTATCTTGCTGAGCTAACTGGTACAAATTGCCTATTTGCTTTGAAAGTGATGGATAATGACTACTTGGCGACTAGGAAGAAGATGTCTAGAGCCCTAACCGAAAGAAAGATTTTGCAGATGCTGGATCATCCTTTTCTCCCTACATTATATGCTCATTTTGCGTCAGATAAGCTCTCCTGCTTGGTTATGGAGTATTGTCCAGGCGGAGATCTGCATGTGCTGCGGCAGAAACAGTGTGGCAGGAGTTTCTCTGAACCAGCTGCAAGGTACTAATTTCTATTTAAGTTCTCATAAATTTTCAAACCTTGCACTTTACAGCATAATTTAGTCCACCAATAACCTTTTTTTCCTGTTTTTCTCTTGGACATCCCTCTCTCTCTCTCTCTCTCTCTCTCTCACACACACACACACACACACACACACACACACACAAACACTCACACACATGCTCGCAGGTGCTGGTGGGGCGCAAAAACTCTCTAACATGCACACTGATGCATGCATCTGCATGAATACACAGAAAACACACATGAACGCTTGCATATACACCTCCAGGATAAGAAATCTGATTTTGGTATCCCAAGTGACGTGGTCCATTTATTTCCCACTCAAATCACTGTATTTCAATTTGTGAATGTAGTTGCCCATTGGTCAATGACCAAATGATGGATGATAAAGTTTTTGTGACTAGCATCGCATCCCTATAAAAATGGGGAAAAGGAGTTTTATGTTGATAAAGATGGACATTAATTACAATAGGCTATTTGATTGGAAACCTGAAATTATAGTCAAAGGCGGGGACTCTTGTGATCAATTGGGGTCTAATAGCTGCCATTCCATTGAATTTGGCGTGCCTTAATGGTATACAAGAAGCAAACGGTGATGTGATTGTTATATCACATCACAACCTGGAGAGCCAGCTTATTGCTGTGAGACACTTGATAGCAAAAGAAACAACCTGGAGAGCCAGCTTATTGCTGTGAGACACTTGATAGCAAAAGAAGGATCGATATTTAACTCCCCAAAAGTAGTGCTGCACACACTTGTGAATCTCATTGATAGAGAAGTACAAATATTAGAAGAGTTTTGCTTTGTACCTGACTATTCTTATCTTAATTTTACCCCTTGTCTCTTCAATTCATTTTGACGTAATCATGTTTGTAGGTTTTATGTTGCTGAAGTCCTCCTTGCACTGGAGTACTTGCACATGCTTGGAGTTGTTTATCGAGACTTAAAACCAGAAAATATTCTGGTCCGAGAGGATGGACATATCATGCTTTCAGATTTTGACCTCTCACTCAGGTGTGCTGTTAATCCTGTTCTACTTCAATCATCTTCACCTGCTGCAGAGCCCACAAAAAAGATGTCGAGTCCATGCTCCGAAGCTAGCTGCATCGACCCCTTCTGCCTCCACCCATCCTGGCAAGTATCATGTTTCACTCCAAGACTTCTGTCAGTTGCTGCCAAATCTCAGAAGTTAAAATCTGACCTAGCTGCTCAGGTCAGCCCACTGCCACAGGTGGTGGTGGAGCCGACCAATGCTCGCTCTAACTCCTTTGTCGGAACCCATGAATACCTGGCCCCTGAGATCATCAAAGGTGAGGGGCATGGCAGTGCTGTTGATTGGTGGACGTTTGGAATCTTCCTGTTCGAGCTGTTATATGGTAAAACCCCTTTTAAGGGGTCAGGGAAATGAGGAAACGCTGTCCAACGTTGTTTCACGAAGCCTCATGTTCCCCAGTAACCCTATTGTTAGTTTTCATGCGCGTGATTTGATTAGAGGGTTGTTGATAAAGGAACCTGGGGATAGGCTAGGATCTTCCAAGGGGGCAGCCGAGATTAAACAGCACCCCTTCTTTGGTGGCCTTAACTGGGCTCTGATACGGTGTGCAATTCCACCGGAGCTACCTCATCAATGGGATGTTGGAATTGCAACCACCACATTTTCTCTGAGCAAGGACTGCACCAAGTGTACGGATACAGCAGAGCTAAGGGAGTTCGAGATGTTTTAGCCTGAACATATCTGATGTGAGAAACGGAAGATCGATTCTCTTTTTTTTCTTTTTTTTTTTTTAAATGGGGTTTCTCATCATCAGTGTAAACTGGTATATACACACGTTAATGGCATACAGCGTAAATGTGATCTGAAAATTTGCGGCAACTTATCTAGTATGAAACTAGTTCCATCTTGTCCAATTCTAAGTCGAAGTCTTCCATACTAGCTAAAGTATCTGTAGAAATTGGATTAAAATGGAGAATATACAACATAATGCAAGAGGTTAAATATGTAGATAAATAAAAGCAGTTTCTCTTGTGTGTATTTCTACTTTGATTATTGACCTTCAAAGACAAGCAAGCATCCCTACAGACCACGTCCTCTGGCCAAATTAACCAAACGATGTAAAGTCACAGTTGTCTATCATTTAAGAAAATTAAACAGACAAAACAGCCACCAATCATGAAGTCAACCTAGTTTTATTTTATACGGGGTTTCTTCAGAGTAATTTGTTACATAGCACTACCATAATTAGTACCCAAGGAAAATACAAAATTAAAAGCGGTCAACCAAAACT
>CM055022.1:10614352-10881654 GCA_029204005.1 Salix udensis
CGATATGTTCAGCGTGCCATCATCGTGACACCACCGCCATAACACCACGTCCACTCCACGTCATCGCACTTCTACGCTGCAGTAAAGAAGTGAGGAGACAAGGGGGGAATCATGGGGTGACAGATCACGGTAGTTATTGTTTAAGTTGTGCAAATAAGTCATGGGTCTAGTGCCTATTGTTATTGTTGCTTGTCGTTATCTTGCAGAACGTGTGTGGGAATCATGCACTTGTTAGTTCTGCCCATTATTTCCATTTCTTGTATCGGTTGTTTTATTCTTTTTCATGGTTGACTATAAATAGTCATCTTAATTGTAAATGAGAGGGTACGAAAACATTTATGAAAATCATCCTTTCTGTCTCTCGTTCTTCTTTTTTCCTTTCTTCTTAAAATTATCCTTATCAAATTGGTATCAGAGCCTCTCTCTTTCCATGGAGACCAGGAACAAAAGTAATACTGAGTTCCGCAATGAGGTCACTGAAGCCTTAGCTCAACACGAATCTAGGTTTGATCTCCTTAACAACAATATGAACCAAGTTACCACCACCCTCCAAAACCTCCAAAATACCATCACTGAATTACAGACTTTGTCGTTACGACACAGTTCCACCCACAACCATTCCTTCAAGACATCAATTCTTTCACCAAGGGAGAATCCTCCCAACAAAACCATCCACCAGTATCTGCGTGTTCCCTTTCCAGTACAGGCTTTGATAGGAGTCACCCTCTACTCAAACTTTCTTTTCTAAAATTTGGTGGGGAAGATCCAACTGGGTGGGTCTACAGGGCTGAGCAATACTTTGAGTATCAGCACATTGCGAATGATCAACGAGTGCAACTTGCTTCCTTTCACCTTGAAGGATTTGCATTACAGTGGCACCGTTGGCTGACCAAGTACAAGGGAGCACTAACATGGGATGAGTTCACCTTGGCACTCCTTCAACGTTTTGGGCCAACCGAGTATGAGGATCCCTCCGAGGCATTAACTCGTTGCAGGCAAGTCACAACAGTAGCAGCGTATCAGGAAGCTTTTGAAGGGCTATCACATCGTGTGGATGGGTTACCTGAGTCCTTCTTGGTTGGGTGTTTCATTGCTGGACTACGAGATGATATCCGTTTGGATGTCAAAATTAAACAGCCAAGGACTCTAGGAGATACAATTGGAGTTGCTCGACTGGTGGAAGAACGTAACCATCTACAAAGAAAAGGTACTCCTTTTGTTCGCTCTTCTACAGTATCCCGACCCTTACCACCATCATCTAGCGGTTTATTGGGCCCCCCTCCTACCTCCAAATCCGTCAACCCGACTGTACAGGCCCCAACCTCATTTCGACGAATCACAAATCAGGAAGCTAGGGAACGACGTGAGAAGGGTCTTTGTTATTACTGTGATGAGAAATTCATACCAGGGCATCGTTGTCAGAGGCCTCAACTGTTTATGATTGAAGACTCATCAACATGTGTAACCGAAGTCAATGCTGATTGCCAATTGGAAGTTGAGCCCGCGGAATCCTTTCCAGAAATATCATTCCACGCCATCGCTGGAACAGAGCACCCACAGACCATTCGTGTACTCGGGAAACTGAAGAATAAGGACGTCACAGTGTTGATAGACGGTGGGAGCACTCATAATTTCATTGACCAATCCATTGTCTCTCAATTTGGGCTACAAGAAGTTCGGGACAGGACATTTCAGGTGATGGTGGCTAATCGTGAGAAGATTGTGTGTGGAGGAAGGTGTCTCGCCTTGTCAATACTCATCTAAGGTCATGTTGTTATCGCTGATTTTTATGTCTTGCCTGTTGCTGCTTGTCATGTGGTTTTAGGGGTTCAATGGCTTGCCACCCTTGGGCCCATTGAAACAGATTATCGTAATCTCACGATGACTTTCATGGCCAATGGAACTAAGCGTATGTTTCAAGGGTTGGGCCGTTCCAGCTTGGAGGCCTTATCAAATAAGGACCTTTTAAACTTGCAGCAAACTGGGTTGTTTCTCCACATTATGATGGTTGACCAAGACGACTCCGCAAATGATCATCCCAGCGATCTCGCAGCAGTACTTGACAAATTTGCACATGTGTTTGACACACCAACAGCCTTACCACCCAATCGTCCACATGACCACCGGATTCTTCTTCAACCCAACAGCGAACCCGTGAGTGTTCGTCCATACAGGTACCCATACTATCAGAAAACTGAGATTGAAAAGATGGTAAAAGAACTTCTCGAATCCGGTCTAGTTCGTCCAAGCCACAGTCCATTTTCCTCTCCTGTTTTGTTGGTGAAGAAGGCAGATGGAACATGGAGATTTTGTGTGGATTTCAGGGCACTAAATCACATCACAGTGAAGGACAGGTACCCCATTCCAGTCGTGGACGAACTTTTGGATGAACTGCATGGTGCCAAGTTTTTCACCAAACTTGATTTACGTTCTGGGTACCACCAAATTCGAGTTCATGAATCAGACATTCAGAAGACAGCATTTCGCACACATGAAGGTCACTACGAATTTGTCGTAATGCCTTTCGGTCTTACAAATGCTCCAGCAACCTTCCAAAGTCTCATGAATGACTTGTTCCGACCCTATCTTCGCAAATACATCATTGTATTTTTTGACGACATTTTGATTTACTCCAAAACTTGGAGTGACCATCTTTCACATTTGGTTAATGTTCTAACAATCTTATCACTTAACCGTTTGTATGTCAAGAAATCAAAGTACCAATTTGGAGTATTTCAGGTGAATTATCTGGGCCATGTCATATCAGAGAAAGGGGTGGAGGTCGATCCTTCAAAAATTCAGGCTGTAGTTGATTGGCCTGAACCGACGACAGTTAAGGGCGTGCGCGGCTTCTTGGGCTTGGCGGGATACTATAGAAAATTCATCAGTGGCTTTGGCAGTATTGCAGCCCCATTGACTCAATGTTTGGGTAAAGTCGGGTTTCATTGGGGACCAAAGGAATCCAGTGCCTTCAACCACCTCAAACAAGCCTTGACTTCACCTCCTGTGTTGCGGTTGCCTGATTTTTCTCAGCGCTTCTTCATTGAATGTGATGCATGTGGCTCTGGGATAGGCGCTATACTCATCCAACAGGGCCAACCGATAGCTTTCTTTAGTGAAGCGTTGAAAGGGTCCACTTTGGCATTCTCCACTTACGAGAAAGAGATGTTGGCCATTGTCAAAGCCATTCGTAAGTGGCGACCATATCTCCTGGGAAGGCCTTTCACAGTTAGAACTGACCACAAAAGCCTCAAGTTCTTGTTGGAACAACGTATCACCACTCCTGCACAGGCTCGTTGGCTTCCCAAACTCCTTGGTTATGATTATGTGGTGGAATATAAAAAGGGTCCAGAAAACAAAGGAGCAGATGCACTGTCCAGAAAGCTAGAGTTCAACTTTGTGGCGATTTCTTTACCGCGGCCAGATTGGTGGGTTCGTCTACAACTTGAAGTCCAACAAGATCCTTTTTATCATACTCTATCCAAGTTGAATTCAAGTTCCACACGGCAGCTGTACACTTGTAAAGATGGGGTTTGGTTCAAAGGTGGAAAGGTATATTTGAACCCCTCTTCTCCATTAATTCCTTCCATTTTGGCTGATAATCACTCTTCCTCAATTGGTGGTCATTTCGGGTACCACAAGACCCTAGCAAGAATCCGAGGAACCTTCCTTTGGCCAAAACAACGCCAGCATGTCAAGGAATTTCTCCAAAGCTGTGATACATGCCAGCGGTTTAAAACAGATTGTTTGAGTCCAGCGGGACTATTGCAGCCCTTGTCCATTCCAACAAAGATTTGGACCGATGTGTCCATGGATTTTGTGGAGGGTCTGCCTTCCTCGATGGGCAACACTGTGGTTATGGTTGTTGTTGACCGCTTAAGTAAGTATGCCCACTTTGTGGCCTTAAAGCATCCCTTCACGGCCATCACTGTGGCCAAAGCCTTCATCTCCAATATTGTCAAGCTGCATGGTGTCCCTGCTTCCATTGTCAGTGATAGAGACAAGGTATTCTTAAGCTCTTTTTGGAAAACCTTATTCGATCTCCAGGGAACTAAGCTCAATATGAGCTCCAGCTATCATCCCCAATCCGATGGCCAGACTGAGGTGGTCAATCGAACACTCGAGCAGTACTTACGATGTTTCACAGGTGACCAGCCGCACAAATGGACTGATTGGTTGCCTTGGGCTGAGTATAGCTATAACACGACCGTTCACTCATCCACAAAGATCACTCCATTTGAAGCAGTTTACGGCCTCACTCCGCCAAGTGTGCTCTCATATGTGCCAGGGACCACGCAAAATCAAGCAGTCGATGAATACTTACGTGATAGAGATTCAGTTCTTCGTGAATTACGTCATCAATTGGTTCTGGCTACGAACAGGATGAAAACACAAGCGGACAAACATCGACGGGAAGTTCATTTCACTGTGGGTGATTATGTTTATTTGAAATTGCAGCCCTACAGGCAATCTTCTGTGGCTTTTCGCAAGTCAATCAAGCTGGCGCCACGTTACTTTGGTCCTTACCAGGTGTTGGCTAAAGTGGGAACCGTAGCCTATAAGATTGCCTTGCCTGCTGGGTCTCAGATTCATGATGTTTTTCATGTGAGCCGTCTCCGCAAATGCTTGGGTTCCGTAGTTGCTGTTTCACCGGAGCTGCCCCCAGTGTCAGTGACCTCTACGATCCTGCCACAGCCTGAATATGTGTTGAATCGTCGCGTCATACGTAAGGGACAGTATCGGCCTAAGACAGAGGTTTTGATCAAATGGAAAGGAACCGCCATTGAAGATGCCACGTGGGAAAATCTGTGGCGTTTCAAGAAGACATATCCTGACTTTATCCTTGTGGACAAGGATAATTTGAGGGTAGGGGAATGATATGTTCAGCGTGCCATCATCGTGACACCACCGCCATAACACCACGTCCACTCCACGTACTGCACTTCTACGCTGCAGTAAAGAAGTGAGGAGACAAGGGGGGAATCATGGGGTGACAGATCACGGTAGTTATTGTTTAAGTTGTGCAAATAAGTCATGGGTCTAGTGCCTATTGTTATTGTTGCTTGTCGTTATCTTGCAGAACGTGTGTGGGAATCATGCACTTGTTAGTTCTGCCCATTATTTCCATTTCTTGTATCAGTTGTTTTATTCTTTTCATGGTTGACTATAAATAGTCATCTTAATTGTAACAGGAGGGTACGAAAACATTTATGAAAATCATCCTTTCTGTCTCTCGTTCTTCTTTTTTCCTTTCTTCTTAAAATTATCCTTATCAAACTCATTCAGCATGGCACAGACGTTCCTTCACCTCCCCCTCCTCAGGCAAGTCGTCGTTCCCCTTCTCCCCCTCGTCAACTTTCTCCTTCAAAATTCTCCTCCTCCTCCTCTTCTTCTTCTCATTCATCTCCTCCCCTTCTGCAGCTTTCCTCTTCTTCTTCTTCTTCTTCACATTCATCTCCTCCCCTTCTGCAGCTTTCGGAGGCTTTCGAATTTTAAAAAATTTGTTGTGGCTATTTGGTAAACCCACAACAATCTCTCGTTTCTCCCCATCATCAGCCATGGTATTTTTTCTTGTGAACTTTCTTGTAGTTCACTGTGAATTTATATTGCTTTTCTGAATGGAGCAATGAAAGGTCATGGGCATGGCAGAGAAGTGAAGTGTTGAGCGTGCCGGGTGGCTGTTTTCTAGAGAGAGAAACACCACTGGAGGAGAGAGAAGGAGAGATATGGCGGAGAAGAGAGTGTGAGTGTGACAGGAAAGGGAAGAGTATTGGTGGTCGAGGGCTCTCCGGCGACCAGAAAGAGAGGAGGCAGAGGTTTGGTCTGTTTCCGATCAAAATTTAACTTCCCGGTCGTTTTTTTTGTCTTTTTTTTCCTCCCCTTTCTCTTCAATTTTCTCCCTATTTATAGGCTCATCTTGCAACTTGCGGGTAAGGGATTGATGTCCACAAAGCATGGTGTTTTCGATGGGTAAGTTCCGAGGGTATGGTGGCTTGCAGTGGTATGGTGGCTTGCAGGGGCATGGCTGCTGAGCAGTGCCAATGTCCAGATCAATTTCGGGTCTGTTCTCTTTTTTTTTTTTTTTTTTAATGTAAAATACACTAAAAAATGATTCATAACAAAAAGTTTTTTTCGAAGGGAAGAATGATGTTTTTACCTTCAATTTTAGCTTCCGATTATACCCAAAAAGTTTCGTCGCCGAAAATCTCAATCTTCTCAATCTAACCCAAATTAGGCTCTCAAATTTAATCTCTCAGCAATCAAACCCTCAATTAAATTAATTCGACCTATTTTAAGTGTAATTAAGCCCTTGCGCTTAATTAAATCCTTTAATTGAGATCTCAATTAATCCTGAAGAGTTTCGTCACCGAAAATCTTAATTTCCTCAATTTAAACCAGATTAAGCTTCCAAATTTAATTTCTCACCAATTAAGCCCTTAATAAAATTAATTTGATCCATTTAAAGTATAATTAAGCCCTTGCGCTTAATTAAATCCTTCAATTGGGCTCTCAATTAATTCTAGAATCATAATTACATTTTAAATTGGCCGACGATTAAATCGAATTAGCCCATAAAAATATAATTATGTCTTTCGACTTAACTTTTACACAGATTTATCCAATAATAAATTATTTTAGCCTTAAATCTGCGTCTTCCTTCATTTCTGGGCAAAAAAAAAGGTACAACCAGGCTTTCGAAAATGTCCAAAATTTCCACTTTAATTTTTCTGCCGACGCTGGCCCTTTTTATTTTATTTTTTGGTATATTTTGGGGAGTCACCCAAAAATTGGGTGATGACAGCCAAAACAAACAGAAGATTGAGCGCGCCCATGGTGAGATAATATATATATATATATATATATATATATATATATATATATAAAATTGCGACAGGGTCTCGCAAAGTGATGAGTTTGGTTTGACCCTGAACTTCTTGATGATGTCTTGGCTGACGTTTTTGTCAAGTTGATCCTTGTGTTTGGTAAGGATTTTCATATTTGGTCGGTAATGTATTTTTGTAAGATAATAAAGTCTAACTTGTATGTAACACATGAATTAGCTGTGTGTTTGGTAATGATGTATTTTTTTAATTGAATATTTTTTTAAAGTTTTTTAATATTAGTATACTAAAATTATTAAAATAATATTAATACAATACTTTTTTAGATGAAAAACAATTTGAGAAATAGATTTAATCTCAAAAACAAATATTTTCCAATACCCTGATTCAAATTATATATATGTCTGTCAAGTTGACCAGCTTCTGCAGGCAACTTTGCTGTCAAAGCATTCGAGGAGAAAACACTGAAGAGAGATGACATTGAGCATACTATTAGTAATAGTAATATTATATGATACAAGATCTAGAAACAATAAACATGAAAACGACGAAAAGGTATTACAGTTTCTGTAAAGTAATCCGTTTTCCAATATCAGGTGGAATGGGTCCTGAAAAATCATTTCCTTCATTGCTTCTGTAACAGGAATGGACTAGTCAACTGCCCGCACTACGTTGCGGGCGAAAAAAATAATTTTTACAGTTGTTAAGATTAAAATATAATATTTTAATATATAAAATTTGGTATACTAAAAGATATCAACATCGTCTATTATAATAACAATAACATCGAAGTCTCAGCTTCTAAAATTATTATTATTATTATTGTCAAAAAATTATCATTATTATTATTGCCAAAAAAATCCTAAAAACCTCAACAGAAGGTCAAGCAATTTTTTTTTTTTTATCATTGCTATCAGTGCTAAAACAATAAAAATTATCAAATTATTCTGAGAGAAAAATGCCTAAACACATTAACAAAGGAGCAAGGAAAAAAAATTTATTATCATTATTATTATTATTATTATTATTATTATTATTATTACTGTTACTATTATTATTATTATTATTATTATTATTATTATTATTATTATTATTATTATTATTATTATCATTATTTTTATTGAGAGAAAAAAACCTAAACACATTAACAAAAGAGTAAGGAAAAAAATATTATTATTGTTGTTATTATTATTATTATCATTCTTCTTCTTATTATTATTATTATTATGGAAAATAAAACACAAATATCAATTTATCAAGGGATTAAAATAAAAAATTCAAACTATTATTATTATTATTATTGTAATTATATATTTTTTATAATATTATTATTATTACTATTATTTTTGTTGTTATCATTATCATTATTATTATTATCATCATCATGATCATTATTATTATTATTATTATTATTATTATTATTATTATCATTATTATTATTATTATTATAATGGAAAATAAAACACAAATATCAATTTATCAAGGGATTAAAATCAAAAATGAAAACTATTATTATTATTATTATTATTATTATTATTGTAATTATATTTTTTTTATATTATTATTATTATTATTATTATCATCATCATGATCATTATTATTATTATTATTATTATTATTATTATCATTATCATTATTATTATTATTATTATCATTATTATTATTATTATTATAATGGAAAATAAAACACAAATATCAATTTATCAAGGGATTAAAATCAAAAATTAAAACTATTATTATTATTATTATTATTATTGTAATTATATTTTTTTATATTATTATTATTATTATTATTGTTGTTATTATTATTATTATTATTATGGAAAATAAAACACAAATATGAATTTATGAAGGGATTAAAATAAAAAATTCAAACTATAAGGGCCAAAATGAAAATTCAATATATTATCAATTTCAATAAAAGGATCCAATTGAATAAATCAAAACTTATGTACTGTATTTATTGAATAATTTAAACTCAATCCGAAAATTAAAAGAAGGAGGACCGAAGTGCAACATTGACATTTAATCAATTCGAATTGGAGGACCCAATCGAACAAAATCAAAACTTATCGAACCAAAATCGAACCAAAATCAGGACAAAACACAAAATCGAAAGTCAAGGGACCGAAGTGAAAAGTATAACAAATTGGGGGACTCTCCTGCACTTTTACGTGCAGGAGAGAGAGAGAAACGGTGTCGGCGCTTTAACCGGCCTCCGACGGGTATAAGGACATATTCAGGGTACACGCGCCACCGCGGGAGGAAGACCACGCGGAGACGCATCGAGATACACGGCGGACACACGTCTCCGGCCACCTGAGGACACCGCACGCGCCACCTAAACAGGGCGTGAGGCGTGAAAAAGGCTGGCGCGTGCGGCACACGCACTGACAAACCGGCAGTAATAAAAAAAAGAAAAAAGGTCAATTACCGTACTACCCCTGGACCGGAATCAACATTTTTGTCTCATTAGGGGCTAGAAGGGTAATTAGCCATTTTTTAAATATATTAAAAAAAAAAAGTGCGGCGGACCGCACCGGCCCGGTCCGGTCCGTACGTGTGCAATGACAGGAATGGCCCTCACCCCCAGCCCCTTTTTACCGCTGCGATCGAGCCCTATTTTTGTCTCATTACCGGGGCTAGAATCGTCAAAGCACTGTTCAAAATCGAAAAAAAAAAAAAAAACAGGCGTAGCAACTCGCGCGACGCAAGGCTGAAGAAGTTCGAGTCCACAGTGCGTTTGTCTCTGGTGCTACAGTGATTTTCCCAACTCTTTTAGCTTATTGTATAATATATGTATACCTTAACTCTAGTTTAGAATTGAAAAAATATATGAAATGAGCGAAGAAATTGAGAATGTGGAAGTGGAGAAGCATTGCTCTTATTTCTCTGAGCTTTGAAGAGTGGAATCAGCATTCTTTTTCCATATTTGACTGTATTCCCTGCTGCATGCTAGCTTTCAGCAATTCTAAATAAAAAATATTTTAAAACATAATTTCAATCAAATTCTCCGACCATAAACAAACGAGGCTATCACAGAATGCCTGTGCAAAATAGTCACGGCTCGACTCCCTGCATGCATACGATGGGCCAAAATCTAACTTCCACAAATTTATTGATTTGATATGGTGAAACAGAGAGGAAAAGAGAAAACCCGACCCGCATACCCTGTTCATCAGAAGCCCCGTTTTTTTTTTTTTTGAAGTCTGCCTTCACAAAATATTTTTTAGACCAATGAAATCCCAACACACCCACAGCAAATTACTGTCATCACCATATCCTTTGCCAACACCTGCACCCTCACAGGAGTAGCGATGTTCAGGACATCAGTAACAACCTTGAATTACTTCAGTTCTCCTAATACTAGGTTTCCAAATCCATCTCTAAATTTACAATTTTGCCACAATGCCACTAAACTCCTTTCTCTGAAGGCCCCGTTTCCTCTCATTAATAAAATACCCATTTCTCCAGCATTCCCATCTTCATCACAAAAACCGCACGAGCAGTGATATCCATTTCAGGTCCTTGGTGATCAAATCATCATCATCAATGGCTTCTTCAACAGAGACCAAACCTTTCGCTGTTCTTTTTGTCTGTCTAGGCAACATCTGTAGGAGTCCAGCTGCTGAGGGGGTGTTTACTGATTTTGTTAAAAAGAGAGGACTTGATTCCAAGTTCAAGATTGACTCTGCTGGCACCATTAATTACCATGAGGTAAACATATCTTTCTGAGATCCTCTTGTTTTGATTGTAGAGAATAATGAAAAATAGCATTTTATGGAGTGTAAATGATTCTATTTTTTTTTTCAAGGGTAATCCAGCAGACTCAAGAATGAGGGCAGCTTCTAAAAGGCGTGGGATTGAGATAACCTCCATATCAAGGCCCATTAGACCATCTGATTTTAGAGATTTTGATATCATTCTTGCTATGGACAACCAAAATAGAAGTGCAAATGATTTTTTTTACGTCCTTTTGATTTGTTAGCCTCTTTAATTCTTTTTGATAACATGTTAATTATATTTGAAATGGGATTTTTGCAGAGGATATAATGGAAGCTTTTAATGGGTGGAAACTTAGAGAGACACTTGCTGATGATGCACACAAGAAGGTAGGCGAAAGACATATAGGGTTTTGTTATGAATTTTTGCATGCAGGTATTTTAATTTCTTAACTCGTATGTTTCTGTTGTTTTCGCAGGTTAAGCTAATGTGTTCTTTTTGTAAGAAACATGATGAAACAGAAGTCCCAGATCCTTACTACGGTGGACCACAGGGTTTTGAGAAGGTAATGTATGAGAATTTGATAAACCCTCAGATATTGTATCGAAAGTTTGTGAAATCTTGATGGAGTCTTCAATATCAGGACTTAAGTTGCTTGATTGTTTACCTCATTGAAACGCATTTAGAACAATATGTTGATGTGATTGAATTAGTTTATTTTAAAGAAATGAACAAAGATTTTCTTCAATGTAGATATTACAGCTTGAAGAGGTAGCTAAGGTATATAGGCTCTCCCGGATTACAAATTTTTATTTACTCGTTGCTTATATTATTCCAAATCAGAAGTCTCCTCTTCGTCAGACTACTGCTGTGTTTGTTGATGCTTCAGTGCATGTTGCATTATAGATAATGCTTCTGTCTTCTAGTGTTGGTTACAAGACTGTTTTTCTTAGTCCCTTCTTTCTGTAACTTCACCTTGTAGCCCGTGGTGTTGCTTTCATGTAGACGATAAGGCGGGGACTCTTGTGATCAATTGGGGTCTAATAGCTGCCATTCCATTGAATTTGGCGTGCCTTAATGGTATACAAGAAGCAAACGGTGATGTGATTGTTATGTCACATCACAACCTGGAGAGCCAGCTTATTGCTGTGAGACACTTGATAGCAAAAGAAGGATCGATATTTAACTCCCCAAAAGTAGTGCTGCACACACTTGTGAATCTCATTGATAGAGAAGTACAAATATTAGAAGAGTTTTGCTTGTACCTGACTATTACTTACTTAATTTTACCCCTTGTCTCTTCAATTCATTTTGACGTAATCATGTTTGTAGGTTTTATGTTGCTGAAGTCCTCCTTGCACTGGAGTACTTGCACATGCTTGGAGTTGTTTATCGAGACTTAAAACCAGAAAATATTCTGGTCCGAGAGGATGGACATATCATGCTTTCAGATTTTGACCTCTCACTTAGGTGTGCTGTTAATCCTGTTCTACTTCAATCATCTTCACCTGCTGAAGAGCCCACAAAAAAGATGTCGAGTCCATGCTCCGAAGCTAGCTGCATCGACCCCTTCTGCCTCCACCCATCCTGGCAAGTATCATGTTTCACTCCAAGACTTCTGTCAGTTGCTGCCAAATCTCAGAAGTTAAAATCTGACCTAGCTGCTCAGGTCAGCCCACTGCCACAGGTGGTGGTGGAGCCGACCAATGCTCGCTCTAACTCCTTTGTCGGAACCCATGAATACCTGGCCCCTGAGATCATCAAAGGTGAGGGGCATGGCAGTGCTGTTGATTGGTGGACGTTTGGAATCTTCCTGTTCGAGCTGTTATATGGTAAAACCCCTTTTAAGGGGTCAGGGAATGAGGAAACGCTGTCCAACGTTGTTTCACGAAGCCTCATGTTCCCCAGTAACCCTATTGTTAGTTTTCATGCGCGTGATTTGATTAGAGGGTTGTTGATAAAGGAACCTGGGGATAGGCTAGGATCTTCCAAGGGGGCAGCCGAGATTAAACAGCACCCCTTCTTTGGTGGCCTTAACTGGGCTCTGATACGGTGTGCAATTCCACCGGAGCTACCTCATCAATGGGATGTTGGAATTGCAACCACCACATTTTCTCTGAGCAAGGACTGCACCAAGTGTACGGATACAGCAGAGCTAAGGGAGTTCGAGATGTTTTAGCCTGAACATATCTGATGTGAGAAACGGAAGATCGATTCTCTTTTTTTTTTTTTTTAAATGGGGTTTCTCATCATCAGTGTAACTGGTATATACACACGTTAATGGCATACAGTGTAAATGTGATCTGAAAATTTGCGGCAACTTATCTAGTATGAAACTAGTTCCATCTTGTCCAATTCTAAGTCGAAGTCTTCCATACTAGCTAAAGTATCTGTAGAAATTGGATTAAAATGGAGAATATACAACATAATGCAAGAGGTTAAATATGTAGATAAATAAAAGCAGTTTCTCTTGTGTGTATTTCTACTTTGATTATTGACCTTCAAAGACAAGCAAGCATCCCTACAGACCACGTCCTATGGCCAAATTAACCAAACGATGTAAAGTCACAGTTGTCTATCATTTAAGAAAATTAAACAGACAAAACAGCCACCAATCATGAAGTCAACCTAGTTTTATATGGGGTTTCTTCAGAGTAATTTGTTACATAGCACTACCATAATTAGTACCCAAGGAAAATACAAAATTAAAAGCGGTCAACCAAAACTCATTCAGCATGGCACAGACGTTCCTTCACCTCCCCCTCCTCAGGCAAGTCGTCGTTCCCCTTCTCCCCCTCGTCAACTTTCTCCTTCAAAATTCTCCTCCTCCTCCTCTTCTTCTTCTCATTCATCTCCTCCCCTTCTGCAGCTTTCCTCTTCTTCTTCTTCTTCACATTCATCCTCCCCCTTCTGCAGCTTTCGGAGGCTTTCGAATTTTAAAAAATTTGTTGTGGCTATTTGGTAAACCCACAACAATCTCTCGTTTCTCCCCATCATCAGCCATGGTATTTTTTCTTGTGAACTTTCTTGTAGTTCACTGTGAATTTATATTGCTTTTCTGAATGGAGCAATGAAAGGTCATGGGCATGGCAGAGAAGTGAAGTGTTGAGCGTGCCGGGTGGCTGTTTTCTAGAGAGAGAAACACCACTGGAGGAGAGAGAAGGAGAGATATGGCGGAGAAGAGAGGGTGAGTGTGACAGGAAAGGGAAGAGTATTGGTGGTCGAGGGCTCTCCGGCGACCAGAAAGAGAGGAGGCAGAGGTTTGGTCTGTTTCCGATCAAAATTTAACTTCCCGGTCGTTTTTTTTGTCTTTTTTTTCCTCCCCTTTCTCTTCAATTTTCTCCCTATTTATAGGCTCATCTTGCAACTTGCAGGTAAGGGATTGATGTCCACAGCATGGTGTTTTCAGTGGGTAAGTTCCAGGGTATGGTGGCTTGCAGGGCATGGCTGCCGGCAGTGCCAATGTCCAGACAATTTCGGGTCTGTTCTCTCTTTTTTTGTTTTCAGTGGGTAAGTTCCAGGGTATGGTGGCTTGCAGGGCATGGCTGCCGGCAGTGCCAATGTCCAGACAATTTTCGGGTCTTAATGTAAAATACACTAAAAAATGATTCATCACAAAAAGTGTTTTTCGAAGGGAAGAATGATGTTTTTACCTTCAATTTTAGCTTCCGATTATACCCAAAAAGTTTCGTCGCCGAAAATCTCAATCTTCTCAATCTAACCCAAATTAGGCTCTCAAATTTAATCTCTCAGCAATCAAACCCTCAATTAAATTAATTCGACCCATTTTAAGTGTAATTAAGCCCTTGCGCTTAATTAAATCCTTTAATTGAGATCTCAATTAATCCTGAAGAGTTTCGTCACCGAAAATCTTAATTTCCTCAATTTAAACCAGATTAAGCTTCCAAATTTAATTTCTCACCAATTAAGCCCTTAATAAAATTAATTTGATCCATTTAAAGTATAATTAAGCCCTTGCGCTTAATTAAATCCTTCAATTGGGCTCTCAATTAATTCTAGAATCATAATTACATTTTAAATTGGCCGACGATTAAATCGAATTAGCCCATAAAAATATAATTATGTCTTTCGACTTAACTTTTACACAGATTTATCCAATAATAAATTATTTTAGCCTTAAATCTGCGTCTTCCTTCATTTCTGGGCAAAAAAAAAGGTACAACCAGGCTTTCGAAAACATCCAAAATTTTCACTTTAATTTTTCTGCCGATGCTGGCCCTTTTTATTTTATTTTTTGGTATATTTTGGGGAGTCACCCAAAAATTAGGTGACGACAGCCAAAACAAACAGAAGATTGAGCGCGCCCATGGTGAGATAATATATATATATATATAAAATTGCGACAGGGTCTCGCAAAGTGATGAGTTTGGTTTGACCCTGAACTTCTTGATGATGTCTTGGCTGACGTTTTTGTCAAGTTGATCCTTGTGTTTGGTAAGGATTTTCATATTTGGTCGGTAATGTATTTTTGTAAGATAATAAAGTCTAACTTGTATGTAACACATGAATTAGCTGTGTGTTTGGTAATGATGTATTTTTTTTAATTGAATATTTTTTTAAAAAGTTTTTTAATATTAGTATACTAAAAATTATTAAAATAATATTAATACAATACTTTTTTTAGATGAAAAACAATTTGAGAAATAGATTTAATCTCAAAAACAAATATTTTCCAATACCCTGATTCAAATTATATATATGTCTGTCAAGTTGACCAGCTTCTGCAGGCAACTTTGCTGTCAAAGCATTCGAGGAGAAAACACTGAAGAGAGATGACATTGAGCATACTATTAGTAATAGTAATATTATATGATACAAGATCTAGAAACAATAAACATGTGTTGCTACCCAATTTTTGATTCTTTATTTTTCGAAAAATAGATTTTTTTTTGTTCAAGGGCGAAATTGAGCAATTTGAGAGTTTAGTGGTCGATTTGGGGTTTAAATCGCGAAAATCAGAAGCCGAGGACTAGATTAGAAAGTCGCGCAAAGCTGAGGTTAAGATTGAATTTTTGATGGGATTTAATCGCATAAAGAGTTTAAATCCAATTGGGTGCATTTAGAAAATTTTTAAAAGGACCAAATCATATTTTTAACTTCTTTTGATTTTTTTGAAATCTGCATAAAAAAGGAAACATGCACTGTTCCGGCATGTATTTGTTTGAATTTTTCAGGCGCGCTTAAAGCAGATAAATCAAATTTTTATTCCTTTTTCAAATTGATTTTTCTTTCAATTCGCATTGATCACAGCAGCTAAGTCAAATATTTTTCCTAATCGGTAGTGATTTTTCTTCCCGTTTCATCCTCTTCGGTTGATCAACGAGCTCATTCCAAAATCCCTGCGTGATTCTCTTCCCGTTTCGTCTCCATCACGAGCAAAGGCGGATCAAATTTATCTCCAGCATTATTTCCTTCCCGAATTTATCTTCGAGCATGATCTCCTTTGATTTTATCGGTTTGCCTAGTTGTTCCTCAACTCGCATTAAAAACCTTGAAAAAATTTGCACTGCATTTACGTCTTTAAAGGTTGCATTGCATGTGCCGATTACACGATTTTTTATCTTTTAAAAACTTTGAAAATTTGCACTAATTACACGTTTAAAGATTTGCAAATTTACTTTGAAACGTCTCAGGCATATCCCGGCCTTAAATGCTAGGCGCGCCCCGCATTCAAAGACATTTTCTCTGCTATAAATAGCGAGTGCACACGGTGAGAAGAGAAAAAAAAGAGAAAAAAGAGAAGGGATTTACGTGAGCAATATTGTGAAGGACGCCGAAAAAATAAGAGCAATCTTTAGCATTTTTTTTGTTTTACTCTGCCTCTCTCTCTAGAACCGGATCCCCTGTTCTTTTTTTTACTCTCGGCCAGCCAAGCATCACCACCATCGACCACCCATATTGATCCTCATCATCACCATAAGCCACCCTTCAACCCCCGAAACTCATCCATCATCTCAGGGCGAAGGAAGAGGCGACGGCAGCCTAGGCAGCAGCGGCCCTCGCAACGTGACGAGCAAGCTTTCCGACGACCACTCCGGCCACCACGAGGCCACCATTTCCGACGAAACAACGATCGGAAGAATCACCACGATCTCCTCTACCCAAAGGTATAAACAGGGTAAGCCATTCATCACACTCGAAATTTCCATTTTTTACTGTTCATCGTCCCTGTGTTTGCATGCGGGGAGTGAATTAATTCACTCCCCGCGTGGACTTTGGCGGGCGGGCCTTGTGCCGGCACGGCCCCTGAAGGGGCTTCCAGCGTGCGGGGCTGGAAGCCCAGCCCCAGATGGGTGCGGGCTGCCAGCCATCTGGGCTAGCAGCCCGGCCTGGAGGTAAGGTGGGGTGCAGGGCTGTCGAGTCCAGCCCAAATTTAGGTGGGGTGACAGCCCAGCCCACCCGAAAAAATAAAAAATATAAAAAAATATAAGGATGCAAATTTTCCAAAAAAAATATTTTTTATTAAAAAAAAGATGTTTTGTTTTTCTTGCATAAGGCCAATACACTAGCATATTTTAAAAATTGTTTTTTTCTTTTTGAAAAAATATATATTATCTTGGGTTTTGAAGAGAAAATGAGTTTTAGCATGGATTTCGAAAAAAATCATTTATTGCATTTTGAGATTTTACAACAAGTTTGTAAAATCCAAAGGGTATTAGCCAATATTCAAAAAAAATATAAAATTCTTATTTTTTTCTTTTTGGGAATTTATTATTCACTTTGTCGGTATTTGGGTAAATAAATCCAAAAGGGGTTAATATCCAAAAATATTCGACGGGAATAATATACTATTATTCACTTTGTTGGTATTTGGGTAAATAAATCCTAAAGGGGTTAATATCCAAAATATTCGACGGGAATGATATGCTATTATTCACTTTGTTGATATTTGGGTAAATAAATCCTAAGGGGTTAATATCCAAAAATATTCGACGGGAATGATATGCTATTATTCACTTTGTTGGTATTTGGGTAAATAAATCCTAAAGGGGGTTAATATCCAAAATATTCGACGGGAATGATATGCTATTATTCACTTTGTTGGTATTTGGGTAAATAAATCCTAAGGGATTAATATCCAAAATATTCGGCGGAGTAATATCCCATTTTCCATTTATTTTACATATTGTTTTGACATCAAATCATAAACAAGCCAAAACGTCAAGCGACTTACCTTAGGTAGGGCGTACTAGGGGTGCTAAAACCTTCCCTTTACGCAACTGACCCCTTACCCTAGAATCTACGAAAGACCCAGGTTTTTTTAGGTTTCCTAGTAACCATTAATACTAGGTGGCGACTCCCTTTTTACGAAAATAGATAATCCCCCGATACATTTAATCCCCCGCTCACGGGGGACAAGTCGATCACGACGCCGCGACCATCATTTTTTGGGGGTGCGACGGAATGGCGACTCCACCGGGGACTTGGGCTAAGCTTGATAGTTTTGTTTTTTATTTATTTATTTGTTTATGATATGTTTTATTTGTTTATTTATTTATTTATTTTCATGTTGTTATGGATTATTTATAAGCTTTAGCATGCATCTTTACATCCCTGTCATCATGCATCACTCTTTTATTATTTTTGAGAGCACACACTAAGCTTTAAGTTAAGTGGGGGGACTAGCGACTTACCTATGACTTGAGTCAAGGTTGAAGTTTGTGTAAACCCCCAACTCTTTGCTTGAGTGTTTAGGCGGTGGTGATTGGTATACGAGCCATATCACTATCTCGTTTGAACCCCCCATATCGCCTTTACGAGGGTGATCACTGGGACAGCAAGAGACCCTCTTTAGAGACCAAGTAGTAAACCTACCTTATGTCTCACGTAAAGGAACTAGAACCTATCGTTAGGATGTATGCTCCGTAATATCTTTCACATAAAATGGAAAAGCCTAAAAAGCATCTTTGCTTTACAGGTCTTGTGAACGAAATGGCCACAACCACTAAACTTTCTGTCATGGAGTATGGGAAAAGTTCTGAATTGTCGCAATTGACTGAAGGAGACTGCCTTAAGGGCGATGCTATGAGGCTATCACCAATCAAGAATCTGGATTGCGTTATAAATGAGGTGAACAAGTTAACGACTCATTTTCAGGATGTGGATAAGGACGCATTTTTCAGGAAATATGGACGCTTGATGGAGATTGCGAAGGTAGATGTTTTAAGCCCAGCGGTGCGAGCTCTAGTTCATTTCTGGGACCCTGATTACCGTTGTTTTTCTTTTGGGAGCGTAGATCTATGTCCTACTATGGAGGAATACGGGATGTTGGCCGAGTTTCCGAATGACCTATACAGAGTTTATTTCCCTTTGAGATCTGACAAGGTCATTCCTGAACTGTCGAAGCTACTCAGGATCCCCAACTTGGAAAGGTCTTTGGAAAAGAAAGCTGCTGGTCTGAGATGGAAGATGCTGGAGTTGGAACTAGAACAGAGGTCCGGGTTAGAGAAAGAAAGATTGATTGCATTAGGCATATTTGGCCTTGTGTTATTCCCAAGTCGAACGGGTATAGTAAGCTTAGAAGCTGCTGCTGCTTATGTGGAGTATGAGAATACACAAATCAACCCCGTGGCCTCTGTTTTGGCTGAAACCATCATGACACTGAATCACTGTCGGAAAGCCGGGAAAGGGGCAGTGAGATGTTGCACGCAGCTGCTATATATCTGGATGGTCAGTCACATTGAGACAAAAAAACCTGTCTTCAATAATTTTTGGTGGTTCAACCAGAAACCATTGAGGATAGTGGAGGAAGAAGAATGGGGAGATCTAGACAACCAAGGTTGGGTAGAAAAGCTAAAAGCTATGCCTAGTGGTGGTTTGAAATGGAAGGCCCCTTGGGCCAAAGCAGTGGATGTCCTAATGAGTTGCGGGCAAAGGTGTTGGGTTCCGTTGGTAGGGATTACCGGTTATGTGAGTTATGCTCCTGCTCTCGTGGTAAGACAGCATGGGGGCATGCAATTCGTTCCAAGGACCAAAGGAATTGCTAATTTTTTTGGTCTGTTTAAAGATCCTGTTGCACAAGAAGTCGTAAGAGCCATCAAAAAAGATTGGAAACATTTAGTTTTGTTGGAAATAAAAGGTTTGGGAGATCCCAGTGCAAGTGAAGGGTATGCAAAATGGAGAGACTTAGTTGCCTCAGCCGCGACCAATGAAGAAGTAAAGTCTCCACAAAGCGAAGAAAAGTACATTTAAGAGAAAAAGAGTTGACAGTGAAAGAGAATTGAGGAGACAAATTGATAAGCTTCAGATGGAATTGAACAAGACCCGAAGAGACAAGTTGATGATGGAAGAAATGGTATTGGAAGGTGATAAAATGAGAGCATTTTTAGATGAGCAATTACAGTCCAGAGATGCAAGAATAACCAAGCTCGAGCTGAAGATGGCCGAGGAGGAGAATGCTAGGTTGGGAGTTGAGAGAGAATTAACGGAGGTGAATCGAAGTGGATGCAAAGTTGCTACGAACTCGGCACGTTGAAGATCGAACATAATGAATGCCAAGATAGCATAGAATATTACCGGGGAGAAATTTGCGAAGTTCGGTGTGAGGTGATGGATAGAATTGAAAAGTATGAAGATTTGTATAAGAAGTATGTAATGTCGGAAAGTCGTTTCGGCGGTGTCAGAGAAAGATGAAGCCATTGAAGCGAGTTAGCAGATCAAGGGAGAGGAGATAAGAACTCTGAGGACGAAGCTCAACAAAGAGAAAGAAAAGGTGAAGCATCTGGATGAGAAACTAGCATTGATAGAAAAACACAAGGATCAAATCGATGCTAATAATACTTCATTGAACAGAACCAACATGTTGCTTATTGAAAAAATGTCCAAGATGGATGAACAAATGGATGGAGCTGCTGCGCACGCTCGGGTTGTTAGAACCAATGCGAGAAATGTGGGGAGAGACATCATCCGTTATCAGCGAAGTCTAGCTGAGACCGATGCTTTCTTGGAGACAATCGAGAACCGCGGATCCGCTTTCCTACCCTTGGCTAAAGATGTGGCAGAAGAAGGATTTTAATTTGCTTTTCCTCTTTATGTTTTTCGAAAAATGTAGCAAACTTATCCATTCAATAAAAAGGGCGTTGACCCATCTCTTATGCAAATCCTGTCTCTTGGTGAATATGACTCAAGCATCGACCCGAAAAGCAGTACTTCTAGCGGCAAGTGTGACAAGAAACCCATATTCTATGAAGTGTTTGGCCATTAATTGTTCACAAGAGAAATCCATTGCATTACACATACATTCATACAAGCATATTCATCATACCACATACATTTTACATTCTCTTATATATTCATGTAAACAGCAACTACGAAACATAGGTCCCCCTGCGAAAGTCCACAACACTCGTTTAAGAAGAAGAATGGAAAATCAAGAAAAGGCAGAGCAGAATCTCCATACCAAAAAGAGCTTGAAGGCTGTCAGAAACGATGTGGCACGTTTAGCTTGACTTACTCGAGAAGGCGTTAAGAACAAGAGATGGAGAGGGAACGTCAGCTCAGACGGATGAAGCACCACCGGCAGTTCAAAGCCCTGGAGCACCTCACATTTTAGGGACAAGCTCGCCAAAGAAACAGCCCGAATCCACTCGGCCCATCCCAATCCCCATTACATTAGATGTGACAGATGAGGAACCACAAGATGCTAGATTCTCTGACCATGCAGGATATGACAAGTGGTCCGCACTAGAAGAAAGGATAAGAGCAGTTGAAGGGAATGATCTATCTGACCCAGTTAGGGCAGCCGAAGCATGTTTGGTGCCTAACATCGTGATACCGCGGAAGTTCAGGGTTCCAGAATTTATCAAGTATACTGGGACAGAATGTCCAAAAACCCATCTTCGTTCCTACTATAACAAGATGGCGGAAGTCATACACGATGATAAATTACTGATATATTTCTTCCAGGACAGTTTGATGGGGTCGGCCCTTAGCTGGTATATGAGGTTAGATAACATCAAGATTAGAAAGTGGGCAGACTTGGCAGATGCTTTCTTAAAGCAGTACAAGTTTAATATGGAGATTGCTCTTGATAGGACTAGTTTGATTACCATGGAGAAAGGAGTTCGAGAGTCGGTGAGGGGCTTATGCACGAAAGGTGGCGAGACCCGAGTCGTTAATGTACAACCACCGTTGATAGAAACAGAAATGGTGAATTTGTTTGCTAATACCTTTAGAGCTCCATATTATGAGCATCTGATGGGTAGCTCTGCCCAACATTTTTTCGATGCAGTGCGAATTGCTGAGAGGATTGAACAAGGAATCCGGAGCGGAAGAATTATGGAACCCGTAGAAAAGAGGGGTTTTGTTGGGAAAAGAAAAGAAATTGAGGTGAATACTCTGGAGGATAGGTACAAGGGGAAAGACAAAAGTTATAAAAGTTACCAAACACATGCACCCCAAACTACCAGTATCAACTTTTCCAAACCTACTACCCCAAACCAGCCTTTTTACCCAAAATTCCCTGCACATAACCAGAATAATTTCCAAAGGAGAGATTATCAACAACCGGAAGAACAACTACCACCTTTGCCCATGACCTTAAAGGAGTTATATGCGCAATTGCTAAACATCGGACATGTTGCCCCCCTACCACTACCCCCTTTGAAACCACCTTTCCCTGCCTGGCACAACCCCAATTTGACTTGCGAATACCATGCTGGTAATGCAGGTCATAGCATCGAAACCTGTGTAGCGTTTAAAAGGAAGGTATTGCAATTGATCAAGATCGGATGGATCACCATTGAGGATCCCCCCAACGTGAACCTGAATCCTTTGCCCAAACATGCTGCAGGAAGTAGTGGGGTAAATGCAGTAGAAACTGATACCAAAGTAAGGGCTCTCAAGGTGACTATGACCAGATTATACAGTATGTTGGTGCAATCTGGACATCTGATGAGATCAACCAAGCATGACATGAGCGAAGATGACTTTTGCCCATTCCATAATGAAAAAGGGCATCACATTGATGAGTGTATCGAATTCCATCAAAAAGTCACGAGGATGTTGACTTTGGGGGAGCTAAGGATAGAGAGTATGGGAAGTAGTGGAGAGGTAGTAGGAATAGAGAAATGTAGAATCCAATCAACAGCTAGTGGGCTGTCGAGGTTGGTTTTGTATAAGCCCTCGTATGCAAAGGAGGTAGACTATAAGGCAACACCCGGGAAATTATGTTGTCACCCATGAGCGGTGAAGCTCCTTTCTTTCAAGGTGAAATAGGTGGTTTGACCCGAGCGGTCGTTGTTTCACGCTGAGGAGTTGGCAAAATCAAAGAAAGGCTAAGGGTAAAGAGGTAATGGGTTTTGAAAAAAGAGTTGGAGGTAAACAAACACAGTGACGAGAGGAAGAGACGAACGAGTTCTTGAAGGCGATGAAGCATAGTGAGTATTGTGTGGTGGACCGGGTTAAAAAAGACCCCCTGCCAAGATCTCCATTATGTCTTTAATACTTAGTTACGAGCCGCATCGTACTTGCCTTACAGAAGGTACTAAATGAGGCTTATGTGCCTCAAGATATTGAACAAAAGACTATGGAGCATCCGGTAGGGCGAATTCATGCTTCAAATTACTTATATTTCACGAGAGGATGAGCTCGGGCGGCTGAAGGAACAGGACACAACAAGCCTCTGTATATCACAGTCCGATGTAAGGATTGTTTAATTGGCAAAGTTCTTATTGATAATGGCTCAGCCCTAAATGTGTTGCCAAGACATATGTTGGAAGAGATGCCAATAGATCCCTCTCACATGCGGCCAAGTGGGATTATGGCTAGAGCATATGATGGTGCACCGAGGCAAGTGTTGGGGTCGATTGAAGTTGAACTCGCCATAGGTCCCCAAGTCTTTTTGGTAACCCTTCGGGTGATGGACATTCACCCTTCCTATAGCATGTTATTAGGAAGACCATGGATACATCTTTGCGGGAGCGATTACTTCCTCACTTTGCATCAATGTTTGAAGTACATCGCCAATGGTGTCACTAGTTCTTGTTAAGGCAGAAGAAGCTATATCTATGACGAAGAATGTGGCGGTACCTTTCATTGAAGGCTGAAGATTGTATGGATGGAAACACGCATGCGTTCGAGGTTGTGAATACTGAGTGGGTGCCTGAGAATACCATAAGAAGAAAACCAAGGATCTCAGAGGCCACTAAAATGGCTGTTGAAAGCCTTTTAAAGCACAAGGTTCCTGCCCGATTTGGTGCAAGAAAAAGGAAGTTCGAGTGGATTGGGATAACGAAGTTGAAGGTCACAGAGCAAAGGTTTGGTCTGGGATATAAACCTAGAAAGGAGGATTACCAGCGGGCTGCTATGGCAAGAAGAGAAAAAAGAATGGCGAGGATTGAAGGAAGGAAGCCTGAAGAAGAAAATTTAGTCATTCCTCCGATCATAGTCTCATTCCCAAAGGCAGCATATGTCATACAACCTGATCCAGGACATGAAAGCTCTCTTCAGAAGTTGTCATCTATGAGCATAAATATTGTGGAAGAGGAGGAACTCAAGGGCATTATCAAGAAGACTCAGTCAGAAAAAAGGGATGAAGAGCTACCACAGTTAACTATCTATGCTCTGGAGGAAGCTAAGGCCTCTACTTGTATTCGGAAGCTAGCCAAGGGAGAGAAGTTCCAGAATTGGGTGACCCAAGAAGCTCCATTGGTTTTCAGAATGTAATGAGCAATGTTTGTTTTGCTGTTTTTGTTTTTAGGCCCAATAGGCCAATCGAATTTTATCTTTGTTTTTGTTGTGAACCGAATTTTTTATAAGATCATACATTTTTAGTTCATCTCTCTTTTTATTTTTATTTTATTTTATTATGTTTTGTGCATTTACACTCATTTTCCGCTTTCAGGAACCCTGAAAGCGGAACTTCCACAACACCACTTGCACTTTACACTGAGAATGAATGGCCGAATTGTAAAGAGCACATAATAGCTGTAGAAGAGGAAGAAAGGGATGAAAATAGCATTAGGGAATTCACAAAATTAATAGAACAACACGAACAGGTATGGAAGCCCGCTAAGGAGGAACTTGAAACCATAAATGTGGGTACTGAAGAAAACCAGAGAGAGCTCAAGATAGGAACTTTGGTCACACGGAAGGAAAGAGAAGACTTGATTGCATTGCTTCGAGATTATGTGGATGTTTTTCGCTTGGTCTTATGAGGATATGCACGGTTTAGATACGAATATCGTAGTACATAGGGTACCATTGGAAGAAGGTTGCGAGACCGATTAAGCAAAAGCTAAGAAGAACGCATCCGAAGTTTTGATCAAAGTAAAGGCGGAAATTGAAAAAACAATGGAGCATCTGGTTTCTTAGAGGTGGTCAAGTATCCGCGATGGGTGTCCAACATAGTAGTGGTACCCAAAAAGGAGGGCAAAATTCGAGTACGTGTGGACTTTAGGGATTTAAATCGTGCTAGCCCTAAAGATAATTTTCCTCTACCACATATAGACATGTTAGTTGACAATGCAGCTCGTAGCTCCATATATTCCTTTATGGATGGTTTCTCGAGGCTATAATCGAGATAAAAATGGCGCAAGAAGATAAGGAGAAGACGACATTTGTTACACCATGGGGGGACGTTACGCTATAAAGTCATGCCATTTGGGTTAAAGAATCTTTGGTGCCACTTACCAAAGGGCTATGGTGACTTTATTTCACGATATGATGCACAAGGAGATTGAAGTATATGTGGATGACATGATCGCTAAATCCGGAGAAGGAGAGAATCATGTCAAGTATTGAGGAAATTATTTCAAAGGTTAAGGAAATATAAGTTGAGACTTAACCACGCAAAGTGTTCGTTTGGGGGTGAAATGCGGGAAGTTGTTAGGATTCGTGGTGAGTGATAAAGGAATAGAAGTGGATCCTGAAAAAAGTAAAGGCTATTCAAGCCATGCCCGACTCAGAAGGCGAAAGGGAAGTAAGAGGGTTTTTTAGGAAGGTTAAATTACATTGCTCGATTCATATCCCAATTAACCACAACACTGTGACCCAATCTTTCGTTTGTTAAGGAAAGAAGAATCCTGGGATTTGGAACGCAGAATGTGAAGAGGCTTTTGAGAAAATCAAGCAATACTTGCTAAAACCACCTCTACTTGTCCCTCCTGTACCAAGAAGGCCGTTGATATTATACTTAACAGTGACGGAGACGGCGATGGGATGTGTGCTTGGACAACAAGATGAATCCGGGAGGAAGGAAAGGGCCATTTATTACCTAAGCAAGAAGTTCATGGAGTGTGAGTCTAGGTACACTATGATTGAGAAGTTATGTTGCGCGCTTGCATGGGCTGCAAAAAGGTTGCGACAATATATGTTGTACCATACCACATGGTTAATTTCCAAATTAGACCCGTTGAAGTACATCTGTGAAAAGCCTTACTTATCCAGCCGAATTGCCAGGTGGCAAGTTCTGCTATCCGAGTATGACATAGTGTACATGACAAGGAAAGCTGTAAAAGGGAGTGTTATTGCTGATCACCTGGCGGACCATGCTATGGAAGATTATGAGCCGTTAGATTTTGATTTTCCTGATGAAGATGTGCTTTCAGTTGAGGAAGGGAAACTAGAACGGTGGACTATGTACTTTGATGGTGCTGTAAACGTATGTGGTAATGGAGCAGGGGCAGTGATAATATCTCCTGAAAAGAAACAATACCCAGTGTCAACTAAATTGCAATTTGGTTGCACTAACAACACAGCCGAGTATGAGGCATGTATTCTTGGTTTAGAGACTGCGTTGGAGTTGAACGTAAAGAAGATAGATGTTTATGGGGATTCAATGCTAATTATTTGTCAGGTAAAAGGGGAATGGCAAACCAAAGAAGAAAAGCTAGTACCCTACCAAGAATACCTGTCTAAACTAGCTGATGAATTTGAGGAGATAGAGTTCACACATCTAGGAAGGGAAGGAAATCAGTTTGCAGACGCCTTGGCTACACTAGCTTCTATGGCTAGAATAGACTTCGGGCAAAACTTGCAGCCAATACACATTAACATCAGGAATAACCCAGCTCATTGTTGCTCAGTTGAAGGAGAAATAGATGGAAACCCTTGGTACTACGATATCAAGAACTTCATCCAAAATCAGGCTTATCCCATGGGGGCATCCAACATCGAAAAGAAGACTTTGAGGAGACTGGCAATGGATTTTTATCTTGATGGAGAAGTTTTGTATAAGAGGTCATCTGACGGGACTTTGCTAAGATGCCTAGATGGGGTTGAAGCTAGAAACGCATTGCGAGAAGTCCATGAAGGGATCTGCTCAACCCATGCTAGTGGACATATGATGGCTAGGAAGATACAAAGAGTTGGTTACTTCTGGATGACATTAGAGAAGGATTGCATTGACTATGTTCGCAAATGTCATAAGTGTCAGATCTACGGTGACAAAATGAGTGCCCCTCCGACCCCTCTATTTAATTTGTTATCTCCATGGCCTTTTGCGATGTGGGGAATCGATGTGATTGGACCTATCAACCCTAAAGCCAGCAATGGTCATAGGTTCATTCTCGTGGCAATCGACTACTTTACAAAATGGGTAGAGGCCGGGTCATTTGCTCATGTAACACAAAAGGTGGTAAAGAAGTTTGTTGAGAGAGATTTGATATGCCGGTACGGGCCACCAGAAAAGATTATAACTGATAATGCACAGAACTTCAATGGGAAGTTGATAACAGAACTCTGTGCTAAATGGAAGATCAAACATTCAAATTCCTCTCCTTATAGGCCAAAGATGAATGGTGCTGTAGAAGCTGCTAACAAGAACGTCAAGAAGATTGTTCAGAAAATGGTAGTCACCTATAAGGATTGGCATGAAATGTTGCCGTTTGCCCTTCATGCATATCGTACCGCAGTTCGGACCTCAACAGGAGCCACTCCGTACATGTTGGTGTATGGAATGGAGGCAGTAATGCCTTTAGAGGTAGAAATCCCATCATTAAGAGTATTGATAGACTCTGAACTAGATGAAGCGGAATGGGCAAAGGTCAGATATGAACAGTTGAATTTGATCAGCGAAAAGAGGTTAGCTGCAATCTGTCATCATCAGTTATACCAAAGAAGGATGGCCAGATCATATGATAAGAAAGTCCGACCTCGAAAATTCCAAGAAGGCGATTTGGTATTGAAGAAGATATTGTTTGTACCAGGGCAAGATCAGAGTAAATGGGCCCCGAACTATGAAGGCCCTTATGTGGTGAAGAAGTCGTTCTCGGGAGGAGCTTTGCTATTATCTAGAATGGATGGAGAAGATCTAGTCAGGCCTGTGAATTCTGACTCTGTAAAGAAATATTATGCCTGATATTTCGTAACCTTCCTCAATAAGATAAAATTCGGCCATGAATTCTCGTTACAAGAAAAAAAAATTTTTTTCAAAGCACATGATTTTATAATATTTATTTATGTTTTATCATTTACTTTATTTTTTTGACATATTTGGTGCACCACACCGGGGGCAAAAAGAGAAAAATCATAAAAATGTGATTTTGCATTGAAAGTGTCAATTTGCATAAACAAAACCATGTTTTGACTATTTCTTTAAAGTATATATCGGTTTGAAGTTTTTAGACATCGTTAAAGATATTATAAAAAGGAAATTTCAATGGAGCTAGAAAGGGCCCTATGTGGAACAAAAATCTCTTCACCCAGCGTGAAAGTATAGCACGAGAAACATATCCTATGAAGGAAGACCACAACGGACAGGGGGGACCTATGTTTCTATAGAGGTAACAAAAACATGCATATTATTGTCATAACACTAACCTGACAGGAAAGGTGTGGCGAAAGCTGATGTGATTTCGAGTTTTGGAAAATATAGAGAAGTAGAATCTCAGGTCAGCAAAATCACGGAAGATGAATTGAAAATCGATGATGAATTGAAGATCGATGTTGCTCGAGCCGGGTCGGTCACCCAGAAAAATGAGGCCACGGGTCGGTCACCCATCAAATGAGGCCATGCTAGCCGGGTCGGTCACCCAGAAAAATGAGACCACGGGTCGGTCACCCATCAAATGAGACCATGCTAGCCGGGTCGGTCGCCCAGAAAAATGAGACCACGGGTCGGTCACCCATCAAATGAGGCCATGCTAGCCGGGTCGGTCACCCAGAAAAATGAGACCACGGGTCGGTCACCCATCAAATGAGACCATGCTAGCCGGGTCGGTTGCCCAGAAAAATGAGACCACGGGTCGGTCACCCATCAAATGAGGCCATGCTAGCCGGGTCGGTCACCCAGAAAAATGAGACCACGGGTCGGTCACCCATCAAATGAGGCCATGCTTACCGGGTCGGTCACCCAATCAAATGAGACCACGGGTCGGTCACCCATCAAATGAGGCCATGCTAACCGGGTCGGTCACCCATCGAATGAGGCCATGCTAACCGGGTCGGTCACCCATCAAATGAGGCCATGCTAACCGGGTCGGTCACCCAGAAAAATGAGACCACGGGTCGGTCACCCATCAAATGAGGCCATGCTAACCGGGTCGGTCACCCATCGAATGAGGCCATGCTAACCGGGTCGGTCACCCATCAAATGAGGCCATGCTAACCGGGTCGGTCACCCAGAAAAATGAGACCACGGGTCGGTCACCCATCAAATGAGGCCATGCTAATCGGGTCGGTCACCCATCAAATGAGGCCATGCTAACCGGGTCGGTCACCCAGAAAAATGAGACCACGGGTCGGTCACCCATCAAATGAGGCCATGCTAACCGGGTCGGTCACCCATCAAATGAGGCCATGTTAACCGGGTCGATCACCCAAGGAAATGAGACCCTTCATATCTAGCTTGGGTAGGTCACCCAGAAAAACAAGACCCATATCCTCCATTCTGTTTTTCTTTACAACACTTACTATTTAAAGTCTTTTACAAGACTTTAGTCGTAAGCATTGTAAAGAGGGGGCATCTGTTGCTACCCAATTTTTGATTCTTTATTTTTCGAAAAATAGATTTTTTTTTGTTCAAGGGCGAAATTGAGCAATTTGAGAGTTTAGTGGTCGATTTGGGGTTTAAATCGCGAAAATCGAAGCTGAGGGACTAGATTAGAAAGTCGCGCAAAGCGAGGTTAAGATTGAATTTTTGATGGGATTTAATCGCATAAAGAGTTTAAATCAATTGGGTGCATTTAGAAAATTTTTAAAAAGGACCAAATCATATTTTTAACTTCTTTTGATTTTTTGAAATCGCATAAAAAGGAAACATGCCTTTGTTCAGGCATGTATTTGTTTGAATTTTTTCAGGCGCGCTTAAAGCGAGATAAATCAAATTTTTATTCCTTTTTCAAATTGATTTTTCTTTCAATTCGCATTGATCACAGCGGCTAAGTCAAATATTTTTCCTAATCGGTAGTGATTTTTCTTCCCGTTTCATCCTCTTCGGTTGATCAACGACTCATTCCAAAATCTGCGTGATTCTCTTCCCGTTTCGTCTCCATCACGGCAAAGCGAGATCAAATTTATCTCGGCATTATTTCCTTCCCGAATTTATCTTCGACATGATCTCCTTTGATTTTATCGGTTTGCCTAGTCTGTTCCTCACTCTGCATTAAAAACCTTGAAAAAATTTGCCCTTTGCATTTACGTCTTTAAAGGTTGCATTGCATGTGCCGATTACACGATTTTTTATCTTTTAAAACTTTGAAAATTTGCACTAATTACACGTTTAAAGATTTGCAAATTTACTTTGAAACGTCTCAGGCATATCCCAGGCCTTAAATGCTAGGCGCGCCCTGCATTCAAAGACATTTTCTCTGCTATAAATAGCGAGTGCACACGGTGAGAAGAGAGAGAGAAAAAGAGAAGGGATTTACGTGAGCAATATTGTGAAGGGACGCCTGAAAAAATAAGAGCAATCTTTAGCATTTTTTTTTGTTTTACTCTGCCTCTCTCTCTAGAACCGGATCCCCTGTTCTTTTTTTTACTCTCGGCCCGGCCAAGCATCACCACCATCGACCACCCATATTGATCCTCATCATCACCATAAGCCACCCTTCAACCCCGAAACTCATCCATCATCTCGGGGCGAAGGAAGGCGACGGCGGCCTAGGCGGCGGCGGCCACGCAGCGTGACGACAAGCTTTCAGACGACCACTCCGGCCACCACGAGGCCACCATTTCCGACGAAACAACGATCGGAAGAATCACCACGATCTCCTCTACCCAAAGGTATAAAGCAGGGTAAGCCATTCATCACACTCGAAATTTCCATTTTTTACTGTTCATCGTCCTCTGTGTTTGCATGCGGGGAGTGAATTAATTCACTCCCCGCGTGGACTTGGCGGGCGGGCCTTGTGCCGGCCCAGCCTGAAGGGCTTCCGGCGTGCGGGGCTGGAAGCCCGGCCCGAATGGGTGCAGGGGCTGCCGACCATCTGGGCTAGCGGCCCGGCTGGAGGTAAGGTGGGGTCGAGGGCTGTCGATCCCAGCCCAAATTTAGGTGGGGTGACGACCCGACCCTACCGAAAAAATAAAAAATATAAAAAAATATAAGGATGCAAATTTTCCAAAAAAAATATTTTTTATTAAAAAAAAGATGTTTTGTTTTTCTTGCATAAGGCCAATACACTAGCATATTTTAAAAAATTGTTTTTTTTCTTTTTGAAAAATATATATTATCTTGGGTTTTGAAGAGAAAATGAGTTTTAGCATGGATTTCGAAAAAAATCATTTATTGCATTTTGAGATTTTTACAACAAGTTTGTAAAATCCAAAGGGTATTAGCCAATATTCAAAAAAAATATAAAATTCTTATTTTTTTCTTTTTGGGAATTTATTATTCACTTTGTCGGTATTTGGGTAAATAAATCCAAAAGGGGTTAATATCCAAAAATATTCGACGGGAATAATATACTATTATTCACTTTGTTGGTATTTGGGTAAATAAATCCTAAAGGGGTTAATATCCAAAATATTCGACGGGAATGATATGCTATTATTCACTTTGTTGATATTTGGGTAAATAAATCCTAAGGGGTTAATATCCAAAAATATTCGACGGGAATGATATGCTATTATTCACTTTGTTGGTATTTGGGTAAATAAATCCTAAAGGGGTTAATATCCAAAATATTCGACGGGAATGATATGCTATTATTCACTTTGTTGGTATTTGGGTAAATAAATCCTAAGGGATTAATATCCAAAATATTCGGCGGAGTAATATCCCATTTTCCATTTATTTTACATATTGTTTTGACATCAAATCATAAACAAGCCAAAACGTCAAGCAGCTTACCTTAGGTAGGGCGTACTAGGGGTGCTAAAACCTTCCCTTTACGCAACCAGCCCCTTACCCTAGAATCTCTGAAAGACCAGTTTTTTTTAGGTTTCCTAGTAACCATTAATACTAGGTGGCGACTCCCCTTTTTTACGAAAATAGATAATCCCCCCGATACATTTAATCCCCCGCTCACGGGGACAAGTCGTCACGACGCCGCGACCATCATTTTTTGGGGTGCGACAACATGAAAACGACGAAAAGGTATTACAGTTTCTGTAAAGTAATCCGTTTTCCAATATCAGGTGGAATGGGTCCTGAAAAATCATTTCCTTCATTGCTTCTGTAACGGGAATGGACTAGTCAACTGCCCGCACTACGTTGCGGGTGTAGTGCGGGCGAAAAAAATAATTTTTACAGTTGTTAAAATTAAAATATAATATTTTAATATATAAAATTTGGTATACTAAAAGATATCAACATCGTCTATTATAATAACAATAACATCGAAGTCTCAGCTTCTAAAATTATTATTATTATTATTGTCAAAAAATTATCATTATTATTATTGCCAAAAAAATCCTAAAAACCTCAACAGAAGGTCAAGCAATTTTTTTTTATCATTGCTATCACTGCTAAAACAATAAATATTATCAAATTATTCTGAGAGAAAAATGCCTAAACACATTAACAAAGGAGCAAGGAAAAAAAAATTATTATTATTATTATTACTGTTATTATTATTATCATCATTATTATTATTATTATTATTCTATTATTATTATTATTATTATTATTATTATTATCATCATTATTTTTATTGAGAGAAAAAAACCTAAACACATTAACAAAAGAGTAAGGAAAAAAATATTATTATTGTTGTTATTATTATTATTATCATTCTTCTTCTTCTTATTATTATTATTATGGAAAATAAAACACAAATATCAATTTATCAAGGGATTAAAATAAAAAATTCAAACTATTATTATTATTATTATTGTAATTATATATTTTTTATAATATTATTATTATTACTATTATTTTTGTTGTTATCATTATCATTATTATTATTATTATTATTATTATTATTATTATTATTATTATTATTATTATTATTATTATTATTATTATTATTATTATCATTATTATTATTATTATCATTATTATTATTATTATTATTATTATAATGGAAAATAAAACACAAATATCAATTTATCAAGGGATTAAAATCAAAAATTAAAACTATTATTATTATTATTGTAATTATATTTTTTTTTATATTATTATTATTATTATTATTATTATTGTTGTTATTATTATTATTATTATTATTATGGAAAATAAAACACAAATATGAATTTATGAAGGGATTAAAATAAAAAATTCAAACTATAAGGGCCAAAATGAAAATTCAATATATTATCAATTTCAATAAAAGGATCCAATTGAATAAATCAAAACTTATGTACTGTATTTATTGAATAATTTAAACCCAATCCGAAAATTAAAAGAAGGAGGACCGAAGTGCAACATTGACATTTAATCAATTCGAATTGGAGGACCCAATCGAACAAAATCAAAACTTATCGAACCAAAATCGAACCAAAATCAGGACAAAACACAAAATCGAAAGTCAAGGGACCGAAGTGAAAAGTATAACAAATTGGGGGACTCTCCTGCACTTTTACGTGCAGGAGAGAGAGAGAAACGGTGCCGGCGCTTTAACCGGCCTCCGACGCGTATAAGGACATATTCAGGGTACACGCGCTACCGCGAGAGGAAGACCACGCGGAGACGCATCGAGATACACGGCGGAAACACGTCTCCGGCCACCTGAGGACACCGCACGCGCCACCTAAACAGGGCGTGAGGCGTGAAAAAGGCTGGCGCGTGCGGCACACGCACTGACAAACCGGCAGTAATAAAAAAAAGAAAAAAGGTCAATTACCGTACTACCCCTGGACCGGAATCAACATTTTTGTCTCATTAGGGGCTAGAAGGGTAATTAGCCATTTTTTAAATATATTAAAAAAAAAAAGTGCGGCGGACCGAACCGGCCCGGTCCGGTCCGTACGTGTGCAATGACAGGAATGGCCCTCATCCCCAGCCCTTTTTACCGCCAGACCGAGCCCTATTTTGTCTCATTACCGGGGCTAGAATCGTCAAAGCACTGTTCAAAATCGAAAAAAAAAAAAAAAACAGGCGTAGCAACTCGCGCGACGCAGGGCTGAAGAAGTTCGAGTCCACAGTGCGTTTGTCTCTGGTGCTACAGTGATTTTCCCAACTCTTTTAGCTTATTGTATAATATATGTATACCTTAACTCTAGTTTAGAATTGAAAAAATATATGAAATGAGCGAAGAAATTGAGAATGTGGAAGTGGAGAAGCATTGCTCTTATTTCTCTGAGCTTTGAAGAGTGGAATCAGCATTCTTTTTCCATATTTGACTGTATTCCCTGCTGCATGCTAGCTTTCAGCAATTCTAAATAAAAAATATTTTAAAAAATAATTTCAATCAAATTCTCCGACCATAAACAAACGAGGCTATCACAGAATGCCTGTGCAAAATAGTCACGGCTCGACTCCCTGCATGCATACGATGGGCCAAAATCTAACTTCCACAAATTTATTGATTTGATATGGTGAAACAGAGAGGAAAAGAGAAAACCCGACCCGCATACCCTGTTCATCAGAAGCCCCGTTTTTTTTTTTTTTGAAGTCTGCCTTCACAAAATATTTTTTAGACCAATGAAATCCCAACACACCCACAGCAAATTACTGTCATCACCATATCCTTTGCCAACACCTGCACCCTCACAGGAGTTGTGATGTTCAGGACATCAGTAACAACCTTGAATTACATGATCAGTTCTCCTAATACTAGGTTTCCAAATCCATCTCTAAATTTACAATTCTGCAACAATGCCACTAAACTCCTTTCTCTGAAGGCCCCGTTTCCTCTCATTAATAAATACCCATTTCTCCAATATTCCCACCTTCATCACAAAAACCGCACGGGCAGTGATATCCATTTCAGGTCCTTGGTGATCAAAGCATCCTCCTCCTCCTCCTCATCATCATCATTATCAATGGCTTCTTCAACAGAGACGAAACCTTTCGCTGTTCTTTTTGTCTGTCTAGGTAACATCTGTAGGAGTCCAGCTGCTGAGGGGGTGTTTACTGATTTTGTTAAAAAGAGAGGACTTGATTCCAAGTTCAAGATTGACTCTGCTGGCACCATTAATTACCATGAGGTAAACATATCTTTCTGAGATCCTCTTGTTTTGATTGTAGAGAATAATGAAAAATAGCATTTTATGGAGTGTAAATGATTCAATTTTTTTTTCAAGGGTAATCCAGCAGACTCAAGAATGAGGGCAGCTTCTAAAAAGGCGTGGGATTGAGATAACCTCCATATCAAGGCCCATTAGACCATCTGATTTTAGAGATTTTGATATCATTCTTGCTATGGACAACCAAAATAGAAGTGCAAATGATTTTTTTTACGTCCTTTTGATTTGTTAGCCTCTTTAATTCTTTTTGATAACATGTTAATTATATTTGAAATGGGATTTTTTGCAGAGGATATAATGGAAGCTTTTAATGGGTGGAAACTTAGAGAGACACTTGCTGATGATGCACACAAGAAGGTAGGCGAAAGACATATAGGGTTTTGTTATGAAATTTTTGCATGCAGGTATTTTAATTTCTTAACTCGTATGTTTCTGTTGTTTTCGCAGGTTAAGCTAATGTGTTCTTTTTGTAAGAAACATGATGAAACAGAAGTCCCAGATCCTTACTACGGTGGACCACAGGGTTTTGAGAAGGTAATGAATGAGAATTTGATAAACCCTCAGATATTGTATCGAAAGTTTGTGAAATCTTGATGGAGTCTTCAATATCAGGATTTAAGTTGCTTGATTGTTTACTTCATTGAAACGCATTTAGAACAATATGTTGATGTGATTGAATTAGTTTATTTTAAAGAAATGAACAAAGATTTTCTTCATTGTAGATATTACAGCTTGAAGAGGTAGCTAAGGTTATATAGGCTCTCCCGGATTTCAAATTTTTATTTACTTGTTGCTTATATTATTCCAAATCAGAAGTCTCCTCTTCGTCAGACTACTGCTGTGTTTGTTGATCCTTCAGTGCATGTTGCATTATAGATAATGCTTCTGTTTTCTAGTGTTGGTTACAAGACTGTTTTTCTTAGTCCCTTCTTTCTGTAACTTCACCTTGTAGCCCGTGGTGTTGCTTTCATGTAGACGATAAGGCTGAACTGCTTGTATCTAATCCATTTTCTCAACTCTTAACTTGCCTGCTTTAATTCTCTCATGATATGTGCATTGACCATTCACTATATAAATTGAATATTTATGTAGTCATATATGAATTTTTAAAGTTTCTTGATTGATTACTGTCAAGATAATGGTCTTCTTGTGGAAGATGATCAAACAGACTTCTCGATTTCTGTTTCGAGAATTCTCTTAATTTAGCAACATATTCAGTGCATTTGTGGCTGTTACTAGCCTCTTGATCTTTCCTTTTTATCACAGGTCTTGGATCTACTTGAAGATGCTTGTGAATCATTGTTGGACAGCATTTTGGCTGGAAAAACCTAGCTTAAAGGTTAAATGCTGGTTGATCCAACCTTTGGCGTTTACATTTTTATTCGTGATTTAAAGCAACTTCATGTGATCTATCACAGATAGATGATGTTTGACTCCCATAGTCATCAGGGACCTGCTTTGTCCCTTTGTTTTGCCCATAAAATTCCTTGTACCATTGCCATTAAAATGGAGGTGAATGCTGTTGCTTTGGATGCTAAACTTATAGTCTGTGCCAATGCAAAATTCATCTGGTTGTTAAGATCAAAATGATGGCCACTCCTGTATAATATAATTACCAGTATGAGTGCAAAACTTTTGAATGCATATAGCAACATAGTCTTCTTGGTCTAACATTTTCAAGGCATCCCAATTTGTGAAACATTTATGAGATTCCAACTATTTCGTGTTTTTTTAATCAGAATTCGCAAGGCTGCTTTCACGGTGAGGATACATGAGTTTGTTTGTTCGACAAACACGTTCTCCCAGTTATGATTCTACTTTCTCTTTAGAGGTACTAAATAGGCCTTCAACGTGTGCTCATCATCTTTAATAGAGCACTATGCCAACCAAGCAGTTCAAAAAAGAGCAATTTTGGTTTTGTTAGGTTTGGATTTTGATTAAAAATCCAATTCAAGTGTGTGTGTGTGTTTGGTTTAGTTTAATTTGTTTTTTCTAAAAGTTAAACCCAATTTTCAATTTGTACAATCCAAAAAAGAAATAAAAACTTTGATGAAATAAATTTTCAAATTCAAACTACATTCATCTTAAATGGGGTTTCGTGGAGAGAGTTTGAATTGGGTTTCGTCGAGAGATCAGCGATCAACAATGGTTGATTTGTGGTTTTGAGGTGCTGTGTTTGGTTGCTGGGATTCGTGAAGGAAAATTAACGAAGAGCATGGAGATGAAGAGAGGCCGAGCATGGATTGAGAGGACTGGCTTTGAATGATTTGAGAGTCAGGGTTTGTGTTTATAAGCAGAGAAGTTTTTATCTTGTGATTGAAGGTGGCTTGGCCTGATTTATAGTGGAGGAGATATTTTAGTGGAGGGAGATCAAGAGAGCTATAAGAACAAGAGAGGAGGCGACCTTGAACGATTTGAGAGTTTGGATTTGGGTCTGTGGGGAGAAAAAAATATATATTTTTATATATATGTTTGCTTTAGTGGGGTTTTATTTTGTTGATCCGTATCGATTCAATCAATTTCATTTTTTTTAAATCTGAATTTGTCGAGCTGATCACCCACTCCGATTAACTTTTGCAATTGCTCATCTCAAACTCGTATATTTCAGGAGATACAAAGGTGAGAAAGCACCAGCATCTGCATTTCTCGGTGCAGAATGCTATCAGTCTCATGCCTCCAATCCTGTAACTATATTTGCAAAATTTGGACAAGTTTGTCTAGTAGCCCTCTTCTTAGCTTCACAATTCATACAATGAAGGGCTGCTTGAAGCCTTTCCTACCACGTTTCCTCCTTGGGTTAGCACTAAGCAAAGCATTTGCAAGCTCTGGATCCTCTTCATTTACGAAAATCTTTGCTGCACTAGGGTTGGCAAGGAGGAGTTTCGCCACGAGGTAACCCGAAATCGACCAGGTTTGAAATAAGTGTGCCTGTTTTCCAATAAATCTCGCTCGCTTAGTGTCATAGTATTCCGGCCACTTGTCTCTAGATATGCGCCTCTCAACAAGTCGGACAGCTTTTTCGGCGATCTCTGGCCTGTTCATCTTTATGCATGCTACGGTGAGCTGGAAGAAGACCCGTAAACAAGTTAGTTTGAAAGAAAAATATATTCTGCTCAAAATCAAAGTGCGGAGAGAAAATGAGCAAAAAATGCAATCAGAAGGCGCCCTTGATGCCGCAAATTTTACTGTGGTAACATGTAATATTCCTTATCTAACATATTCAGTACTGCATTCTCAAGAAGGAAAAGAAAAACCTATCCAGTGCTAAAATATTGGATGGTGCAAACACAATTGTACACCTAGGAAAATCTAATGTTCAGCATTAAAGGCATCTAAAATTAATTGAAGACAATTCACTTATAGGTCATAAAATACAAATTGGGCTCAAACTACCTACTTGCATTTCATCGTTTTTAATGCATAATCAGCAACAATCCACGCTTTGTTCTTCCGAAAAAGGAGGTTTAGCTGTTTCTAGATGGAGTGGAGATGGTCTAATACAAATTCAAAGTGTGATCAGAGATTCTTAACTGGCTTCACTAACTATCAGCTGCCTTAAGGCAGTGGCATATTATTTGTAACATTAATTTAGCAACTCTTCTGCAGAGCCATGCAACAAATTAATTGGTATTTGAAGTCCCTATGTCTGTTTGACTATATGCTACGTGTGGGTGTGGCATATACAAAACCTAGAAAATCTATATGGGCCGCACAGTATGGAACTGAATATCTGGGAAAAGAAAGAAATGGAAATCAATCATGCTCAGAGCCCATGGGAAATGCAGCCTCTGGAAAATTCTATACAAATGAGAACAGAAATATAAACAGGGCATGACATTGCTGGGGACAACAATAAATGCTTGTGCATTAATTATCCATACCAGTCAATTTCAGGATTGCCAACAAGAAATTTGGTTATATCAATCTCAAAAAGAATATCTTCCTAAAATATTAGAGTTGCAGCATTGAGATATTTCAAGAACAGGTATCACAATCAAAAGTAGTTGAATAATTCAATAGTGTTTAAACATTGCCCAAAATTTCGTTTAACATGATTAAGGAATTGGGTCTTACGATTGCCATTGAGAAAATACTATGAAGATGGTACATCTTTGATATATCATGCTCTAAGAAAATAGTGGCTTTAAACCTTGTTTTAACTTTAGAATGCCAAACTAACCTGCCAAAGCAAAGTAGGCCAAGATCCTCCATTGTGATAAGACCAGGATCTGCAGCAAAATAACAAGTTCAGAATATGCAGCAAGAACATAAAACCCTCTCAAAGTCAAAAGAATAACAAGGATATCAAAAGATTCAAGTAAAGCATCACGTGTTCTTGGGATCGCTGCCAGTGATGATCCTCCATTCCTGGCCTTCAAGAGCAGGGTAGCATATTTTGATTGGCATTTCTGCCACTAATTCTGCCCATTTTGCTTCAATAAGATCCAGGATGGCATGGGACTGATCCAATGTTGCAAGACTGCTTGCAATAGACCATAAGTTTCCAAGAGTAAAGAAACGGAAATCCATGTGAGCTGGTTGCAGGTTTCCAATCAAATAACCTCCTTTGCTGGGCATGAATTCCACCAGCCAAGGAGGAATCTGATCTGGATAGATATTGAACTTATTAACTGCATCATAAGAGTATTCCTCTGTGGTATAACGGTATATTTCATTCAGTTTTTTCAAATCTATCCAGTAATACTCCCTGATGTGGAATGATAGGGCAACTAGACGATTGTTAAGAGCTCTAATGAGGTCAGCTGATCCATCCTCTGGAGCAAGCATCTCACGCGCACAAAGTAATGCTGAATAAAAGAGAGCCTGCAAAAAAATGGCAATTTTATGTCAAATTTTGCCACAATTTTTTAGTTCAAGAGGCATAAGCATTATTTACAAACCACAAAGTTTGAATTTGCGGCTGATACGGGCATACAAGACCTCTGAACCATAATATCACTTGCCCTTTCAGATCAAAACCATCTGTATGCATTAGTTTGGCTAAAACTATCAACTGAATTTCTCTATCATTTGTACATAATGAAATAACATGAGTGACCATCATATTCATATTCCAGATGCAAGGCAACTTTCAAGCTTATAGTTGCTTCTGCACCAGTGAAGACTCTCTAATAGATATTAGCTGTAAAGCGAGTATCTAGAAACCTCATGTTTACATGAACCAAGAGTAAAATAATAGAAAAAGTCAATACACATTGCCCAATCAGTCAGGACCAACACTCAAGTAATTTGATTGAACTCTAACTAAACATTCTGCAAAGAACTCCAATGGAGGACTAGAAAAGCAATGAAAATTAATTGGAGAACTAGACAAATTCTTGACTGATCAAGATATCAGTATATGCCTGGAGACTAAAATAATAGCGAGAGCAACTACCCCTTTTTTCATTTCTTTTTTGTGTTTTTTAAGCACAGGAACAGTTGGCATTTTAAAACATATGTTATATAAACATGATTGTTCTCAAAAGCTATAGGACCCAAAATAAAGGAACAGGATAAGAAACAAAAAGCAAATAATTCCCCACTTTCACAAGTTAAACTTAACATTTATTTTTTGGGAGTATTAACCTGAATCTCCAAGGGATGTCCATGAATTCCCATGCGGCGATCTATCATGCAAGAACCATCCGTCACCAATAAAGTTGGAAACATATCAAAACCATCAGCAAGACACAACCTCAAGATCATTTTCATCCCAGTTTGCACATCGACTCTCTCTTGCACTGAAAGATCCCCAGAGCATTTTCCATAAGCTCGTAACAGTATAATCCACCACAATCCTGACAGGAAAATCACAATGCATAATGTTCTAGAATCCAATACAAAAATAAGATAAAAGAAAACAGTGATGGTTCCGAATAGGTAACTTCTTGAAATCATTTACTTTACCAGAATCAACTGGTGCAACTCGGCCGATAGCTGCTTCACCAAAGTCAGCATCTAATATCTCTTCAGTAGCAGAATCCACACTGTCAAGGGGAACAGTGCGCACCTTGAAACTGGCAGGCATAAGTCCCTGACCAGGGCTATAACAATCCATGGTTTTCTCCCAACTCTATCAACAGAAGAATTACTCAGCAAACTGATAGAACCTAAAGTAAAACGAATAAAACTCATTCTTATTCTACTTCAATGAATTTTTTTAAGGTAACATAACCTACCCAGCATGAATTCAAAATACAAAATTTCACTAACATATATTCCTCAATAACACAAAACTAACATAACAAGCTTCCAAGAAATAGTACCAAAAAATCAAAATATAAGACGGATAACTTTTAAGATAGATCATCCTCATTAGAAATAATAATTAAACAGTACATGAGAAATGGTCCCTAGACTTGCCGATTTAATGATTAAAGCTTCCCTGATGACATTGGAAGAGGAGTTTTGAAAAAGAAGAAAGAAAATGTTAACTGACATAATATTGGCCCTACAAAGGATATTCCAGAATTTAAAAATCAATCTGTCTAAACAGTTAATCGGGAATACAGTACTTTTCTTGCTTCTTTACAACATTCTGCACTTGATGCTTTTCAAAGGGTGAATAACCTGACTGATATTCAACTGGATTCAAAATGCTATTGTCTTAGAACTTTGTTTTCCAATTGGAAAATGCCTACCCTCTCATTTTCATCTACATTACCTTTTCTTCTTTCTTAATTAAGTTCCATATTCCATAAAAAGAAAAAAACTGGCAGACCAGTACTAATCCTAAATACAGAAACAACTGAAGCCTAAAGACCAAAAACTTAAGATACAAGGAAATGATCTTTACCCTGGCAAAGACAACTAAAACATAGAGAAAATAGTTTTAAAACGTTAACAAGGAACTAGTGAAGTGATAAATAACCTGTAGTTGAAGGGTGTACAGGATGAAATTCCTCACAATATCATACTCTCCCTTCAAAAGGAAAGCTATTCCAGACGGAATGAAGTCACGAATAAAAACCTGATCATAGTTCAGAATGCTACCACTGTTTTCATCATTTGCAGCAATTGTTCCAATTGGATTACCACAATAACAAACAACTGAAGCACGGAGTAAATCCCACGCTTCTTCCTCAATCGATCGCGTCTCTTCCTTACCCTTCAATCCAAAACTTCCCCTTTCAAAAATATTCGTGGCACTATCAACGCCATTTACAGGAAGCGAAACTGGGCTCCTTTCATTTGCAGTTTCCCCTCCAAAACTTTCAGCCTTTTGGCATTTGCACCTCATAGATTCCCACCTGTGAGCACATTTCACCTTCCCACAAGACTTCACAGCACCTACACCCCGACTCGTGCATTTCCCTAACAACCTCACCCTATTGTTAAACTTTTTGGACACCAAACCTCTATTCCTCCCACATTTTACATCAGAGCAGAACGAAAGCACGGAATTCACACTACCGGAAAACGGATCAAGACGATACGGGCAAGGTAAACCACCAGATAACACTTGTAAAACCGTCTCTGAGGTAGCCATTTGCCTAATAAGAATTATTTCTAATTAATTTCCTCGACCCCGCCAGGTTAGAAAATAATCTCCCACTTAAAGTATTAAATAAATCTATAAACGAAAAAACAAATCGAACCCACTTCATCATAGATAAAATCATATGAATTAATAATAATAATCCCGGTTTGACTACACAACAAATATTCACAAAATTACACTACATAACGAACAAAAACATGCTTTTACATATAATTATCTCTCAATCTCCAGAAAAGTTTTAGCAACCAAAGAGAGATTAAAAGAAAAAGAATCCTTTTTTTGCATTAAATTGGAGTGGAAAGCAACAGAGCAGCTTAGTTTTAAGTGCAGCCACTTGCTAAAAATAAAAACTCAAAAAGCTTTACTACGGAAAATTCCTTTCTCACCTTACAATCTTCCCCCTCTTTTCTCCCTCTCTAGGGGAGTGGGGAATGTTTTATTTTTCAAGTTTCAGACAGTTATCCGAAGAGGAGGAAACTTTGGATTTAGTTTCTTGGGAGTCAAAGTGTCAAACTCTTGGTCGAGACTGTAACGGCAGCGTTTCATGGCTTGGTTGCTTAATTGTGACACGACACTGGTGACTCAAGGACTGGCCCATAGGATTGGTGTTGGGCCCTATCCGAGCTTGTCAAGTGTTACCGGGACGTTTCCATGTTTACTATTTAGTGTCCGTTTGATATTGCATTCCAACAGCGGTTCGAGGAAAATCAGTTTTTGTAGCGTTTAGATAATGATAAAATACGATTTAAATTGTTATAGGACTACCAAAAAATCATTTGAAACTCTGGTTTAGAAGAAGCAAGATTATAATGCTCTTGCTTGCGTTTCATTTTCTACACAGTGACTGAATCACAACATATAATAGCATGAAGCAGCTCTCGGAGAACACTAATCGCAGGGCACATCAACTGCTGTCTCTCTCTCCATAGTCGGGGACAGCTCCCGGAGAGCACCACCATCATCCCCCTTAGCACCGGTAGCTTCTCATCCGCGTCAGAAGCTCTATCGTGACCTCTAGTGACAACAACAAGCCCCGACATAGAAGCAACAACAGCGGCAACAAGCTTTCGATGCTCCTCCTGACCACCACAGGCCACCATTTACGACACACCACCACAGAAGAACTACCTCAGCCTCCTCTACTCGTCGACATCGGCAATTGAGCCTCTCGTCATCGTCAGTCGATCGCTACTGTTCACGTGAATAATCCACTGCACTATTCATGTCTTAAGAAGACGTGAACACTGCAACGCACCGTTTCACTCAACAAATTTTTCTATCTAGACTTGGACTAAACCTGCTCTCGGCCTAGCCCAAACCCAACAGAGTTAGACCTTTTAGTGGGTCAGGCCTAGTCCATTTTTTTAATATATTTTAAAAAATTAAAAAAATATGTAGATAGAGATCACTCTAGCAGTTTGGGCATTGAGGGTGAAATGATGCGAAAATCACTCAAATTAATGTGTTTCGACGAGTCCGACATTATTCATTAGCTTTGCTATTGTTGCATACCTTTTTTGGCTAAATTCCATCATTTAAGCCCAAAAATCATCGTTTTTGCCATTTTAGTAAAGTTTTGTTTTCACCATAACTCTTGATTTGCAGGTCTGAATCGACTTTCCATTAATTCTAGCTTGCATCAGGATTTCTAGTAACTTTAATTTATGCAATTATCTCAATTTTGCTATTTTTGATAATTTTAATAATTAGTCCCTTTTTCTTGTCCAACAAGGATTAGGGCTAGAGTTTTTCGCTTTAAATATGATTGTAAGCCTTCTGGGCGAGGCACTGAATTATTGAATAAAATTGCAAAGTTTCTTGAAAGCTTCTCTCATTTATTTAAATCCTAGAATATTATACGGAATATTGACGTTGATCGTATTTTTCATGTTTTCCACTACGTCAAATTGGATTTGGTCTTGGAATTATATCTCTATAATTGGGTCGCAGATGTTACTGATGATATTGTTACCAGATGTTGCTCCTCGATCAAATAGCAAGGGATCACATAGACATTCACGTATTGATTTAGTTCGTGATGAAATTGCAAGTAGTTTGATGAGAAAATAAAAACAAATGTCTAATTTACTTGAATTATTAATTACATTTTATTGTTATGATTATTGATCTACAATATTTAAAAAACAATATATATATATATATATATATATATATATATATATATATATATATATATATATATATATATATATATATATATATGTGTGTGTGTGTGTGTGTGTGTGTGTGTGTGTGTGTGTGTGTGTGTGTGTGTGTGTGTGTGTGCGCGCGCGCACGCATGTTCTTTAAAGTAATTTCACAAGTTGACAGCAATATGAAAAAGCATGATAATCAAACATGCGAAACTGATTTTCATTAACCTCAAACTCAACCACAAGTTTTAACCAAACACTTTAATTTCAATTATAAACTATAATTAAAAATACTTTTTATAAAACTATTTTTTTAAATTTCATCCATAACAACAACCGCAATACTAAATATATCACTTGAAACATTTTGAAACCTTGCTCATATAACTAGGGCCTAGAGTAGAGACCACACGGATAAATGGAAAGGACACGTGTGATTTTATTAGATCCGGCAGCGGCACCCATTTGTACGTGGATCCATCTTGTGGCCCAGCAGACTAAATAGTTTTTCTTATTTTATTTTTCAGCAAAAACGAAACCTCAGCTCTTTCGGTGGTATCTTTTGCAGTATCGAGGAAACCCTAATCAAATCCAGAGCTGCGGTAGGCTAATTTGAATTCGTTGTCATCTATTGAATTCCTCTCTCAAACTTCGAATTTCTTTGCTTTTTTTATTGTTTAAATTATTATAAAAATTATCTTTTGTTTTTAAAGCTCAATTACTAACCCTAATTCAGTTCTTTTAATCACAATCACCCAAATTTGTTAATAGAAATAATAATTTTAGGCTTTCAACTGAGGCTGTGAATTACAGTGTAAAAATGCCGAAAGTGAGGAGAAGCCGGATCAAGTACCCGGAGGGATGGGAGTTAATCGAGCCTACGCTTCGCGAACTGGATGGGAAGATGAGGGAAGGTTGATTACGTGTTCAATTATTTTTTATTAATTAATTAATTTGCTATGTTTTTATTGATATTTCTTTTTTGGCAGCTGAACTTGATCCACATGACGGCAAGAGAAAGTGTGAGGCTCTGTGGCCCATTTTCAAAATTACGCATCAAAAGAGCAGATATATTTACGATCTTTATTACAGAAGAAATGAGATATCTAAGGAGCTTTATGAGTTCTGTTTGGACCAGGGTTATGGGGATCGTAACCTAATTGCGAAATGGAAGAAGGTTTTTTTCAGTTTCCTTAGGGTTTTTTATGTTTGAATTCAACTCCTTCGCATTTGGGTTTGCCATTTATGAATGTCTGATGCATGAAGATTTGAAAACCTTTTGATGTTGAGTTTCTATGTTTGAAATTACAGCCAGGATATGAACGACTGTGCTGCCTCCGCTGCATCCAACCCAGGGACCACAACTTTGGCACGACTTGTGTTTGCAGGGTTCCAAAACATCTCAGGGAAGAGAAGGTTGTTGAGTGTGTGCATTGTGGTTGTGGAGGCTGTGCAAGTGGTGATTGATTGCTACTTTGTCTCGTTTTTGTGTGACAGTCTTCCTGCTAGTCTGAAGCCCAGGTATGGCATTTGTTGTAGTAACTTGTGTAGTCAAAGTAGGAAAGATACTTGGACGGCCAATTGAAGAAGGATGAGATTTGTTTGTATTTAGTTATGACCCTCATGAGCAGGCAATGTATGTCAAATGCCACCTTTTTACTGACAAACTGAAATTGATAGAAACTGGTAGTGTGTGCAACCAAAACTCATGTGTGAAGCATTTTTTTCATAGTTTTATTTTCAGAACCTGACGATGGGGCTGTTGAACAACAAGCAAACCTGATTAGTTTAGTGTGCTACTAACTATAACTATATATCGTTTGAGGCTGAAAGGCTAGATAATTTGATGAATTCAAATAACTGATAGGCTTGCTTGTTTCCCTTCCAAACCAGAAATGTGAATGCTTTAAATTTCTGAAATTATTTCTCGATGAGAGGGAAAACCACATACTAATTTCTCCAGAAAGAATGCAAATATTTCTTTTGTATACTTCACTGCTGCCTCTTTTTCAATGTTCACATAAGCAAAGGTGTTGTTTGATGGGGACGAGCAGATGTTTGAACCTTTCAGCAACCTTTTCATCCATAAAATTATGTGCACAACCCATATCAATTAGAATCAAAAGCTACTTCAGGCTCACCTTCCCACATCCTTTCATGGTTTGGTAAGCTGTTACCCCTATTAAGGCATGTCATGAAAATTGGGCTCATGTATTTATCACCTTTTCAGGCCTGTTTGAAAGTATATTAGATCAAACAGTATATTAGATGTTGCTTTTTAAAATACTTTTTATTCGTAAATATATTAAAATAATATATATATTTTAATTTATTTGACATTAGTGCATCAAAAATGTAAAAAAATATGTTTAATTTGAAGCTAAAAAACCCTATCACCTCTTCATGCTCATTTTTTTCACACCTTTCTCTTCATAATCAGTGCAACCTCCTACATAAATACGAAAAAACCTGCTTCTTTCACGTTGTTTGGGCTGTTTCCCCTTGGGTGTTTTTTGGGGTGATTTGTTCAGGTTTGGTATTTTTGTGTATGCGGGTTGAAAGTGTGTTTGGGAGTAAAAAGGGAGATGATATGATGGCGGTTGTTGTGTTTAACGGCTAAGTTTGGTTTTGATGTTAGTCTAACTCAATTTGTTCAATGACCTCATTCAAAATCGTAGGTGTAGTTTGAATAACAGCTTATTGCAGATCATGTTTCTGGCCTCCTATAAAGAACTCTAAAGGCTGAATAATCACTCAATGGCACACTCTTGTCCACGTATCACCAAACTGCTACAAATATTCATAGAAATCCCCATCTTGAACTAGCTGCTTGAATGTAGCTAATAAATATTTTTTAGCCCTTGTTCAAAATCTAGCACGTAACATTATCTACCCACTGAACAAAAGGAAGACCAAATTTACCAGCCATGCACGATTGGTGCCATATTAAACCTAGGGAATTCCAGCTTGAGGGTTAGCCATAGGGTTTAGTGCCTGCTTGGGAGAGCTGTTGCGGTAGCTTTTCAAAGTGCTTTTTCGTGTCGAAATACATCAAAATGATATTTTTTTTTAAAAAGAAAATCATTTTTGACATCAGCACATTAAAATGATTTAAAAACACCAAAACATATTTATTTAAAATAATAAAAAAATTGATTTTTTGAGACGGCGTTTGAAACGCCGTCCCAAACGGGCACTTATAATCACCACTACTCCCAAATGAGACAAGATTTGTAGACCCGAATCTTGGAGGTTAACTATAAAAGTGTGAGGAATATGGGAAAGGAGCACTTAATGTGGAACAATTAGTTGGTGAAAATGGTTAGCCATAGGGTTCGGTTCGGTTGTGTCATTGAAGCCAAGGCAGGGGTAACTCCCATGGAACTGTCAACAGGGGTACCCAGAACTGACATGGGATGGTTGGTATGTGCGGACACCGTATCAACGACAGCGTTGGTGTCTAGGGTTAGTACTAGAACCTTCAATGATATGTAGAAAAACAATTCTAACTTAAACCTGTCTAAGTGTTAGGGCTTGTTTGGGAGCGTGGTTGCGGTAGTTTTTCAAAGTATTTATCGTACCGAAATACATCAAAATGATGTTTTTTTATTTTTTAAAAATCATAATTTTGAAATTAGCACATCAAAATGATCTAAAACACACAAAAACATATTCATTTAAAATGAAAAAAAAATATTCAAATTTCGGTCAAAAAGCCGGTGGGATCGCAATGCTCAAACGGGCACTTAATCTGGCACCCCTGTAGAATCACGCTGGCCGGAACTGGCCAACGAGCCGACCAAAACACAAAAGGTAGAACTCTACTTTCTGGCCAAGATCCCCAGAATTCGGAAAGCAAAAGCTTACAGCAACCTTGTCATTTAGAAATTTTGGGACGCTGCAATCTTCACAACGCTTTTGAGTTCCTGAAGATACAAGATAATGTTGGCAGTTGGCTGTTAAATCTGTTGAACATAAAATCAATGTGGGCCTAAGCAGAACCCCAATTAAGAAAACAGAATAAAAAAGGGAGCTAGCAAGATCTGCTTAGGTTGAATCAACAACGATGAACATTTTCAGCTGGAAAGTCATGACCAATCAAAAGTGGATGCTTTCTCATGTATTCAATCACCCCTAGTTCCTTACATTTAAATCAAAGGTAAGGAATGAAAAGGGAGAAACCCCAGAAAAGGCCCTCGGCAGTCTCAATTTTGTAAGGATCTTTTCAATTAAGGATTTCCATCCATATTTGAAGGCCCAGATTGAGTAATCAAAATTGTTTAGGAACAAAATTGACAAAAAATAATAATAATAATTATATGAGGATAAAATGATATTAACTTAATAGCTGGGGAATATTTTAAGGTTTGATTTGGATTTCTTTTCATGTTTTGAAATCTCAAACAAATGTCAGAATCCCTCAAGGGGTGTTGATCAAAATTTGCAGCAAAACGGGAATTGATGTTCTGATCCATAGTTATGCCAAGCAATACAAAGACATTGAAAACCAGAAAGATTAGAAGTGTTAAAGTGAAGATTCTTTAGTTACAATTTAAAAATGGGAGGGTAATGATATGTAATAAATGGAAGCTAGCTCTGCAACCTCTCCCACTCTGTCTTGTCCCTTAAGGCTCTCAAGAAAATGAATAGTGTAGGTGAGCCCTTCCTGTCCACTCCACAGACAAAACTTCCACCTAAAGCACTCTTTTTTCTTGGAAAAAGAATATTTACCTCTCCTTACAAAGACCCTTCAACCACATTTAACTCCATTGCATCATATCTATATCATTATTTTTATTATTATGCATAATAATTTCGAAAAAGAATCGATTGCCCATGATTGTACTCTATTTCTTCAAATGTACACTTGGATAATGATGTATATTTGTTACTCATTTGGCATCACCCTTTAAGAAATGGCAAGTATTGTATTGATTACACTAAAAAATACTTGTCTTGGCAGTGTATACGTGCATGGATGCTAAATTTCGAGACTTGGTATTTAGCTAAAATATACCATCTTAAGAAAATATCCATCTACCAAAGGAGGCCCATCTTGTCATCTATCAAACACAGACTCGAAAATTTAAATTTCGACACCATAATTTATGATCATTTTCATTTTGAGTAAAGGTGAAAAAGGAAAGGTTACGAGGGTTTTTCAAATTTAAGTCTTCATTCAACAAAGATGAAATCCTCTTTTTACCTTAATGATTAAAGGAGATTAGGAAGATTGGTCACTCAGCTCGATTTAGTATTTGTTTTTGCTGTAAAGTAAGCAAGAGGGTTTCACAACTTTAAACCCAGCTTTTGTTTATAAAACTACCTGCAATTAGAGAAAGAAAGCAATCATACCAAAGAGCAAAGAGGTGAAGAATGGCAACACAAAAACCAATATTGGAGCAACAGAAATCACAAATGCAGATCAGAATGGTGAAGAACTCAGGCGTTAACAGTAATTACAATGAAAGCCCACTGTTAAGGGATGATAAAGATGAGGAGATGTCAAGATCTGCACTGGCAATGTTCAGGGCAAAAGAAGAGGAGATTGAGAAGAAGAAGATGGAAGTCAGAGACAAGGTTCATGCTCACTTGGGACGTGTGGAAGAAGCAACTAAACGATTAGCAGAAATCCGTGAAGTAAGTTTATCACAATAACTACGTATTATTCTGTAAACGTATTTTGCATTTGCTGTATTTTTTTGGAGATTATTTTGATTTTTAAAGGGAAAAAAATATTTTGCAGGAGCTTGAAGCTCTGACAGATCCAACGGGGAAGGAGGTTTCGATGGTGCGTAAGAAGATTGACACGGTCAACAGGGAGCTGAAGCCTCTAGGACTGAATTGCCAGAAGAAGGTGAAATTCAAATTTTGGCTTGTTTCTTTTGCAACGATAAAGACAATATACAAACCAGAAAATCCGATGCTTTTACTAAATTATCAGATAAAAATCCAATTATCTAGAATTTGTAGACTAGTTTGATGAAATTTTCAACTGCATGATCACCACGAAAAACAGAAACTTGAGGCGAGGCGTGCTTGTGCACTGTCCTTAAAGATATTTTCTCAACATTAAGGTATCCTCTAGGATTCATCAATTTCTTTCTTTCAAGATTAGGGCAACACAGAAATCAGCTCGGAAATAAAAAAAGACCAGCAAATGAGAAGAAGAAAGAAAAATAATTTTTGGATTGTCTTTTGTCTGAAAAATCAATGCTTTAAAATCGCGTAGGGATGAATCGTAAGTTTTTCTTTTACTCGACTCATCCTTATACCCACGAGCTCACTCTACTTTCATTTGTTGTTTATTATTTCATCTCCAGTTTTATTATATAGACACTTTGATGAAAGTCTTTTTTTTTCAATGTAAGATAGTAGAGTCTTATATACACTCTTTGCACTCAGGAAATCATTTGTGTTTTACCAATGTAAGATAGTCTTTTGAAATATATTTTTTTCCAATTTTTACAACATAAATTTATATAGTAGTTGATCATGCATGGAGCAAAATATATGAGTAGCCTCTCAAAATATTTATATGATTCCAGGAGAGAGAATACAAAGAAGCCCTTGAAGCTTTTAATGAAAAGAGTAAAGAAAAAGCTCAGCTGGTTTCCAAATTAAAGGAGGTAATTAATTATCATATTAGTTCTTCTAAACTTGATTAATCGATATGCGTGATTAGTACTTAATCACTAACATGTTTCCTTTTCTTCTTTTCAAATGTTTGCTTAGCTGGTGAGTGAAAGTGAGAAACTGAGGATGAAGAAGCTGGATGAACTGAGCAAAAATGTTGAAATTTTAAGCTGAAGTCTTGCAAAGAGCAATTGCCAGCCATTGTTGTGTTCATTTGTTGAAACTAGAACGTGTCCCTGGGATTTCGTGTACATCTCGTTATTTCTATGATTTTTATTTTCAAATTTCAGTTGTTTTTTCATGAACAATTTTTAGCATTCAGCATAGTTACTAGTTAATTGTCCGCACAGAACAAATATTTTTAATAATTATTGAGATTGAAATAATTAATAAATTTTGCTAGTTCAAAAATACAATATAACATCTATACATGCAAGATTTGATATAATGAAACACGTCATATTATAACAATAACAATATCAAAAGATTAACATCTAAAAAATATCATTATTATTATTGCTAAAACAATAAAAAATATTAAATTATTCTGAGGAGAAAAAAACTCAAAAACATTAATAAAAAGAAAAGAAAGAAAGAAAACAAAAACATTAATAAAAAATTAAAGGAATTAAAATAAAAAATCAAAAGTATAAAGGCCGAAAACAAAACCAAATATATTATCAATTTCAATCAAATGAAAAAATTAAAAAAATCAAATAAAGTATAACATCTATACATGCAAAGTTTGATATAATGAAACACATCAACATATCCTATTATAACAACATGAATATCGAAACCTTAACATCTAAAAATATCATTACTATTATTGCTAAAATAATAAAAAAATATTAAATCACCCCGGCAAAAAAATCAAAAACATTAAAAAAAAAGCAAAAAAAAACTAAAATTATTATTCTTACTGCGTTAATAATGAGAAAAAATTCAATCATAGAAAAAAAAAGTCAATAACTTTAACAAAAAAGCAAACAAAAAATAAAATTATATAAAAAAAATAATTTGATGTCAAAATAAATAAATAAAAATAACAAAAAACAATCAAAAGAAAAAAAAATTATAAGCAAAAAATTATAATGCATAATTAGGCGCATAATTGTTCCCATAAAAATTAATCCCATAATTAGGCGCATAATTGTCAATGTGAATAGATTTGGCATACATAATTGTTCCTTGCATAGAACGATCCTCAGTTTAGTGATCATCTCTAAAATCTGTTGCACCAGTGTTGACCAGGCTCACATCAGTCGTCAGCGTTGAGGCAAATATGCAACTTCATGGTTTGCGGTGGTCAACTCAATGTTGTTCCCTTACTCTGATGATGACCTGGTTTCTTCAAGAACATGTCACCCATATATAAATCGAGAAAATCAATCCTCTTTGTACAGATTTTTGCAGAGAGCGTTAAGATTGGAAACTGTATAATGTTAAGCACTACGGATGATGCGTAAAAATGAGACGTTGCAAGAAACTAAGTTCAGATCTCCAGATTATTCTAGGAAAATCAAAATATGCTTGATGCTGTCAATTCTTATGATGAACAATTCAACGTAGTACTGTTCTCAATGCATCCTTCTGATTCCTGATACGACTCGGGAATTTCCATCGGGAAGGGAAGATCAGATAATCAAGATATGCACAAAATTACAAGCAACTGAGCAGGGACAAAAATTTTTTTTTATCAGTAAAACTGTGAATTACACTACAGCTCTGTGCAAACTAACAGGGAGACCAAACCTCTCAACTACTTGTAAAAGACCACACAAGAACAACAAAAAAACACAATTCTCGAAAGTGGTATTGTCTCATATTCAGCCAGAGATTTCAATAGCCTTGACATCAGGTTTCTTGATCTCTTCTTTTGGCACAGTCACTGTAAGAACCCCGTTTTCCATAGAAGCCTTGACCTGATCCATTTTTGCATTCTCCGGCAGCCTGAACCTCCTCAAGAACTTGCCACTGCTTCGCTCCACCCTGTGCCACGCATCGTTCTTGTCTTCCTTATCCACGCTCCTCTCTCCGCTGATCTGAAGCACCCTTTCATCTTCAATCTCGACCTTCACTTCCTCTTTTTTAAGCCCCGGAAGATCTGCCTTGAAGACATGGGCTTCCGGTGTCTCTTTCCAGTCAAAGCGGGTGTCGACAAAAGCTGAGTTTTCAAGCGAAACGAGAGAGTTGGGGGAGGAAGTGAAAGGAGTGAAAACCTTGAATGGATCCATAATGTCGAAAGAAGAGAATGGATCGAAAACGTTTCTGCCTCGTCGGTTGTCGAAGAAGCTTGGAATCATTTCCATCTTTTCCAGATAATCTTCTAGCCTGATAGGTTGCTGTTGTTCACCTGATTGGTTTCTTGTTCTTGATTTCTCGATGTCTTGTGAGAGGCGATACGGGCTGGTATTTATAGCAAGTAACGAGCCATCTGGTACATTCTGGATGGTAGTCTTGGACCCTGTTTCAGGAACATTCTGGGTTCACAGTTCACACCCAGATTTTAAGTTGAGGAACTTACTCGAAAGTTCCTGTTTCTTTGTGGCAGTATATTTAAAACGTGGGCCGATTGGGCTGGAGTGTTTAATGGGCTTAAGCCTTCGTTTTTCTTTTGCTTTTGGGCTCTTTAATGTTTGATTTTCCCTTCTGTACCAGTTAAATAAAGGGGTGATTTGTGGATTCCGTTTTAAGATCTTAGGGGTTGGAAAATCTCTTGATGAAAACAAGCCAAAGATCATTGTAAAAAACAGTTCAATAGTAACTCCGAAAAGCTTAAAAAATTGTGAATACAATTCAAGTCCATTGTAAGAATCTCAGGAAAAAAAGTCTTGAAAAAACATACTCAATTAAAAAAAAAAACCGTAAAACTCAATTAAAATACAATAAATTTTATCATCTTGGAGAGAAAAATGAACATTTGAACTAGTTTTTAATCCGATTTGTGTTTAAACCTAAAAAAACTCAGTTTATCTATCTAGCAAAGGCAGATGATGGTTATGCCATCGAGGAATTCAAACAACTTCCTATGCCAGATCAAGAGAAACTGATAGAAGAGCTTTCCAACCAGCTTCATCGACATGTTTTGGTTGCAAAGTTGTTCGATACTTCGATGAGAGTGAAGAAGCTTATAGACTGAGATGTTTCGCGGAGCTGCATATGAAGCTTCGATCGGATACCAGCCAAGGTTTCAATAACGAATTTAGCCGGAAAAAACTCAATCAGAGGTTCTTCTTCACAGTCTCTCAAACTGATCATGCTCAAGGTTGTTAAATACCATTTCGGTTGATTTTTATTTTTTCAATTGGAACATAATATTTTGATTTTAGAGTGTTTTATCACGCCGTTTTGAAATTATATATATATATATATATATATTAAATAAAATAGTTCAAATTCAAAAATAAAAATTTATTTAGAATTGTGCAATTTAATCTAAAAAAAACACAATAAAATAATTTTTCTGAACAAAATTATGAACATGTATAACATTACGATAATGTCATCATCAATTTCACAACATCATTATATTCTCTGATTGTTATGAAAATTTTAAATATGTCAACAAACTCCTCATAAAATTTAATTTCAATCTAACGTTTGAATTAAAAATATGATTGATATTTTAAAATTATTCATTATTTAAAAAAAAATATTTGATAAGATTTGATTTATATTTTTTATTTATTTATATGTTCGCATTATTTAATATTTATTTTTTATTAAATATAACAAAAATAATAAAATTAAACTCATGATGAATCGATAACAAAACTCTAATGTAATATAAAAAAATTAAAATTATTTCATTTAAAAATTCAACTAGAGTACGACTGGGAGAGTTTCATGAAGGGGGAGGGAACATCAAATAATCAAGATACGCACATAATTACAAGCAACCGAGCAAGAAACAAGAAATTTTATTAGCGTAACTTTTAATTACATTGCTCATCTCTGCACACTAACAGGGAGACCACACCTCTCAACTACTTGTAAAAGGAGCACACAAGAACAAGAAGCACAATTCTCGAAAGAGGTATCGTCTCATATTCAACCAGAGATTTCAATAGCCTTGACATCAGGTTTCTTGATCTCTTCTTTTGGCACAGTCACAGTAAGAACTCCGTTTTCCATAGAAGCCTTGACCTGATCCATTTTTGCATTCTCCGGCAGCCTGAACCTCCTCAAGAACTTGCCACTGCTTCGCTCCACCCTGTGCCACGCATCGTTCTTGTCTTCCTTATCCACGCTCCTCTCTCCGCTGATCTGAAGCACCCTGTCATCTTCAATCTCGACCTTCACTTCCTCTTTTTTAAGCCCCGGAAGATCTGCCTTGAAGACATGGGCTTCCGGTGTCTCCTTTCCAATCAAAGCGGGTGTCGACAAAAGCTGAGTTTTCACGAGAAAGGAGAGAATTGGGGGAGGAGGTGAATGGGAAATCCCAAATGTCGAAAGAAGAGAATGGATCGAAGATGCTGCCTCCTCGGCGGTTATTGAAGAAGCTTGGAATCAACGCCATCGTGTTCTTCTTTTTCGAAAATTTAATCGTTAGTTTCAATGGGGGCGCGCGCTATTATCTGGAATACTGCTTATTGATTTTTTTGAATGTTGAGAGACGGGACAGGATGGGGGTATATAAGAAGTAAAGGAGGGATCTGGTAGATTCTGGACGCTGAATGAGGAAGATTCTGGTTCCACCATCATCTAAAGTTGGAAGATTGAAGAATGTTGTAGTACATTCTAGATTCTAGCTGTAAAATTAAAATTTAAGAATTTGGTGTTTAAATGGGTTTGAGTTTTTAGATCCTATAAATGTTTTTTAAAAAAAAGTTTTTTCTTTAAACTAATTTATTTTTAGATTATTGTGATGGGTATATTAGAAAATGTAATTAGAATTGAATGAAATAAAAAAAAATATCATGCAAATTAAAATTAATAGAAAGACCAAATTTCAAAGAAATACAAACCAAACGGCAAAGGATCAACTGATTATTTCACTAGCACATGGATTAAAATCTATTATGAAGTATGTTTGAGGTTATTTTGTAAAGTATTTTTTATTTAAAAATATATATATATATATATATATATATTTTTTTTAACACCAACATATCAAAGTGATCTAAAATACATAAAAAAATAATTTTTTTAATTTTTTTCAAATATTTTTAAAAGATTCCAAACGACATAAAGTGTAGTTTCCTCCAAGCAATCCCCTCCCACTGCAATTGCTCCTTCTCCTTCCTGTCCCACTTCCCTCTAGTAAATGAACTTAATTCTCTTAGCAAAATAGACTTTAAAATCTAACTGTACAAATCACCGTAGCAGAGACAGACTCTAATGTAAAAATTAGGGAGCCCTATTTCCAAAATCTTACTGTAAGCTACACGCACGAGCCCAATTGCTAACTCATGCTGAGCGATACACACCCACGAGCAAGGCTGGGAGCATGCCTAATATGGGCCTTGTCTACCATGCCCGAGCCCAATTGGTAGTAAGATATATAGGCTCAGGCAAGGCCCAACAAGAATGAATAAGGGGTGTTGGGTGTCCTATAATTCTTGTTGGGTCCAAGTGTTATTATAACTGGACTCAATTATTTTTTTAGACTCGGACACACATCTCTAAGCCCAAAACGCACGCATTAATGAGTTTTTTTTTTTCCTATCATACACAGGTTTCTTAATATCTTTCATTTATCTATACAATTTATTTGAATATAACTATAATTTAGTGATTTCTCTCTAAGAAAACAATATTCATGAACTATAAACATCATATGAATCTTTCATTCCTCAAGATTCATAATCTGTTCATTTATTTTTAATATTTTCAGAGTTTATTTTTAAAAAAAACATCATTACACTTTCTCTTTATATAAATTTATGGACTCAAATAATGGTTTAATAAATAAAAAGGATTTATATATATATAAAGGAAAGAGTTGTGGAATGCAGTTCCATCGCTAGAGTTTTTATGAAATGATAGAATGACGTCTAATAAGTTCTTCCGTGACTTGCTGACCAGCTACCAGCCTGCTTGGCTCTACGTTTCAGCGGTGTTTTATGAAAATTTAAAGTTTTTTTTTTATTTTAAATAAAAAAAATTGTATTTTTAAATTATTTTAATATGCTGATGTTAAAAATAATTTTTTAAAAATAAAAAAATATCATTTTGATATATTTTTAAATAAAAAATATTTTCAAAAATAACCGCAACCATCCTCCCAAACAGACCCTAATCTGCCGTGTAGCCATCGATAAAATTGTTTTATGGTCCCACGAATTTTGGTGCGTAATATAATTTATTTTCTTCTTCGTGTGATTGGATAGTGAAAGCACATTTGATATGGCCCGCGGCCTTTCATGGAGTGTTTCATAGCGGTATTCTTTTGAAGACAAGTTTTTTCTGTTGACATCATTCATTAGTCATGCTAATAATTTAATTTCATTACTTTAAGATGATGCAGTCTCATGATTAAATTAACTAATTAGGAATTTACCACAAGTTCGTAATATCATCGTGTTTATCATTGCCTTTTAAAAGTGTTTTTTTTAAATAAAAAAATATTTTTATTTTTATTTAAAATTAATTTTTTCAGTATTTTTAGATTATTTTCATGTGTTGATATCAAAAATATTTTTTTAAAAATAAAAATAAAATATTTTGATGCATTTCTGAACGAATAAACACTTTCAAAGATAATTTCAACCACACTCTCAAACAGTCACTTTGTATTTGCCTCAACTTGTTTTTTTTTTGTTTTTTATTTAGCATTTAAGAATACTAGTGTTTTTTAACGTATTTTTTTCTTGAAAGTAATTTATTTTTATTTTTTAAAATTTATTTTTGACATCGTTACATCAAAACAATCTAAAAATATTAAAAAATATAATTCAAAGCAAAAAAACATTTTTTAATGAAAAATAAGTTGAACCCTAATACCAAACACCCTTTTAAAAACATTAAATTGATGTAAAATAAATAAATAAATAAAATATCTCAATATATTTTCAATTAAAAAGCTACTACGTACACCCGCATTGTCAGTCATGCACTAAGACTTCAATAATTAAAGAAGATTGCTTGTTTGTATTCTCCAATGTCTGTGGTTTAACCGGCAACTCCAACCAAAAAGTTAGAGAACTACTTGTCAATGTTCAGATATGAAACAACATTTGAAAAAGTTTGAAAAACCTTTGTTAAAGCTTGTTGATCATTGCTTGGCAGAGAATCTAAAGCAAATCTTTTAAAATCCACTGTGTCACGTATTAGCCAAATGGCAACGGACAAAATTATAAATCAAATCAGGCTATTTTATTTGTCGGGTAGTGCTAACGATGCTTTTGCAAGGTGCATGAAAACTGAAATGTCCAAAACCATGATCTTCATATGTTTTCTTCGGAGTGGAATGATGTAATTATTTAAATTAAAAATTTTAACTATTAGGTGAGATCTTAATATATAATTTATATTATTTTTTAATACATCTTTTCAAGTGAAAGTTTTTTGAGCTTGAAACTTATACAGACTCGTACCTCTTTGTGCTTGGTTTTTCATCAAATAGAATGAGGGTGGTGAGATCATGGTTATCAAACTCGCGAGTACGATTTTGCAAGTCAACTCATCAAACCTTGTCAACTCGGGTAGAAAAATTGATTTTGTTCAAACTCGGTCAAACTCGGTTAAAATCATAAAATCAGACCGAATCGGTCCGATTTTACCATCTGCTCATTTTGCCACCGATTCAAAAGCTAATTCAAAATTTCAAAGGGAGCCAAGAAAAAGAAATGGAGAAGAGGATGAGGAGATGAGGAGGAAAAGAGTAGTGGCGCAAGGAGAGGGAGGGAGGAAGGGAGGGGCGGGTGGCAGCACAAGCAAAGGGAGGGAGATGAGTGGGCGACGGCACAAGGAAGGCAAACTGGCAAAGGGATTAAAGGGAAAGGTAATAATAATAAAAATAAAAAAATAGGTTTTGGGGGGGTTATAATAATAATAATAATAATAATAATAATAATAATAATAGGGGGGTTTAATAATAATAATAATAATAATAATTAATTAGCATAAAAAATAGTTAGCATAAAAAAATAATTTTAAAAAAATCTTATTAATTTAAGACAATAAATAACATTAATTAACTTCAAATACAACAACTATAAAAAAAACATACAATAAGTAGCTTAAATTTCAAATCTCAAATATTGTGGGTCTTTTAATTATATTTATATTCATTTTTTAATTTAAATATAATTAAAAAAATAATTTTATTGTTGGAGGGTTTTTCAAAAGCAATTATTTAATTATATAACTTACTCCTATTAATTATATAATTAATTGCATAATTAAACTATATATAAAATAATTGAACTTTATTTAAAATAAGATAAAAAAATGGTTCTCCAAAATAGCTTTTACTATTGGTGAACACATCAACAAAAAACCATTTATACACTATTCAAGGAGCTATTTTAAAAATCATATATACACTATTCAACAAAAAAACCTTAACTAATGAAGTTTTATGGCCATGATTATGTTATATTGCATTCAAAAATATTTTACTTACGATTTTATGATTTTTCTACCTACACGATTTTAGCTGTGATTTTATAATTTTTGTACGGAAAAATTAAGGTACAATTTTACGATCTTACGATCCGAGTTTTCGAAGCTCCTTCCGTGTCGTGTCAAAATTGCGATTCTGACAACCATGGATGAGATTCAAATCCGTGACTGCTAGGTCAATAAGACTCTGATATCATATTAAAAAATTATTTCACTTAAAAGTTTAAGCTGTTAATTGAAATCGTAAAATACGATTTATATAATATGATGTTCATGATAATAACCCTTACAACTTCCCTTTTTTGTGAAGAGCTTAAACGGAGATTCCTTAAAGATAAGTAGGGGATATGGCATCCATTTATTACGTCCAAGGAAGGAGCACCCGGCAAGGACATGGATGAAAAGCTCTGCAATAAAAATTGTAAGCTTGAATTCAGCGAGGAAAGGAGTACTGTCGAAACAAAAGCACTCTCCACTCCAAAATTATTCCACACACATCAAAAACAAAGAGAGCAGAAGGCCTGTCATCTGTGATGATCATGCCCGTGAAAAAAAAATATTAAGATCGCACTAAGATTTCAAATTTCAAGCAAAGTTACATGCACTAAAAATCAAGGACCCCATTCATGTGCAAAAGCTTAAGGGTCAAGACAATGGAAACTGGACAATTTATGCTGACTGGTGGGTCAATAGTTTGAGTTCGAGGAAACACTATTATCCGGAAAGAGCAATTTTGTGGATCTAGACGAGCGAGTAAAATCCCGATTGTCTCAAACTCTTATAAGAAGTGCACGTCCTAACTCGAACTCGAGACCTCCTATGCAAATCACAAGCCTTTTATCATCACGTCACGTTTCTTGGAGACGGTACTGATGTTTTTGCTAACCCTAGTGGTGAAAACGTGTAATGGGGTGTGACAGTACTGGACAGACAAGACGCTGGAATTTGACACATGAATAATATTTTGTGTATATATTCTAGGTTTTGGCTGAGGCATTTGGTGTTCATGGGTGCAGGAGCCATGGGAGAGATCAAGCACTTGGTGGTGGTTAAGTTTAAGGAAGGTGTCGTGGTCGAGGAAATTATAAAAGGGATGGAGAAGCTGGTTTCAGAGGTTGATCTTGTCAAGTCCTTCGAATGGTGAGCCTATTATTTTCATAAATCCCTTAGTTTCTATAACTTATTAGTCAAAATTCAAGCACTAATATGCTGTTTTTTGGTCCTGACAGGGGGCAGGATAGTGAAGGTCATGAGATGCTTACACAAGGCTTTACTCATTCCTTCGCCATGACATTCGACAAGAAGGAAGACTACGCTGCATTCCAGAGCCATCCTAACCATGTTGAATATTCTGCTACATTTTCTGCAGCAATTGAGAAAATTGTGGTGCTTTGTTTCCCATGTGTTCTTGTTAAGCCAACTGGATGATGATAAAAGGCAATTAACCGGAACTTTTATGTGTGTGATTAAGTGTGAAATCATTATGTGTTTGCTTTGTATAATTTTCAGTGGCTGGTTCCTCTAGCTCACTCTATGGATTTTCAACTTCTATATCATGGAAATGTTTTATGGTGATCTTTGTTTTTAATCATCTTTCTGATGAACAGACAGGTTTCCCTGCTGTCAAATTTACCTGTCCAGATCATTTTCTTTCACTTTTCACTGCTGAATCTTACACCTGTTAGTCAAAAGGTGATAAAATTACCTTTTTCTTTGTACTTTGTTGCAAAACCTCATGTAATTTAATCAATGATTGGATTAGCCTTCATCTTGAATGTCCCATCACCCCTGTGAACAGCACTTTCTGCCTAGCTCAACCATTCTTCTCAGATGGCACAAGGAGTTTCAAAAAGAAAAATGTAAGAAAACACAAAACAAATGACAGGCTAAAATTAATATTTCCTAAACCAGAATTTGTATTCGCTCAAGCTCAGCTGTATTTGAGAGAATGCACTGTCACAATGAGAGTTAACCAGCATGTGGGTTAATGACCCATCAGTCACATACTCGCATATCATAAGCTACTAGAATGATGAGAACAGAGGGATGAACAGAATCTAAATAAAGGAGAGGGATTGCAGAAAGTAAAAATGGCCCTTGTGACATTTCAAATTCCATAAAAAGGGAAGAAAAAGGAAGAAAAAAGGTGGAACCAATGAAAAACATTTGATGAAAGAATATTTTTCTTTTTTTATGAAGGGATAGAAGAGAAAAAAACACCAGAAAGAAGATACAGTGCAAGAATAAAAGTAGATTCTCTCCTGCTTTGTGTCTTTATCCTTGATGAATAGAAGTGGGTTATATTCAAGTCATGAAGGACAGGAATTCTTGAAAATTTCTTCACCTGTTCATCATTGATCCAAAGATTAACCAGCAAAGAAGAAGAAAAGAAAATTCAGACATTCAAGAAAATCTTAAGTGCTTTTATCATGTTCTTCTCGTCACCCTCATTTTCTTATTCAACACTTCTCTATTTGAGGATACTTCCACGAGATTTTCTGGAAAATCCCAAATTCAGACTCCCTTCTTCAGTCCAAATTCATCTGTTATATCCCCATTAAACCACATGATCCTATGCAGATATCAGAAACTGTACTTTAAAACCTCTCTTGGTCTTTTTCCAGTCTCTTCCGTTAATTATGCAAATAAAACACTAACCTTTTCTCATCCCTTCTTGTTCTTCTTCAACTAAAAAACACTCTATCTCTCCATCAATTATATCCGCTGGTTTTCATACTCCTCCACAGCCCAATTCGCTTCTCCTCTTCAACTGCTTAATAGTAACTCTCCCATCCCATCATTTATGTCTAACATGCAGTCACTTGAATCCATGCGCGGGGTTCTGCTTGAACTCAAGGGAAAAATCTTGAAGCCCCTTATTATTCTTGCTTACTTGTTAATGACCTTGAAAATCTTGACAAGGCTTTTCATCCAAAAAGAATTAAACTGCTCACATTACAGTCAGGAGTATAGAAGCTCTTCAAAAGATGTTGACTACATGGGGGTATATATGAATTGGGTACAAGGATATCATTTTGAGATTCCTGATCATGTGCCAGATATCTGTAATGAGTGCCACAGACCTGATGGAAATTGTTGCGTTGGGTTTGAGTGCATATGCCAACCTCAAGATTTCAGTAAGTTTCATCTTCTATGATCTGTCGAATATTTGATATTTTGGTTTACTTTCTTGTTCATCCAGTTTTTAACAGTGGTTGGTTTTAATGTTGATTTCGCAGAAGACAAGGTAATTTCAATGGCAGGATCAACTAAACCTACAGCCAATATCCTCTTATCTGAATCCTTTGTCCTTCTCGATGCAAGATGACTTAAAGACTGTACAAACCTGTTCTTGAGTTCTTTTCACACTCCTGTTGTAATAAAGATCTACCTGCTTCTCCTTATCCTTCCTCTTGCCTGTTTACATTGCGCCTAATCATGGCATTTCCCATGACTGTATAATTCTAGATGGGAAAATGGACAGGGGGAACCAGCTTAAGATAAGATTATATTCAGGAGGTGACTAGAAGAAAGGAAATGACTAATAATGCAGCATATCCACCATTAAAGTCATGCTTAGTGATAAAATAACTACAGTGATAAAGATAAAGACGTTGTGGTTGGCCCCAAGCGTCGAAAATGGCTCCAGGTGCAACTTGCAATGCTCCAATGCTCTTGGAATATTATATAAATTCAACTGCTGATCCAATGTTCTGATCTCTAAGACTGTTAGATGGAACAAGAAATTTTGAATGACGTTTTCCATTACCTCATCGTATTCAAAGGCATATTAACTCATGATCAGAAGTAATTAACACTTCCCTTGCAATAGAAGTTGATCTTCTGAAATAGGTTGTCTCAGCCAAGGGCTTCCTCCAAACTGCCAGGCCATTGAAAGTTGGTCGATGATGTATATTGAGATGAAATATTTCTATATTTAGTTTTTCATATAGAGTTTTCAGAAACACCTGCAGAATCTTCTGATACCGATTTGTTTTCAAAACAACTCAGATGTAATGGACTACAAAAATCCTGAAAACTGGATCGTGAATCAACAATGCTAACTTGTATCAATTTTCTAAAAGATTATTGATCGTGCTCATTAAAAGCCATCGCTAGAACTGTAAAAACAACATATTTATGATCGGTAGATATGAAGATCCTGTTGATGATTCAAATAATGTTATCCTAAGCAAAAAATATGGCACCCATGCACAAGTTGCCAAAACAACATCAGTCATGATCAAGAGGGTGCCTGGTGCTGACAGAAGTATCGAAAGAGCCCCGGGAAATTAATCCATCCACCAAAAAGAAACCAACTTTAAACTGTACATAGAAAAATACTTCAAGCATCTATGCACAGATATGTTGAGATTTGTTGTCTGGACTCTTACCCAAATGCAACAGCATAGTATAGTGCTGCGTACATATGTGTTGGGAAAACCAGGAAGAACCGAAACCAATTTTGCAATTCACAAGTCCCAATCCTTTACAATCAAAATTAGGATCAAATAATCAACAAGTAATGCAAATAATCACACAAATCAACATAAAAAAATTTATGTGGAAAAAACCACAGGGATCATAGTTCATCAAAAAAATTCATTGTCAACAAATAATGGATTAACAATTGTTCTTCCTCGTATTTAACTAAGAGCTATGACATGCATATCATCAAGAAGTCTATTCTTATAATACAACAAGATTAAAGAGAAAATATTTGAGAAAAAAACTCACAACACTAACCGCCTCGGGATTTGACAAAACTACCAACTTATAAACCACCAATCTTCAATCCAAGCATTTAGTATAAGAATAACATGTCTGAAGCTGTTGTTAAAATCTCATCTTGCTCCAACGGGAAAACAAAAAAACAAAGACAAACGGTTCAACTTTGTTCGGTGACTCATTATTTGAAAGACATAAGAGACATGCATACAATATAGGCATGCAGTGATGCATGGATGGCATGTTTTTATCGAAAAGATTTTGTTTTATTTTTTGGATTTTCTGATTAATTTGCAAATAATGTAGTTCTTTTATATATAATGTATTTAAACATGAAATGTAAATTAAACCCTAATGTTGTTTCTGTATTAATTTGAGTTATCTTGAAAAACAAAACTCAACAAATAAAAACTCACAACTAAGTCTAAATAAAATTATATTTTTAATAATGAAATATTACTGATAAAAACTTTGATTTTCAATCTAACTTGAAAAAAAATTTTAATTCGAACTAATTGTATAAAAAAATCGAAAGGAAAATGTTTTTTTTTTGGTTCCCAGAGCAACGCCAGATCGTTTTGCTAACACTAAATAGTAACCAATAAAAGCCCATTTAGCATTCCATAGGCCCAGGATTGCTCTAATCTGGATTAGCAAAGCTCCATGGACTTGATTTCTTCGATTTAGTTAGACATTTTCCCAACAAATAACAGGCTAAAAGCCCACCTTGTCTAAAAAAAGGCCAACCTACTCTTAAATTTCCAATAAAGTAAATAAAAGAAGACCAGCAAGGGGATCGGAGCCTTGTGTACTTTGAATTTTTTTTTTTGATAACCGAGGTGTTCGAGTCAGCTTACACGCACCACAACTAATTTCTGGACTCACTGAATATCATGCAAGACCAATGAGCATGTAAGGTACCACGAGTGACAGTGACAGACGTGCCTGACAAGACTTGAATCCTGAGATGAGAGGAAGGGAGAAGTCATTTTTAACCACCAGGCCATAACCCCGCTGGCGAGCCTTGTGTTCTTGATTAAGAGAATAATAATTGATATTGTGTAGTTCTATTTTTTTGTTTACATAAAAAAATATTTGGTTAGATAAATAGTATTTTCTTTTTGAGTAAGCCCTGTTGTTTTTTTTTAAAAAAAAATAACAATAATAATATTTACTCGGTGCCATGCCATGGATGGACCGGCACCCTATTTCAGTAGAGGTTTTCCTTCCCGGAATGGCAGAAAGCATGCTCTTAATGATTATATATGCAGGTACGTACCCATCATAGTTACAATTCAAGAAAGCATATCCAAGTTCATGCCCACCCCACCCCTTTTTGTTTACTTTTTTGTCAAGAAATTAGAGGATTTTTTCCAGATATTGACTCGGATTTTATTTAAATCTCGTTTTGTGCTGGTGCGCCTAACATGATTGAATCTCGAGGGAATGAGTAGGGAGTTCAAGAAAATAAAGTTGACTAATGACTCTATATATGGTCAATATTCTCCTTTCTCTCTTTTATTATAAAATTCAATTTCAATCTATCTGTTTAGTCCATTCCGGCTCCATCGGCTCAAAATATTTTTCCCTTTTATTTTCTATTTTATTTTCTAGTCTTTATTCTCCGACGAGAAAATCAAAAAACATATTCTTGCGTTAAAATTCTAAAATATTTTTCAACTAAAAAGGCTAGAAAATGTGTTTAGATTACAATGTTTTTCATTTGGAGAAAAAAAAAGACTTTCATCTATGGAAGATAAAAGAGATATTTATCTTTCATTAATATTATTAAGACTTTCATATCCTTCTTTTTTCTGAATATGACAAGGTTATGGGGGTATGAATACCTCCCTGAACCATCTAAGTAAAGACTTAGAAATTCTTGGCGCAAAATATAAAATCATATGGGTTTTAAAGTAATAACAAACTTAAAATTCAAGAACAAACCTCTTTGTTTATTGAATTTAAAGTTTTATAAGTCATTTATTGTTTTTCCATAAATATACTAATTTTATCATTAAAGAGTCTTTAAGTTTCCTTGATTGAGACTTTTTTTTTTCCATGTAATTAAGCTTTTACCATAAAATTAAAATTCTTTGGACTAAAGAGAAGAAAAACAAGCATTTTAATATATTAATTAATCACTATCTCAGAAATTAAATTAATTATTATTTATATATTTTAGATTTGTGAGCATTATCAATGTGCAAGCAACCAAGTGAAAATAGAAAACACTCATCGACTAAACCCAAAGCAAAGCCGGAAAAAAAAAAGTAAATTAAAACTTTCTTTCCACGGAGTAGTATTAATGAACAGCTCATCAAAAAAAACAAACATCAATTAGTCTCCCATTAACATACAATTCATCCAAAAACTCTATAGAAGATTACAGGCTTTTTATCGGCATCTGAACAAGATGAAACAATAATTGTACCTTGTTGTATGATTTTGATCTTGGATTATGTGGGAGCAACCGATTCCTTCTCTTTCTTTTTTAGTTCGTGGGAGTGGCCATCAAATGATGTAGGGGCAGAGAAATATATATATATATATATATATATATATATATATATATATATATATATATATATATATATATATATATATAAATAAACTGGCAGCTTTAACCGACTTTACTTTAGCTGGCAATCAAATCGAGAGAGACGTTAAATTCTCGCATGCCTGATGCCTTGACCACTTTGTGCTCTGAGATGCTCCATGAACAGTAATGGAGTTTACTGTCAGAAAGACAGTATGATGTCGTTAAGAAATTTTAAGAAGAATGATGGATTTCACAGAGCAAATCTTATCTTTATACACTATCTTTTCTTATACTTTTGGTATCGAATCTTAAAATAATATTCTGAAAAAAAGGATTTAATCTGGCAAGATGATACCTTTATCACATTGGAAGCAGCATGAAGATGATGGATTTCACAGAGCAAATCTGGCCTTGCTAGCTATGATTCTCGTCTTCACAAGCTTTTCCCTTTACCAGCCACCTTTTCTTTCTGCTTTACATTAGATGTTTCTGTGTGTTAAAATGTTCTCTCCTTTTTCTTTTTCTTTTTTCAATAAAATACTCTCATGTCAGTAAAAATATTAAAATACTTTTCGTAAACAAGGAAATATGATCCTCACCTGTTCAATTAAGGAGTGAATGTGCTGTAAAATGTCCAAGAGCTCTGCGAAAATCCACTGTCATGAAAATGGAATTTTGCCTGTCCAAACAAGACAAATGTTTTTAGTGGCAGGCCAGATGTTTAGACCGGGAGAACATGGAGGTACAAGGCGTCCCTCAAGGAAAAGTGTTGCACCAATCACCACCAAGTGAAGACAAATCAAGCATTGAAGTCTTAGTGCTCTGTTTGGAATAGATACAAGCTTGGATGCTCAAATTAAATGAATTATAATGTCGAAAGCTTGAATTGAATTCGTGGGGCAAGGTTCTTTTGGATCAAAATTTGAATTGAGTTGACTCGTGTCTGAAGATCACAAGCTTGTTCCAACCTGGTTTAATTGCACGGCGCTAGCTTTAACTGCTCCCAGCATTTAGACAGCAAAAATGTGGATCCCAGCCCATAAATTCAGAGAGGTAAACAAGTATGATCTCCATTTATGTTCTGAACTGATTATTATCACAGCAGAAAACAAGGATCCAGGGCATGATTACAAGAACTTATTTGAAGATGGATTTGGCTCAGGGCTTGGATTGTGGATTGATCACGTCAATCAACAGGTTAAATTTAACAAAAACACAAATAGGATTTTCTTAAACTAAGAGAGAGAAAAGGGAAATCCATAAATGGTAAAAATGTACAGATCATTATCATTATATTCAACTTTATTTTTATCATTTTAAGGCCAAAAAAAGCAATCTTCTTCATCGATATTCTTCAGTCTCCTTAGTGCCCTTGCCTTTTGTTTCCCCTTTTAGCTAATTTGAACCTTTTCAAATAATCCCATTCAAATTTTAGATATCATATAAATCTGGTCAATGCCATCCTCAGCCTAGAAAAAAGAAGAAGAAAATGGTCTAAAAAAACAGAGAGAGAGAGAGACAGATAAAATTAAGAGCCAGTTAGTTAAATGTTCATATCTGGATTTCACATTTCTGCTTCTGAAAAACTAAAATTATTTCTTATATGATCACAAGAATTCAAGTATCTATGCCTTTCAAAGGCAAACCAACAAAAAAGAAGAAGAAAATGGAGGAAGTTAGTGAAATTTTCTTCAAGGGCTCTTACTGGCATAAATCAACAGAGAGAATTCAACTCTTTCTTGATCTTTCTGCACCAACTTCTCCTCCAACCAGAGTCTGCTATCCACTCCACTTCTTGTCCTGAACATGAAAACAGCATAGCCAGAACCAGGATTATAGAACCAGTCATGTACATCCCACATAAAATCAACAAGCAACCCATCAAGAAAAATTGTCTGGTTGCCTCTAAAACTCCATTGCAGCCTCTTTACACGAATCACTGTCTTCTCATCAATATATACAGATAAAACTGGATGCTTCAAGCCTTCATTTTCTCCCGCTGCATCTGATCACAATTTCATGTTGAATTCCTTTGTCACAAAACTGTGCCTTCGTTGCATATAAAGTATTGCCTGAACAATGCTCCTGCCTTGAAATGAGAGTGACTCTAGCAATTGGGGTTCTGCTAGTTTTGAACTTCTTGGTCAAAGCTTCTTCTCCCATATCACCCAATATGAGGCCTATTTCTGAATCCACCATGACCAGGACATAAAACCCTTCAACAGGCTCAGGGTCCTAACTCATATTTAGCAGAAGAAAGATCCCAGAAAACTTCAATCTTTGAAGTATCAGACTCAACCAATTTGGCGCCTTTCATCTTTCTAAAGAGCCTGGTATGTGTGCTGAGCTTGAAAGAAGCTGAAGCGTCAAAGTTAATGCTGAGGCCTTGAGCAGTGAGGTTTTTCCGCCAGGACACTTTGGCCAAGAGTTGTTTTTTAGTCGAGAGGATGATTTTATAGGAGCAAGAGACTGCATTTTTGACAGATGGGGTTAGGATTGGAGAGATACAAGCATTGCTTGAATAACTAGAACATGAAGAATGAGAGACATGGATGGCATTTTCACTGAAAACAGGAAACTATATCTCTCATTTTAAAGAAAAAGAAGAGTTTTTTCGATGAAGATATGAAATGAACCTCAATTAGGGCTCTTCAATATGGAGAGAGATAGGGAGGGGCGAGAAAGATCTGAGAATTAAAGACAGATGGGAGTTTCTATTTTGGCTTATGGTAAGAATTTAAAAGCTGACCAGACAGAGTAGGTGCTTTTTTGAACTCTCTCTTTTAAAAAAATATTAACTGGGAAAACTCGAAAGATATGCAAGAAAATCTCTCTCTCTAGGCAAGAAAATCTCTCTCTCTCTCTCTAGGCAAGAAAATCTCTCTCTCCCACCTTAAATTATACATCTGTAAGAAAGGAAAATAATGGAGATTTTGTTTTCCAAAAGAAGAAGAAGAAGAATATTGAGGCAGAAACCTTCATGGTTTCTTTGTTTAATCACTCTTTCCAGTTCATATATATATATATATAAAGTAAATAACAATGGACCTGGTCTGGATACCAGCATCATTTGCGAGTCTATGAACTGATCATGGTCTGCCTTCAATTCCATTCTTAGGCTTTAACGAGTGCTAAATTAGTGAGGGATTTTAATTAATTCCTTGCAGTTTGTGGGTGAATTGAGGAGAAAAATAATGAAGATTTTTTAACCAGAATTAATATTTTGAATAACGAAGGAGTTGGACCAATCAGTTCTCATTGACGGGATTCGCATCTTATATAGTACTTGATTGATATATCGATTTGTATGAAAATTTCTATTTTTAAATATTTTTAATTGCTTAGTCCTTTTAATTACAGGAGTAGAAAGGGAGATTAATCGTATGTTTACAGTAAAACTGAGAGTATAACAAATTCATGTGATGGATCAATACTGGTGGTTGTGAGTGAATTTCTACTGGAGAAATAAATAATACATGGGGCTGAGACCCTGAGAGATGTATTTTAATGTTTTTTTTATATATATATATATATATATATACCAGCACATTAATTTAAGAACATTAAAAAATATTTAAAAAAAATCAAAATATTAGATAAACAATATTTTAACGGAATGCTTTATTAATATAATTATAGTAGTGAAGTTTGGACCCACTAAATAAATTATATAGCCCATGACCCACCACCTAGCTTACTAATGAGTTTGAGATCAAAGAGTTTGTTTCTGTTATGATTTCAAGTTTGACTCTTGTAATTGCTAATATAATTAGTATTGGAAGTTTATATAATTATTAATTTCAGAATCTGTGAAATTAATCGAGATACACGTAAACTGATCTGAGCATCCACGTCAATAAAAAAAAGCGAGGGACAACGAAAATTGAAAGCAAGAGAATTGCCATTGCTTCCTTTTTATATATATAACTTTGATTATTGACTCACGGGCATGAAATTAAGACTTGCAAGAATGGTGAAGAAGAGTATTTTAATCAGTGATGATCTTGCATGCTCCAAAATTTAATGAAAATTATCATGGGGTTGCAGCTGGGGAGAAAGACCTCTAACTTTAAATAATAAATACAGCCTTCAATAATCCCCAGGGAAGAATATTTTTGCTTAAATTCTGGGAAATTTAGGTATAGAGATACGATAATCATGGATTAATTAATGATTTTATCTTAATCTAGAAAACCCAGCAAGAGTTAAGTAAAGCTACAGTACTTTCAGTGAGAAAGACATGACCTGTGATTAGCATGCAGGTGTTAATGTTATCCTTATTTTTTTTATTTTATTTTTATTTTTTGTCTAGCAATATCCCATCAAGGCATTAGCCATTTTATAATTTCTTGTTTCCGTATAATAATAGAGAATTTGAGATATAGGTTTTGATTTCCAGTCAAAATATATATTTTTTATAAAAGTTTGAGATAATATAAGTTTTATTTTCTCACCTGGATCTACAAAATATACTTTTCAGAAATAGATTTACTTGCGTAAAAAAAATATATTATTATTTCTTTTCCTTATTTTTTTCCCCATTGGTTAGGCTATACTCTAAAAGCTAACCTTTTTTTTCTCACCCTTTCTAATTTTAGGTGCTGATTGAATTGGGTCTTAAATTTTTTTAAGGTGAAATATATGATCAAGTGACTCGTACAACCAAATCAGAAAACACCCATCATGTTTAATTATTGAAGACATTATATTGTTAGGCATCTTTCTCTCTCTTTTCATAAAGTCATTACCATATATTATTATATTATATAGTTTTGTTCAATTTTATATTTTCATTTTTAGCATCATTGTATGTATAGTTTTATAAAACAATAGTAAATCATTAATTGTTTCTTATTGAAATAATTTAAGTTCTTAAGTTAAATTGCTCTCAAGAATTTGTGCACATCTATTTCTCCTTTCTTTAATTTCCCACTCTCTTGTGTTTCTCCTCCTAAAAAACTGTTATTTTGCAAAACCCCACATGCAGATGTATGGAGAAGGAAATGGGATATCTGACCACGGTTTAAAACCCTAATCACAACTGAAATCCATAAAGCATAGATAATCCTAATTCTTAATCAAGTTTCTATTTTAATTTTTATGGTACTAAACACATGGAAAAAGGTTTGTCCATGAGTTAGTGCCCAAAGCTGATTGATCTATCATTATTTAACTCATAATCCACGCTTCGTTAAGTACTTGTTTGAAATCATAGTTGAAAATTATTTTTAAAAATATTTTTTATTTCAAAAATATATCAAAATATATTTTTTTATATTTTTTAAAAAAAATTATATTTTAACATCAACACGTGAAAATAATATATATATATATATATATAAAAAAACTTAATTTAAAATAAAAAAAAATATTTTTAAAATATAATATCAAACAATTATCTTTGAAATCTTTCTGCAAGTGGCAACTTCATTCCTGGTTTGGTTACCGAAAAAGAAGTTTTCCAAAATTCTTTTCTAATCACACAATGGCTATCACAGGGAACACAAGACCCTACTGAGATGAAATTCTTCTCTTCTGGCTTTACGTGTTTCCAAGAAACTCTCACCAACCCAGATCACCATTTCGCATCTTTCCTTGACCAAAAACAAAATTTCTTCAAAAATCCCACAAGAACTCTTCTTTTTCTTTTTTTCCCTTCATATGGAAAAGTTAGTTTAATGGGTTTTGAACTATAATTGTTTTTATGTGAGGAAACCTTATTCTCTGGAAAATCTTTTTTATAGATCCAAGTGAGCGAGTAAAATTTTGGTTGTTCCAAATTCTTACAATGGGTGCACGCCCTGATTCGAACTTGAAATCTGTTGTGCAGATCACAAATCCTTTATCATCACGTCACATTCCTCGTGGACGGTTTTGAACTATAATGTACAGTACTAATGCGTAGAGTTTAATCAAAACTCAGTTGGGAGTTGTGACCGCATCAAATTCATATGAACTACTTGTTTTTTGAGATTGGCTTAAACTTCATGAAGCTTCAAGAAAATTTATACAATAATAATGAAGGGAATCTTGAAGAGCAATTGGCTTGCAGCCTGCTAATGCTCATGAAATAACAGTGCATGAATCTAGGAGGTGTTTGAGAAATATTTTTAAAAAAGATTGAAAATATTTATTTTTATTTTTATTTTTTATTAACTAAATTTAGTGTTTTTAGATCATTTTCATGTGTTGATGTCAAAAATAATTTTTAGAAAAAAGTAAAAAAAATTATTTTAATATATTTATAAATAAAAAAAACACTTTAAAAAACAATTTTAACAACACTTCCAAACAGTTTTTCAGGAAAGGAAAGGAAGTGTCATATCATGCTTGTTGCAACTTGCAGATGAGGACAATATAGAGGACCTGGTATAATCAGTTAGAGCCAAATGTTTTCTGAAAACCTTAGTGTGCAAGTCTAAAAGATTGGAGGCTTGAAGCGATCATGATACTGAGGAATATAATTGTGGCTGTTTGATTATGCCAACTTCCTGCTAATATCACTACATCTTCCGCCAAAATCAACACATGACAATCGATTTTAGCTCTACAAGCTAATCAGCATTAAAAATAATGACTGTAATAATAGAGAAAGAAGTAAAAGATATTTGTATATTAGTGGTATTATGTGGGGTCTTTAAAAGATGTGATGTGATGTCATGCCTACAAGTCAAAGAATGTATATTTTATGAACAGTCAGAATTTTACTTAGTTTATCTAAATCTATAAAATATATTTTTCAAGGAAAAGGATTTCTACGAAGTTGTCCAAATCCTGCTATCAGAAATCATTTCATATTCCATATTAATTTTTTGCCAGAGTTTTTTTTTGTCATTATTGGATTGGAAATAGTTACCAAACTCATGACCTAGTTCTAGGTTCGGTCATGGATGGGGCAGTTGACCAGGTCAATTAAAATGAAATCATTTGGGAAGACAAATTGAAGAAAATTGAGAAATCGAAATTCATATTGTTAGTGATGCTTATGATTTTGTTGTTGCTCCCATTGTTGCAGGCATTATTGCCGAGGTACACAGACCTCCCCGCACCTGCCCAATTCACCATCTTTTCAGTCTTTCTTTCTGTCTCTCCTTTCTTCAACCTTGGAACCTCTACAAAACCTCCACTCCATTTCACTCTATCTGATGATTCAGTCTGAGTTTTGGTAGGCCTGTACTATTAAAAGCGTGTTCATAAACATGCACAAAAAAAAATCTATTGTTCAAGACATAAATCATTTCGATTTGATACATTCAAAAAAAAATATTATAACTTCAAAGTTCGAACTTAGAAAGCCGAATGAAGTAGAACTCCTTGACCATCGAATCAACCACTTTGAATTTCGAAATTACAGCAAACGATTTTTACTATACATCATTGATATGCCCTGCTTTAGGATTGGTATATTTTTTCGGGATGAAATTATCATTCCAAGTTAATACCAAAACTATACATGTTGACAATTAAAACTCATCACCATCTATTGTTGATCTAGTAATGGGTATTGACCATCTTCCCAGATGAGCCGTGTAATTTATACACCGGATAGTCCCTCTACCAGTAGGTCCATCAGGAAAGTCCAGGACACTAATGCTCCCTTCGTCAAGATGGAATGATCCCATCCAGTCTGAGGTCAGATTTAGGCAGTGCCCCATTAATGCAATGTGAATAGCAGGATCACCAACTGCAACCACAATCTTTTCGGGCTTGGATTCATCAGACAATTCATTTAACAGAGATTGCCAGGCTTTCCCGGACTGTTCCCACAGTGCTGATAGTGCTTCATCCTCAAATCTATTTAAGAATCCAGGCTGAAGTAGTGGAACCTCAGTTGCATCCTGAGGAGATTATAAAGAAGAAAATTAGATGGATAATCTCATGCTAACACCGTGAAGTTAGTTACTTGCTTGGCTTTGGATTAAAACATAGCTAAAGTGGCATGATCATGCATTCATTCTTTTGAGACTCAGCATCCAATTATTTGGCATGCTTGTTTAGTTTCTTACAACATTCTACTCAGAATAGTCATAATATGCCAAAAGATTTGCTTCATATCTTGCCTTGTTTGATAGTTGAAGGATGTCTCTGACGTCAAGTTCCTGGATCTGTTTCATCTCTACATACCGCGGCACACAGTCAGCACCCAAGCAATCTGCAGCTTCTTGCACCTGCAATCAAGTAAGCTGGTCATGGCTGGAAAAACTCGGCAGTAAAGCTAAAATACTCTTTTACAAGTCAAATATCAGAACCACCTCATTTTCCCACTACGTATATCCAACATACTGACTCAAATACAGAGGAAGAGCTTACTCTGGAGATAGCTGTTGCCATCTCAACACAAGCATTCTTAGGACTGCTGACTATAGTGCTCACATTCTGATCAAGAAGCAATTCTGCAGTTTTCTGGGACTGTCAAGGGTTGTGAAAAGAAACTCAGGACATGGCATTGTGACAGCTATTATGTACTGTTAAATGAATGAGGTACCTGTATAATTCCAAGCATGTTCATTGGCTGAGTCCCAGAATACAAAGAGGTAGCCTGTACAACATTGAAGGGGTCAAAATATCCCGTCAAAGAGACAAACCAAGAGACAAACCAAAATTGCCGCAAAATAAGACCAGAAAAGTCCACATTAACTCTCAAATGATCACATTAACTTGCAGGCAACAAGTGTTTTCTTGTATTGAATGAAATGCCATCTTCAAAGTTCAATAGTGGATTTCACGAAAAAGAGCACCAACTCACTCCCTACATCAAGCATCATTGGATACTCTTAGCTTGTTTAGATATGCTGCATGCTTGCTGTAGTGATATGTGCTTGAGACTGGTTTTTTTTTACTTTGAACATATTCATTTCCACACGACAGCATGCAGTTATTTTGATATTACTTCGACTGTTCCCCTCAACACAATATTTCAGGTGTAGATGTGCTCAAATTTTCTCCTGTCGCAGTCATAAACTCGAGAAATATAATGCATCTATCCTAACTATTGATGGTACAGAATCCAATATCTCACTTATGTAAGACTGCAAATATTGACCTTCACCAAATCCAAGAGGAGACGAGCACTCACTGTGTTTCCTTTACTATCCTACAGCAAGCATTGAGCATATTTACTTGGACAACTGCTCACGAAAGGAGGGGCAACACGAGCAAAAACATTGTCTATGGTGGCTACAAACCTCTGTATCTCGCTGCGTAGTTCCGTGAGAAACGAGTATGATCCGCTTACAGGTTTTTCTGCCTGCAGAACTCCCAGCAGCAACAGGTGAATCGGGTGTCTGCATCAATATTTCAGCAGATTTTAACAGATAAAGCAACATGTTAAAGAAACCATATAGTATAGCTAGACTTCTTGTTAAACTACAAAAATAAATTGTAAGATATCTCTATAATCTCACATAAGAACTAGGAATTGTTTAACTTGCAATCAATAACAGCATTACTCACGAGCGTATTGCAGAATCATTCGTCAAAAAAAAATGCATTTTACAGAATCCTTACTATCAATCATTTCAAGATCCCATAAAGAGTAGATATCAAAGGTTTGCCTTCCTAGAGTTGTTGTCAAATGTCACAAGTGGTTGTTGAATTCCATACAAATTGAAGTTCAGAGCATGCTGTTTATTTTCCCTGAAGATTAGTTACAGTGACATGGGCAACATTATACAAGTCTTGATCATTAAACTACTAGAGTACCTGATTTAAACGATTAAGACAAATACAAGGAGATCCATCTCCACCATCAACTCGTGGGGCGAAATCCAGCACACTTACACCACAATTACTTTGAAGCAAAATCCTAAAATACTCCGTCCCTAATCCTGATTTCACCAATAAAAAACATATAAACAAAATCTAAATCCTCTTTTTCTTCAGCATTGCAAATCACAAAACACAAACAACATACAAGTACCAACCAATAGCTGTAGCAACAAGAGCCTGATTAACAGCGTTATGAGCAACCACAAGAACAGACCTACTTTCATGTGCAAGAATTTTATTCCAGCAATTCCTCGCCCGCCCCCACAACTCCCTCACAGGAAAATGGCCATCAATATTAAAATTCGCCGCATCAATTTGCCATTGCCTAAAAGCTGCCCCGAATTTCGCCTTCCCCTCATGCTTCAATAACCCCTTTTAAATTAAGAAAAAAAACCAATTACTATAATATTCTAAGCATTATTTTTTAATAAATAAATAAAATAAAATAAAATAAAAAACGGAAATAGAACTCACTTGAAATGAATAAAGATCAATTTCTCTCAAATCAGAATCCGTAATCATGTTCACCTTTCGCGATCCCCATATGATCTCTGCCGTTCTTTTCGACCGGATCAAAGGGCTGAAAATGAACCACAATTAAACCACAGAACTCGTCACAAAATTAACGAAAAAAATAGATACAAAATGACAGCTAATAGTTCGATAAAACGGCATCGCAGAAGGGAGAGACCTGGAGAAGCAAACATCGAATGAATCATCGATGAGCATTTGACGAGAGGTCTCGGCTTGACCCTCGCCTTTCTTAGTCAAAACGGAGAAATCAGAGCTGCCTTGGATCCGTCCTTCTTCATTCCACGTGCTTTGCCCGTGACGCACAAGAACTCACTCTCTTTGCTTCTTTGATTGAAGGAAAACGGTGTCGCGGAGTAAAGCTCGGAGCTCAACAGGTTCTTTTCTCCTGCTGGTTTTTTCCTCTACAGACTCCTGGATGCTTGAGGTTGAAGATGAACGGATTGCGAAGAGGAGACGGTGGTTCCTGTGGCGTATGAGGCGGTGGTTGTGGTGGTGGCGGAGGGGAAGAGACGGGGGAGGTGAAACTGAAAGCATTTGCAAGATTTTCTTGTGTGGGTTTCGTTGTGATTAGTCTTGGCGCTTATTTGTGTTCGTTTTGTTGGTTGAGTGGTCAGTGATGACCGTTGCTACTGTATCCAAACTGAACGAATGACACGTGTCCCAGAAGGAAGATCTTTTCCCTTGCAGTTTGAAAACATTTTATTTTGAAAAACAAAATAAAAAAAACTTTAAACTTATAAATTATTGGCATGGTGCTTGATTAATTGTGTATTTTGTATCAATCTGAATGACAACTCAAGCTTGATTGATAAATGATAACTAAAAAATCACCTTCTTTAACCAAAATCCCTTTGAAAGACCGGGATTATAATCATTTGAATTGGATTCTTTTTAAAATGTTTTGAATATTTTTTATCAAGTGAAAAGAAGATATTAAATAAATATTTTTTAAAAAGTATTTTAAGATGAATTTATTTGACATCAAATCTATTTTCTAAAAATTATAGTTCATACTACATTACCAACCATCTATTATGAAAAAATAGAGACTACAAGTAAAGTAAACAGAAGTTGTATTAAAAAGTATTTGGAAGCTTATTTTTTCAAATGTTTTTCACTCATAAATATACTAGAATAAGTTTTTAGCATTTTTAGAATTTATTTTTGATAACGCGTAAAAAAAATAAAAAAATAATTTTATTCAAGAATAAATATTTTTTTTACAAACCTCTATTTAGACCAAACTCCCAAACGGGATCTAGAGAATCTAAATTATCTTAGTATTGAATCGAATTTGATCCAAATGGTAAAAAAATATCGACATGGCTGCCTAAAGTAATTGGGGATTACAGTTTTGTATTGTTGTTGTTAATAATTATTCAAAAGACGAAAACATCCCTCAACTTTTTTTTGATCATATATTTATAGAAACATCATCATCCTCTTTGAGTTTTAATGATGCCATTTCAGGGGGGGTTACTAACAGGTTGCCAAACAGATCCTTGGTTGAAATTTTGACCCTGAAATAAACACCAGCTCACTCTATAGAGGTATTGCATTTGCCAGGCAAGAAGAAAAAGTTGCAGAAACGCACAGTGATAAGATAGCTACATATGCAAGGAATCAATATACTTGCAGTACAATTTTCATTGATACCTGCTTGTCATGGCAATGAAATGAAAACAGAGCACAAATCCTACCCTCCATGAGTGACCTTAACAACAAATGAGGTCATCAGCAGAAATGCTAAAGCACCCCTCACCAGTATCCCTCTCGCGGAATACAGGGACAAAAAAGAAGAGCAGAAAAACAGAGAACAAAGCAATAACACAACTAAAGAACTGGCTAAGAAAATCATTCTTCCATTGCCTGATTTTGCTCGCTTTTTGGTTGAGAAACCTGGACTTTGATCTTGGGTAGCGTGAGAGATTGGTCTTCTCGAAGCGCTTGAGGAGCCTTGACCAAGTGAATCGACTGCTCCAATTCCTTTTGTGCCTCTCTCCGCTCCTTGCCTTTCCTGACCTTCAACCTGCCAAGATTTTCAATTAACATTGATAGATTTCGGAGATAACTGTAACATCTCATAAAGGAGATAAAGTGGATGTCGAACCTCTTCTCTATGTGGCTTGCTGCCCGGTCAGATCTGACCTTGTCAATCTTCTTAATAGCCTTCAAAGTATTCTCAGCAAGATTCCTATCATATCTCTCAGGCCTATTTCGCTTTCTCTCAAACTCAAAGGTTGTATCCTTTTCCAAACAAGAATGGGATGAGCAGCAGGACAAGCACAGTAAAAAATCTGATGGCTTTGATTTTTCAATCCAAAGACAAAAGCAACTAAAGGCATAAACAAAAGTGAAAGGTGTCTCCTAACCTGTGTCATGTCCTTCCCATGCAACCTTCTATAGGCCTTGGTCCATTTTACTTTGCGAGGGTTCCTCTTCATTTTGAAGTTCTTGTGGCACTTGGATCTACAAAATCGAAAAATCTGCAAAAAAAGGTTCAACTTGATGCACAACTTCTTTAACCAGCAACAGTATAGGTCAGATTAGTAATGTAAATCAGAAACTAACCGGATGAACTGTCAAGCAAAATTTCACATGACCAACAATCAAATGGATTACGAGCTAATAATATCCTTGATAACAAAACAAAAAACATTCTCTGGAGTAATAGCTAAAACTTACACTAGAGTTCAAAAATCTAACACAAATATGCAAGCTTCAATCAATTATTGATCCTCCAAACCACAAATCTTATTTTTAATCACTGAACTAACCCCTATTTCGATACAAAAACACTCAACCTGGGATTACCAACGACTAAAAGGCCAACAAAATCTACCCAAACTACATGCCAATTTGGCGCATGAACAATAGCAGATACGGCAGTGCTAACTCTTTCAAAATACCACTTCAACCGCTAAAAGTAACCTCACTTATACTGCTATGAGTTCAACCACTCAACATACAAGCGAAGCACCTAAATTTCACCAACTTAGTACTAACGATTTCATTCCCTTGCACAGCTCAACAACTATTCACAGATATAAACCTTAAATTGATCAATTTCAGTTCACCCTCAAACTGATCCAATATAAAATCATTTGCATACTAAGTTAATAAAATCCTCGTAAACCAGTATTTTACCTTAGCATCATTGCGCACAAATTGGATACCGTGCCCCGGGTATACAGTCGAGGAGCAGAACCAACACTTCTCCAACCTCATTGGGTCTCTTCTTTAAAAATTATCCCCAATTTCTGAAGCAATAAATAAACCAAATAAAAAATAAATTATTTCTAAATAATCCGTTAGCCACAAAAAATTGTTACAACCAAAAAACTCTTTGCAATTTATTACAGCAAGAGAATTAGCTATAAATACTCAAAATCGGTATCGACAAAAATTAAGGTATTCGAGTAGAGATTAGTGACTTACTGATTAGAATACTTCGATTTGTTGTTATCGGCGGTGGCTGCCTGAAAAGTTAGAGAGATACCTTGCTTCTGTGTTCTGGAAGAGAAGAGGAAGGGAGGAAAACCCTAAAATAAGGTTTTAGGCAACCGGCGTTTTTTCTATATTTATGATTGTCCCGATTAGTCTGTAAATTTACGAATCGACCCCTCCCGGGACTTTTATTTATCAGGATGTCTACTGCTTTGGCAAGAGTAATCAACCCCCGTTTCGGCAATTCCTAGCATTTTGGCCCTTAGTTTTTATACATATTAAAATGGCCTAAGATTCTTATTTTAATATGACATATTGTTTCTAGTGATGAATTGTAATTTAGGTATTTAATTTGTTTTTTTAATTGCTCAATTTTATATCTTTTACAAACTTAATAACAAAGAAAAAATTCCCATGTATTTAATTATTTGAAGTTTCATTTAACTCATTAGTTTTTATCCAATTTATTTTTTTTATTTGAAAGTCAAATTTATGAATCAAATTAGAAGTCTGAAATTGTATTTTTAGATTATTTTATTTTTATTCTCTATTATTCTTTTTTATATAGATTTGGGAGAAATAATATTAGCAAAAAAAATCATAATAAGTGAATGAGCTCCACCCCACATATACATGTATGTATGTATGTATGTATTTTGTATTAAAAATCATTTGCTTAAAAGGCATGGATAGAGGGTTCGCAAAAAACATAACTCGTCATAAAAACTTAACAGAGGTCAAGACTAATATAAAAAAGGCTAGCAAGATGTCATACCCAATATTTTTAGACTTGATTATATGTTAAGCACAAACAAATATAGGTCTGGAAAGATGTTAGACCCATACCATTGAGCTTTACTATGTGGCCCGGTCGGAGCTCTTACGGCCCAACTTCTCAATACTCATCTTGGTAAGTGGATTGTCTTGCTTTTATACAATAAGTTCACTTTTATAATGTATAATATTTTAATCATATTGTGACATTAATACATGAAATATTATTATTGATAAAAACAAACAATTTGATAAAATAAGGATACAAATAAACTAATTAAATCAAAACTTTCTCTTTACCGAAATATATATTATTATAAAAACTCAAACTTTCTACTTGAAAAATCAAAACTTGTTTCAGGGAATAATTTAATCCGGAAAAAAAAATTACCATACTTCCATCCACAAGGCCACACCAGTAGAATTAGCAATCCCTCGAGTAAAAGATCTTTTTTTAATAGATCAAAGAGAAGAACATGTATACTTGTCTTTTTCAAAGAACAATGAACGTCACTCTCATGAATAATATTTAATACCAAAATCAGAGCCTTTATTGAAGATTTTCCAAATCTATTGAGATCTCAATCCGTGTCAATTTCTATGATACGATTTACTTTTACGCCTGAAAACCATGTTGGACTTCACCGCCTACAAGACCCACGAAATATGGCACACCCTTCTTCTTTTCTTGTCTTTTTGTCCCCTTTTCTTGGCGGATGGGTGAAGAATTTATGTGGGATATGTATGGGAAAGTTTCAAGTCTAAAATTAATATATAATCTTGAGAAATAATATGATTTTTAATTTCATTTTTGACTTAAGATAAGATTTGATGGACATGTTTTAAAAATGTGTTCCAAGATAGATCAATTAATTTGCTATAATTAATCAGTGTTGTTTTTATGTTGTTTTTTTCTCTAGTTATTTTCAAAAAGGGTTTTAGTTGAGTTTTAGAATTTTATTTTATTTTATTAAATTTAAGGTTAAAGTAAATAAACAAATTAAAAACAATTTAAAATTATAAGATTGGATAAAGATGAAGAATATTATACCTGACATATAAAAGATAAACAAGTACTTAGTTCATTCACAAAAAAATTTTTAGAAGAATGAGATAGTGGTCCAACATATCATGTTTGGTTTACCATACAAAAATACTACAACAAAAGAGAGAAATTGAACATTATTGGACATGACATGGGGTATGCTCAACAACTTCAATCAACCTAAATTCTCGTGTACTAAAACACTATATGTGAAAATATGCATGTTAAATCAAGTTCCAACAAAGGTTGCTATAGAAATAGTTAATAAGGATTGGGGGCATATGTTTTGGCGTTAATTGACATTGATTTAGTTGAGAGTTTGTATGAGATATGTTAGTAGTTGATATACATTATAGCTGTATAATTTTTATTTGTTGCAATGAATGTTAAATGAAAATTATTACTCCTTATCTATGTCTTGTCTTCAGAAGGAAGAACAAAAATGGTAGGATTGCCCGATTACAGCTCCAACAACAATACCGATAAAAATGGACGATATATGGATGGTGTAACAACAACAATATTAATAGAAAAGGATGATACAGTGGATGGTGCAACGATAACAGAAGGTGGGACAACAAACGATGTGATAATGTTAAAAGACTTTGAGCATCAAGATGTCACAAGAGGTGTTACCACAAATAATGCAACACGCAAAAATATCTTGAACATCACATGCCTTTTAGACAAACCTCTCTACTCTATATACCTTATAATAACTATTCTTCATCAAAGAATATCCATAAGGCAACCTCTCTCACTCCACCTTCTACTCATGTTATGGATACTCCTATTGGTTACCATTTACTTGTTAGGCATGACAGGGGTAAGCCTTCAGCTCGATACTCACTCAGTACTAAAGGAAAATGCATCATATCTTTAATCATGTAACTACTCAAAGGCTGACTAGACCTCTCAGAGACTTCATTGATAAGTTGTCTGCTTGTCATACTCCTTATGATATTTATAAATCTTTTGACTAATCCTAGATGGACACGAATGGAAAAAATGAAAGAAATGCAAAGGTTATTGAAAGCGAATTGATTAATGGAAGTAATCAAATTAGGAACATAGTTTTCAAGTATTATAATTAAGAATCATATGCTTATATATCAAATGATAAATTAATTATTGTTTATAACATCCATCAAGTATAAATGGGTGTTTAATGACCAATTGTTAAAGCTCTAGAAGTTGCTGATGGTATTCTAATAAACCTAGTAATTTAAGTATTACCAAGAATTTTTGAATAACCAATCAAACCAAATACTTCTTAAGAAGATGATGGTAGAGCATTGAAAAATCTATTAGAAAAAAAAAAGACAAGCAATTCATAATGCTTATGTTATATATCTACAAGAATGTGAATATAACATTATAGCTTAAAGATGATCTTGGATCATTTTCACATACCATAAGCTGCAAAGAATCATAATTCCAATACAATTTCATGAAAAAAGAGATGAGTTCTATTAAAAATAACAAAGTTTGAGATCTTGTTTGAGTGCATAGTAACGCAAGAGCCATATAAGTTTAAAAGGAACTTTTATTATATAAAAAAAATGTTTTTAGTCCCCCGACTTGAAATACAAACTTTTATCTATATAAATATTAAAATTTCCAATTTATACTTACTTACACTCCACACGCTTTAAGTTTTGAACACATTAATATTTATACTCAAAGAAATACTATCATGATTTAATAAAAAAATCAAATCAACTAGGTAAATATAAAATCTCCAATTAGAAATCCTTCTTCTACCTCGCCACAATAATAATAAAAATCAATACACAATGTCAACATGACATCTATATCAAATACAGGAGATTAATATTTTCATCTGCCAGCCAATATTATCTGTGACCGCATTTCTATTACTTTATGTATGAGAGTATAGTACAAATTATTTTTGTAAATATTTTTTGTTTAAAAATATATAAAAATAATATTTTTTATTTTTTTAAAAATTATTTTTAATATCATAAATGATTATTTTTAATTTAAAATAATTTTTAAAATATTTTTAAAACACAGTAACAAACCATATAGACAACATCATGAACAAAAGTTGTTGCAAATTGACTTTGATTAGAACTTTGCTCGCCATGATTTTTTTTTACCAATCAATCTAATTCCCTATCCCCATCCACAACAACGGCTAATTAAATCTCTCCCCTGAAAACATTTTTATTACATCACTTCCCATGATTTCGCATAAAAAAACCTTAACAAAACCAAACGACAAATGGCTAACGCGTTTTTTTATCTACTTCACTAGCTGTCTTCCTCTCTCCCTTGTCATATCTTTTTCTCCCTAGAAAAATACAGCAATAAGCTTCAGTTTCTCTTTCTAAAGAAGGTACAATCTTTTATCTCTAAACCCCCTCCCCACCAAACACTCAAAACCCTGACGACCCTTTTCAGATCTGCACAGCATTTCATCCTTCTGTCATGCAGCTTCGAGGGAGAAGAAGGGATTGAAGTGTTAAGATTAGAAAATGTCCAACTCCGACCCGAAAGTCCGGCCCAAACCAGGTCAGTGGCCACCAGCACCAGAATCGGCTGCAATGCCGCCGTCTTCATGGGCTAAACGAACAGGGTTTAGGCCCAAATTTTCCGGCGAGACCAATGCGAGTGATTCTGGACAGATTTCACTCCCACCGAGGCCGAAAGAGCAAAAGGATTCACAGCCGGATGTTGAAGCGGGTCGGGTCAGGACAACAACACCACAACCAAAACTAGCGCCGCCTCCGGCTGCTGCGAATGGGACCGATAAGGTGTTGGTCGTGCCAGCAGAGAATAAGGATCAGACAGTGGTGAAGAGGAGGAGGGACTCTGATGGTGGTAATGGTGAGGGAGCAAAGAAGGATGGTTTGGGTCATGGGGCAAATGGGGTGGGACATAATGGCGCGCCGGAGGTTCCGAGAAGAGAAGTGACGAGGAACGAGGAAGTGATTTACGTGGAGGATGATGGCTTTATTGGAGGGAGACAAACACATATGAAGTACGAGTTAAGAGACACTCCTGGTCTTGGTGAGTTTTTTTTTTTGTAAGATTGGTTAATTACTGACTTAGTTGCAGCTCAATCGGTTATAATGAGTTCGAGGGAAGTGAAAGTAATGTGTTTTTTTTTGTTGTTGTTTTAATTGATAATTTGAACTGGGTTTTGTCTAGTTTCATAGATCGTATGGTTCTTTTCGGAGTTGTGACTAGTTTGGATTAGGTTTTAATACTTTATCAAGTCTTGTGAGAGTAAAACAGTGTTTTAAATGAATTTTTAGCAATGTTTTTAAATTGGATTATTCTGATTTTGAGTGTTGGAGTTGAATTTGTTCGTTAGGAATTTTGCGAGTGGACATAATATTTTATTGTTCTGCTGGTAGTTTGAAATAATAGGGTGACGCTATGAACGAATAATTGATGCGCGGGATTACTTTATTTATTGGTGATCATTACATATCGTGGGGCAATAAAAAATGCTACTTTTTGGTTAATTTTAGTGGTCATTTTAAATTCGCCAGGACTTTGATTTTGGTATCGCACTTCATGTTTTATTTTTTTATTCGATATGATGGAAGGACCCTTTTTGTTATTGGATTCGCAGGCAACTTAGAAGGGTGTTGTTTCATGGTTTGATATTTGAAGCTTTTTTATTGATCTGAAATATTGATTGTGATTTTTTATTGGTTTTATGGTTAATTTGATTGGCTTATTGTTTTTTGCAATGTTTCAGTTCCCATTGGTCTATATGGTTTCCAGCATTACCTCTCGATGTTAGGTTCATTGGTTCTCATTCCACTTGTCATAGTTCCTGCAATGGGTGGAACTCATGTGAGTAGCAGTGAATTATTTCCTTGAACTTCTTATGATAATCACAGTCTGGTAGAAAATATACTGTGGTTTATCTTGATCTGATTTGATTTAGTTGGTTTAGGAGGATACTTCACTGGTGGTGTCCACAGTGCTATTTGTTTCAGGAGTAACCACTCTTTTGCACACGTCATTTGGGTCAAGGTTGCCTTTGATACAGGGCCCATCATTTGTTTATCTTGCTCCAGTTCTGGCAATAATCAACTCCCCTGAGTTTCAAAGACTAAATGGAAATGTAAGTTTCGTTTGTTCAGATTTTTTTTAGTTAAAACATATGGTTGTCTTTTTATGTCTCCATGCAATTGGGATCAAAGGCGAGGTTGTTTTTTTCGTGCCTGCCTCTGCTAAAATAGGTGATGTTTTGTACAAATATCATTCTGTGTTCACCTGAATGATGAGAACACTTTGATGTGGAGAGCACCCTGTTCACCTTCAACCATGTCGTTGTTTGTGTTTGCATGGCTTAGTCTTTCTCCAATCATTTTCTTTAAAATGTTCCGTATTATTTAGAGCATTAAAAGCTTGCAATACCAAAAAGGCCAGAAGAATGCAGATGATTGATATCTCATCAAATCAGTTTGCTAACAAACCTCAAATAATGTTAACTGCACAGCCTTATTTAGCTTTAAAATTAAAATTTTGGGTTGCAAGGTGATATTTATGCTTTGAACATAAATCTGATAAATGTGAACTTGCTTAACCAAATCCTACACTAGAATCTAGATACTGTATCAGAACTCTGGGATAAAACTAAAATGGCATCACAGATGGCATCTCTGTTATATATACAGATCACCTGAAAGACCCAAAAAAGTGAGGGTTCTTGAGAATTTGTAAAATTTCCACCTTGTAGTCCTGGCCCATCAATTGACTTGCATCATCAAGAGAGTTGGTAAATATATGATTGGTTGGTGGATTGTCATTTTGGCTGCTAATTAGCTCCTGAATTTTCATATTTTTATGCAAATTGATTGCTTAATTTTTCATGCTTAGCTTCAGACTTTTAAAATTTAAAGAATCTGAGAAATTAGTAGTGATCTAAAGCAGTGGTGGAATTTCTTTGCCAAGGTAAGAAGATAAAAAGAAAATAGAAAAAGACAGGACATCCATAGCAAGACTCGATCTGTAATTCTGTATCACTGATCGAAGATTGAATTTTTATTATCTGTAAACCAAGCAATCATAAGTTATTATCTAAGGTTATGAAGAATAATTTTACAAGCTAGTTCAGCAAAATGTTACGGAAAATTTGGCTACTGAGAAATATATCATCCTCGCAAGAATTGTAAAATATTTGTTCTTTGGCAGAATTTCAAGCATATTATGAAAGAGCTACAAGGAGCTATAATTATTGCTTCGGCTTTTCAAACAATACTTGGATATAGTGGACTGATGTCAGTATTTTTGAGGTACAATTTCAGCATCTTTACTAGCTGCACTTTTCAACGAGCTGCTGCACCTTCACATTTTTGTAATTCCATTTAGAAAGTAACTCTATATACACTTGAAGATTGATGGATTGGATTACTTTGTCTGAACAGCTGTATCATAATAGCTGTTTAAATATGAAGTAGAGTGCATATGCTGATGGTTATTGATGTAGGACAGATCAACTACTGGACAGCATTGGCTGTCATCTATGGTTGATTAAGTGTACACTTTAACATCAGGGAAAATAAATTGCAAATTCATTCTTTAACAACACATCAACATTCATTTCTATTCGTAAGGCACAAATTGTTGCAATACTACCCTTATTCTTTTCAAACAGTTTCCGTCATGAATTTCCATCAATACTTTTAATGTCTGCTAACAAAAAACAAAATATGGGTGTTCAAGCTTTAACCCCCCTCCTTTACCGCAAGCTAGTAATATATGTGTTAATTTGGAACAAACTGCAGAAGAGTTATCCAAACTTTGAATTTGAAAATAGCATACAAGTCTCTAGCCAATCCAGCTTTGTGCCTCTTCTGTCAGTACCATTTATTTAGTTGTTTTGTATCAGTGATTGTTAAATTACAAATTTTGGTGTTAAAACTGCCTACTGTCCAATCAATTACTAATCAGTGGGGAGAAATATTGCTTTAGATATGCATGGATACAAAATATGCTATCTCAAATTCCTGTAAACTTTGCAACCTATGCTTATGCACATTATTTCTGACTTGCTTTCTACTCTTCTTTAAACAACATGCACCTTTTCTGTTTCCTGTGAATTCTAGTACCAAGAGTACCATCCATAGCCTCTCCCAAAAATAATATCAGAATGCCCTTAAAGCATGAGCTGAAAATCATCTCTGTCAATGCTGGTATTCTCAAAAATGTACCTAGCTTGATGACTGCTTCCCTCCCTGGCTGTCATTTGTCTCTCTCTAAAGATGCTCAATAACTCAACGTCTGTTTGTTTCTATTCCCTTTTCAGGTTGATCAATCCAGTGGTTGTTGCCCCAACTATTGCTGCTGTTGGGCTTTCTTTTTATAGTTATGGCTTTCCACGAGTTGGTACCTGTCTCGAGATTGGTGCAGTGCAGATATTACTGGTTATCATGTTTTCTCTTGTAAGTTTTGGTGAAGCTAATTTTTTCCTTAAATTATAGTAGTTACTAGCCAACTGCCCGCACTACGTTGCGGGTGTAGTGCGGGCGAAAAAAATAATTTTTACAGTTGTTAAGATTAAAATATAATATTTTAATATATAAAATTTGGTATACTAAAAGGTATCAACATTGTCTATTATAATAACAATAATATCGAAGTCTCAACTTCTAAAATTATCATTATTATTATTGTCAAAAAATTATAATTATTACTATTGTCAAAAAAATCCTAAAAACCTCAACAGAAGATCAAGCAATTTTTTTTTATCATTGCTATCACTGTTAAACCAATAAAAATTATCAAATTATCTTGAGAGAAAAAGACCTAAACACATTAACAAAGGAGCAAGGAAAAAAAATTATTATTATTATTATTATTATTATTATTATTATTATTATTATTATTATTATTATTATTACTGTTACTATTATTATTATTATTATTATTACTATTATTATTATTATTACTATTATCATCATTATTTTTATTGAGAGAAAAAAACCTAAACACATTAACAAAAGAGTAAGGAAAAAATATTATTATTGTTGTTATTATTATTATTATTATCATTATTATTATTATTATTATTATTATTATTATTATTATTATTATAATGGAAAATAAAACACAAATATCAATTTATCAAGGGATTAAAATAAAAAATTCAAACTATTATTATTATTATTATTATTATTATTATTATTATTATTGTAATTATATATTTTTTATATTATTATTATTATTATTATCATTATTTTTGTTGTTATTATTATTATCATCATCATTATTATTATTATTATTATTATCATCATGATCATTATTATTATTATTATTATTATCATTATTATTATTATTATTATCATTCTTATCATTATTATTATCATTATTATTATTATTATTATTATCATTCTTATCATTATTATTATCATTATTATTATTATTATTATTATTATTATAATGGAAAGTAAAACACAAATATCAATTTACCAAGGGATTAAAATCAAAAATTAAAACTATTATTATTATTATTATTATTATTGTAATTATATATTTTTTATAATATTATTATTATTATTATTATTATTATTATTGTAATTATATTTTTTTTTAATATTATTGTTATTATTATTATTATTATTATTATTATTATTATTATTGTTATTATTATTATTATTATTATGGAAAATAAAACACAAATATGAATTTATCAAGGGATTAAAATAAAAAAATTAAAACTATAAGGGCCAAAATGAAAATTCAATATATTATCAATTTCAATAAAAGGATCCAATTGAATAAATCAAAACTTCTGTACTGTATTTATTGAATAATTTAAACCCAATCCAAAAATTAAAAGAAGGAGGACTGAAGTGCAACATTGACATTCAATCAATTCGAATTGGAGGACCCAATCGAACTAATTCAAAACTTATCGAACCAAAATTGAACCAAAATCAGGTCAAAAACACAAAATCGAAAGTCAAGGGACCTAAGTGAAACGTATCACAAAATGGGGGACTCTCCTGCACTTTTACGTGCAGGAGAGAGAGAGAAAAGTGGTCGGCGCTTCAACCGGCCGTCGGCGCGTCCACGGGAATTTTTAGGGTACACGCGCCACCGCGGGAGGAAGATCACGCGGAGACGCATCGATCTACACGTCGGAATCTCGACTCCGGCCACCTTAGGACATCGCACGCGCCGCCTAAATAGGGCGTGGGGCGTGAAAAAGCCTGGCGCGTGCGTTACACGCACTGACAAAACCGACAGAAATTAAAATAAAAAGAAGGTCAATTACCGTACTGCCCCTGGACCGAAATCAATGTTTTTGTCTTATATGGGGCTAGAAGGGTAATTAGCCATTTTTTAAATATATTAAAAAAAAAAAGTGCGGCGGACCGGACCGGTCCGGTCCGGTCCGTACGCGTGCAATGACAGGAATGGCCCTCACCCCCAGCTCTTTTTACCGCCGGACCGAGCACTATTTTGTCTCATTACTGGGGCTAAAATCGTCAAAGCACTGTTCAAAATCGAAAAAAAAATAACAGGCGGACGAACTCGCGCGACGCACAACCGAAATTGCTCGAGTCCACAATGCTTTCTCTCTTGTGCTACAGGGAAAAACCTAGCTCTTTTAGCTTGTTTTACAATTTTTCTTTTGGGAGTATTGCCTTTTAATTCAATTTGTATTACTGCTAAAATTACTTTATTATTGTTGTGTGCTAAAACATCTAATTTTTTTTTCCATGCTTTCTGCAGTACCTGCGCAAGATTTCTGTTTTTGGTCATCGCATATTTCTTATTTATGCAGTAAGTTTTCTGTCACATTTTAGCTTTTCATCAATATGTTTATTATTGTTGCTGTCTTGCTCTCCCATTCTGTCATTATTTCCTTTGTGTATTCTGTAATGTTTGCTAGAGCTTACCCAAATGGCTAAATTTCTGTTCAAAATCCTGAACAATCTATCAGCCACCATGATGAAGTCCTCTTCTTCACCCAGCAATACACTTCTCAGTCTAAAACCCCACTTCTAGGCCCAACACAACAAAACTGACAAATATCAGCTGAATGGCCCTCAAGACAGACCAAATTGGAGAAACAAACCAATGCCTAGCTTTGGTATTTTTAACACCTTATTTCAGAGCTCAGCCCACACTGGCCTTCTAATTTTGATCCGAGTATTGGTGGTGGGTTTGACATTGAACAATGCACCCTGCTTTAGCAACTTAATCCATTAGACCATTACATTGTTAAAAATGGTATTGCATGATAATGAGGTTATCAATATTTCATTGCCAGGTTCCATTGGGTCTAGCAATCACATGGGCGGCTGCTTTCCTTCTTACTGAAGCAGGGGTCTATAGTTACAAAGGTTGTGATGTAAATGTTCCAGCATCAAACATTATATCTGAACACTGCAGAAAGCATGTTTCCAGCATGAAGCACTGCCGAGTTGATACTTCCTATGCGCTGAAATCTTCCCCATGGTTTAGGTTTCCTTATCCATTGCAATGGGGTACTCCTGTCTTTGAGTGGAAAATGGCTCTTGTTATGTGTGCAGTGTCCATCATCGCATCTGTAGATTCGGTTGGTTTCCTTTCAATGTCAATCATGACACCTCTCCTGGAGATTAATATTTTTCTAACAATCTAATATCCTATATCCCTTACATTTTTTTCACTTTAAATTACACTGATCTTTATTGTAAAACATCCTGGAGTTTCCACATGCATAAAACCACTTTTTTTTGTTTTCTAATTTTACATAAATGAAATATAATTTTTAGGATTTGGCCTGGAGTTACTGGGAAAGAAAAGAAAACAGAAAGTGAACTCTGAACACTCTGATTGCATTGTTGAAATGGTTGAAGCTTGCTTGAAAGCAAATATTAATTATGCTTTTACCTCCACTTGGATAGTTTTCTTAAAGTCAATCCTTAAAGAGGTTGCTGTAATCTAAATCAGGATCATAAGATATTGATAAGCTCACCGTGGAGATATTGGAAATTTTTATGGCCAAATGTTCTAAATATACCTTTTTTGAAAATTGATAAGCTTCATGTCAAGAGATATTAATGCTGAAGACCTTTTCTGCTGTGGTCAATAGTGTGTTCTCTTTAAGATCGATATGTGCTGAGTGGTACTTATTAGCACCTGACTGTGTTACAAATTCAGGTTGTTTACTCTTTCTACTGTGGTCAATAGTGTGTTCTCTTTAAGATTGATAGGCGCTGAGAGGTACTTATTAGCACTTGACCTTACTTGATACCACTTGACCTTATTATAAATTCAGGCTGTTTACTCTTTAAGGTTCACTCATACTTGATTCATGTATTTTGCTGTTTTTCTTGTGATGATTATTCATCTGCTAGCTAGCATCCATTAAAACATCTGTTGGCTTTTGTTTAAAAAAAATAAAGAAGCAATTCTGGGAGAGTGCTTATGCCTGTAAAATCAATAAAATTCATGTGATGTGTTTATAGAAGCATAACACTCTAAACTGAGATAGTAACACCGACATGCATGAACAAAATTAGCATTTATTGTTGCTTTTTGACTGTATAAAGCTGTTTACATGACCTATCAACAATTAGATGACTAAATCCCTGATTTTGATTTGGGTTTGAACTTAGGTTGGCTCATACCACGCATCTTCATTGTTGGCGGCATCTAGACCTCCAACCCCAGGGGTTGTTAGTCGCGGTATTGGTCTTGAAGGCCTCTGTAGTGTCTTGGCTGGTCTATGGGGTACTGGAACTGGTTCTACTACTTTAACTGAGAATGTGCACACTATTGCTGTGACTAAAATGGGCAGCCGCAGAGCAGTTGAATTGGGTGCATGTGCTTTGATCCTCTTATCCCTTATAGGTAAGTCTTTAAATTCATAGTTCACAGCTTCATTATTCAGAGCAAGAGCTATAAACATTATAGTTCACAACATGGGGATTGTATGTTTTGTAAGGATTGGCTAGTTAACAATGATGGTGAACTTGTTTCATTTGTGTGTCTAAGAGACTTCTTATGGAACAGTCAGCTCATGATGGATATTTGGTTGGTTTCTTTGTGGTTATTGTGTCCTTATCATTTTGCAGTTCTGAATTGTATTGTTTTAACATGTTGCACTAGGCACCCTTTCGCCAGCATTTGCCTTGCAATGAAACAAAAATATCATTTGGTCCATTACTGTTTGATTGAAATAGCTGTTAGATGATGTGCAAGATAGTCGTTGCAATCTAGAGGAACTGCTTACAAGAATTTAAGGAAGAAGACTCTTGATGACTAAGGACATTTGTACAAATCGAATGCATGATGGAATGTTTTGCATTATGGAAATAAACAGCTGTCAGGGCTGCCAATCCTTTCCTAGGATTATTTTGACAATGATCTTGAGTTAAATATAGTGTAAACTATCATCTCTTGAACTTAAGAGAAAAGAACTAGAGAAAAAGGAAGATGGATTGCCCTAGTATTATGGCTGATAAAAATTGTTAATTTTAACTTTAATTCAAACAAACCCGTCCCAAAATGATCAGAGGTATGAATTTAGAAACGATGTGTTTCACAGAACTTACAATGGAAAAGTTTTATTCATAATACAATCATGCTCAAATTTGATGCCTACAATCATATGATTTTGATTGAATTATGCTGAAAAGTACTGATCTAGCATGCTAGTATCATCTGATAATGAAGTGAACTTATAAAACATGTATACTGTGCAGATCAAATTTTATTTAATACTTATGATCCTCAATCATAAAGCTGCCCATGGAACATTTTGATTTGGATAAAATTATTTTGGTTTTATTTATGGAGTAGTAAAATCTTTTTTTTCCTACTTGCTATTCTAACAGGTAAAGTTGGAGGGTTTATTGCCTCAATTCCTGAAGTCATGGTTGCTGCTCTCCTTTGCTTCATGTGGGCAATGCTTTCAGCTTTGGGATTATCAAACCTGCGATATAGTGAGGCTGGAAGCTCCCGGAATATCATCATAGTCGGGCTGTCTTTGTTCTTCTCCCTGTCTGTACCAGCATACTTTCAGCAATATGGCATCTCTCCAGATACAAATTTGTCTGTCCCGAGTTATTTACATCCATACATTGTGGCCTCTCATGGGCCATTCCACAGCAAATATGGAGGGGTATGCATCTGTTGACTTACATTTGTTATTATTATTTTTTGTTGACATGTTAAGATCCTGATATTCTCATTATCAAACATTGTCCGTTTATTCTTCATTAAAGTTTTTGCATGTTATTGATTGTTAGCATAATCACAAAACTTCAACTTAGAAACATAAATTAGAATTATTCTTTTTTTCTGTTTGCCTGCACCTGTCTTCCTTTATGTTTCCGACCAATGAAAAAGCGCTGCAGCATGATTGCATGTATCCTCAATCTGATTCATAATACCTCAATCTAGGGTGACTACTACCTTCAGAGATAAGATTTATCTGATAGATTCTCATACACTATTGACATAATAGCTGAAAGATATACTATTCTATTCAACTGTCATCTTTTAGTTTGTACATTTTCAGATACATTTAAAAGCGTTTTTTTGATTGAATTTTCTTTCAGCATCTCCTTGAAACCACGGATTGTTTGTTGGCTCACCTCATCTAGCAAAGAAGTCTTAAGTTCATATACTTACCATGTCTCCGCGCCAGTTTTATTGAGAATGTCTAACGAGATTCATGCCCCTAACCTAATCTTTTCCATCTAGATCATGTCAACCATAAATGGAAATTACTGTAACATCATTGCAGATCATTTTATTTTTACTAATTCTTATATTTTTGTTTGCAGCTGAACTATTTTTTGAACACGTTACTGTCCTTAAATATGGTGATTGCATTCCTTGTTGCTTTCATCCTGGACAACACTGTGCCTGGCAGTCAACAAGAGCGCGGGGTCTATGTATGGTCAGAAACTGAGGCAGCAAGGAGGGAGCCTGCCATTACAAAAGACTACGAATTGCCCTTCAGAGTTAGCCGGATTTTCAGATGGGTAAAGTGGGTTGGATTTTGAGAAACGGCTTCTTAGAATGTTGGCCATTTTCTCATTGTCAGAAGCTAATCGACAGCCATTCAGAGGGGATTAGCCATGATAGAGCTGCTTGTGATTCTGAATGTAAGTCGCGCCAGTTTCATTTTGGTAAATAGCAGGCAACGAACTGATTTTTCATACACGGCTGAGCTTTCTTGGGGCTATACGTTTTATAGAGATGAGTTTTTTTGTGTACATTTGAAGATCCAGAGGGTCTCATTGTGTTGTAACTTGAAATTAATCCATGATCTATCTAGTTTTGAATCATTGTCATTGAAATTTGTCTTAGGGGGCCCTTTTTTTATGTTTCAGAAAACACTGATAATTGATAATCCACCCGCATTATGTATATTTTTTCCAACTATATTCTTATTCACCATCATTTTACGGCATGCTGGCTTTGAGACTGTGTATGTATATATATATATATATATATATGCCTGGATTGCTTTTTATGTTTCTTTGAATCAAAATTTTCATTTCAACAATGAACGTAACACCTCCGCCAGTCTGGCTTTCTAGAAATAAATTTTGTTTTTCCACTGCCTACTTTTTTTGTACGGCTGGTGGTAAGAAGTCATAACACTGATTTTTCTCTTTGAAAATTGTGACTGAAATAAGAAACTATGTTAGTATATATTATTTATCCTTTGATAATCAACACAGCTGGAATAGCTCAGTTGGTTAGAGCGTGTGGCTGTTAACCACAAGGTCGGAGGTTCGACCCCTCCTTCTAGCGATAGTTCCTTTTTATTTATTTATTTTACCTTTTTATTTATTTATTTAACATATATTGATTTTCTTAGAATTTTATTTAAAATTTTACACCAAATAGTATTATTTAGAAAAAAATCTAGTTAACATCCGGACTAAATCTTGATTTTGAAGGATATGTTTACATAAGTTTTAGGCAGCGTGTCTGAACATCATTCATTATTTTCATGGCAACATCTGAAGCCCAGGGCAAGACATGAATCTGAGTTTCTAACCAATCATTTTTCAAAGATTAGTTAGCTAAAACATGATCTAATGAAGCTTCATCTATCTCTTTTCAAAACGTGGGGTAGCTTCAGCATTAAATGAAAGTGTCGATCCACTTGCTGATAAATGAAGATCATCGTGAGAATGGACGGCTGCAGAAGATCCACGTCCCGTTTATTGGTAACAAAAAGTCTCACCAGAATCGCCACCTAAAATTCCTTTATTGTTGAAGGCCACAAGATCTCATTTCTAGGACCACCTCCCTGCCTTTCCCTCGACAGCCAAAGGCTGATGCATTGATTAAATATCCATGCTCTTAAATTTATCTTATTAATAGTTTTGGGAAACTTTATAATAGCGATAGTTTGAGCATCAATACTATGGATAAGTGTATTTATGCTAAAATTCATTATCTCATATATCTTATGGTTGAAGGACCAATTATAAAATCCAGACATAAATCAAAACCTATGAGAAGAGGGTTTAAAAAGATGTTAGATCCAATTCACTTGAGCTCGGCTACGCGCCAAACACAAACACTAAATGGGTTTGGCAAAATGTCATGCTTAGCTTTCTTGGGCTTGGCTATGCGCTAGGTCCAAGTGGTTGCGAGTTTAATAAGGTGACAACCTCAACTCTCTTGGGCTTGATGAAAGAAAATAAAGACCAATTATAAAAGCTCGACATAAGTCAAAGCTCGTGAGAGGAGGGTCTAGAGAAATGTCAAACCCAACTATTTTGGTATCATCTACGTGTCATGCCCAAATACTTGTAGGTTTAACAAAATGCTAGACACAACTCCTTTGGGCTCGATAACATGTCAGGTCCAAGTGCTTGTAGGTTTGACATGGTGCCAGAACCAACTCTCTTGGTATCAATTATGCATCAAGTCCAAGTGTCTACAACCAAACATAACTCCTTTGGACTTGGCAACGAGCCAAATCTAATTTCATAGGGGTTTGGCAAGATGTTAGACTTAAAGGTCCTTAGGCCTATGGTTTCTTCGGATCTAAATACCCAATATAAAAATCTAGTATCATCATCTCTTTATACTTTAGTTGGGAAAAAGCGCCTTTAGAAGCAATCTATGCATCAATCAATATTAGTGTTAAATATAAGGGTTGATTTCATCAACATTAGTATTATATACAAAATAATATGGGGTCGTCTTCTATAGGCACGTGACACTCACAATCAATATTAATGTTTCTAAGAAGCGTGGGGTGATGACAAGGGATTTGTAATTTATGCTGTAGGTCTCGAGTTCAAGTCAGAGCGTGCATCCTTTGTAAGAGCCTGAGACAACCAGAGTTTTATTCGCTCACCTGGGCCTACAAGATGTGTTTTCCGGGGGTGGGATTTCCTCTTATATGAACTAAGAGAGATGTAGATTTTTGGATAAAACTTGCTACGGGATCATATGATTTAAGAAGGAGAGGCTCGAGTGAACTGATTTTACAGATTCAAAGTGTCATTAAACAAATTATTTTAAAAAACGAGAGTGTAATTTTGAATAATTGAGGGTTCTTAAGATCTGTTTGACATTTAGGTATATCCCCCCCTAAAAATATATAATTTTTTGTCCTCACATTACTAACTGTAAGTCGTCTCTCCATATACATTGGACAACACGTTTTCTCACATGCATGATTCCTTCCCGTAAAAATCCTGAGAAAAAAATACGCATTATTAGTTCATCAAGCCAGTGGACACCACAAGAACCCGAAGTGTGACTTGTATTCATGCCTTAGCTATATTTATCAATCTAGCTAGCAATTGCTTTTTTTATTTCTACAAAATATAATAACTCGTGTTTGTTTCAAAATCGAAAATAATAATTATAGAGCTTGTATGTAAAAATAAATCTCAATTGGTTGAATAAAATAAATCTTCATTGTGATACCTCATTTTTCTTATTTTTGTAATAATACAACGTACTGAATTACAAGCATGTTAATTGATTAAAGCTCTTTTTAGCATTTCGTTTTAAAAACAATTTAAAAAAAAAATAAAAAATAATATTTTTTTCTTTTTTACTCTAAATTAAATGTTTTTGATGATTTTAAATCTTTTTTCCTCCTACAAAATAGCTAGATCCCTGTGCCCTACTACTCTCACAAGTCAGAACTACTAATCAACGAGTTCATTTGAAAAATTAATCTTGTCAGAAGACAGCGAGAACCTGCTTAGGGTTGCCGGTGGAAAGTCTACGCATGAGCAGACAGCACAATGCATGGATAGTTAACAAACAACCTAGGCGTGAACTTCTATAAATTAAAAAAAAAAAGACATAGTTTTTAAAGACTTTATTAACGTGGATTTTACTCCTGATTAATGGTAAGAGATAAGTTATCAAAGCAGCTTAAGCTCAGTTATCCAAACAGGGTGCTGCTGTTTCAGTTCTTCGAGAGATCCTTTGCTCAGAGAGATTATCATGTAACTTTTGTAAGGGATCAGGTTGTAAGAATTTAATTTGACTTTTTTTTTAATCAGTATGTTCAGACTAATTTACGAGCATCATAACTAATTTATGGATCCAATTAAATATCCTGTCAACCTAGTTGGACAAGTAAAACACTACGAAAATAACAAATATACACAAAAAAAGTCGAAGATGAGTGTAAAGGAAGGGAACAAGTATCTTCTCGTAGCTAGGCCACTACCTCAATTCCAAATTCAATTTGACGTTATTATAAAGAAAGCTTTGGATTTTTCATACATAGAATTTAATTTGGATGGTTGTGCCCGTTAAATATATTTGTTATTTTTAGCTATTGCTAATGTTATTAAACTCTGTCCGGCTACTGGATCAACTTGGTAATCCGCTAACTTTATATATAATCCTTGATTTAGAAAGTTTTTTAAATTCCATTATATAAAACTAAATCTTCTAATCATGATTTGAATAATTTTTTTTATTAAAATGACACCATCCATTTATCTAACAAAAATAAATTAAAATGATTCATTCAAGATTCGTTCTGTGCATGTTCAAGATTCGTTCTTTCATCGATCAAAATCACTTTTTTAGTGCTGACTGCAACTTGTTGGTGAGTCATTCAAGCCTTTGATACAGAACATGAGCATGCGATTGAATGGCATGAAAAACATGGAGGCATTATTAGTTTTTTATTTTATTTTATTTCTTGATATTCGATTTATATTCGATTCTTAATTATCTATTAAATTTTTAATTTTTTCACTTTTACTTCTAATTTCAATCAATTTGATCCTCAATTCACGGACTTGTCCACCATGGTAGTTTTGTTGCTATTATTTATATTTTAAAATGGCAAAAGTAAATTTAGGGGGAACAATCCAAAATTGGTCATGAATTATTTTTTAACAACTTTTAAGATTTGTTTTTTTCATTTGAACTCAACGATAGATACGTTAATTAAATTTGAAATGTAGACAGCTTGTGTGTGCTTTGATGCCAGCCGTCTAGAACTGACCGAATCTTCTTCATTCAGACAAGAGCAGAAGACCATTTTAGTGAGACCCGAGCACGTGTAACTTAGGTATTGTTAGCATGTTAAACGTGTCATATCGTATATTTGTAGTATAAAATTTTGTCTGGTGTACGCTCACGAGTGGTAGTTGGGGTGGCGAAAAATTTCCCCTCATGTTTCTTACCTACTCAAGTGACCAGCTACCTTGTGATTTAATCAAAAGCTCACCGGGAAAACTTGTACGTAATAGTTGAATAAAAAAGAGGAGTTCGGCAAAGAAAAATCATGAAAGGGGGGAGGGATCAATAATATTTAAGCTTTGGATTTGAGAATTGATGAGATGGTTCGAGTCAAAGTCAAAATAATATTATCTAGAATGAGACTTTACGGGATAAACTTGGTCTAAATTAAATGGATGCTAAACTACTTGAAATTTGTCAGTAGGGTTTCTTTAAATAACAACAAAACCACCCACTAATGCGTGTTTTTGATCACTTGCTTATTAAGGTCCTGATTGGAAGTGTAGATTAAGGTACTGATTGGAAGTGTAGATGAGGTTGTTAGTGTTTTTTATTCAGAAATGCATTAAAATAAAAAACAAATTATTTTTTATATTTATTTTTTACATCATTACATGAAAATGATATCAAAACACCCAAAAAAATTAATTTCAAGTATAAAATGATTTTTTTTTTTAAAAAATAGTTTTAAAACGTAGTGTCAAACACCCTCAAGTATTGTTTCTTAATTCTTTTTTCCTTAGCCTAATCATGGCTTAGCAACTTAAAGCCAGTTCATTTCTGAAAAATTGAAGAAGATTTAGGCAGGGTTTTTAGCACATGAACTTTCCTCACTTCCTAACTTATTGGTGGTAATTTTTTTGATATTATGTAAGAATATAGCTCATAATTAACCTGAATTTCATCTATTTTTAACTATTTAATTTTCATTTCTATATGGAGTAACAACCGTTCAAAGATTATCAGCTCCACATGTTAATCTGACGATGGGGTTTCGCTATGATCTTAGGCAGGCCATGGAACCGTATTGGATGATCGAATGCCAAGCCTTTCGACATGTTACGTGAAGGATCGAAAATGTTTTTTTGTTGTTGTTAAGAACCAATTGCTAAATTAGGGTTCTTTGAACTCATCCAACAACGAATGCTGTCGCTTGTAACTAGGTCAATTGTTGTTGGGTGTGAAACCGTGTATATTCCAGCCATCCGTAATGAGGGGATTAAAAAAGAGAGAGAAAAGAAGACCAGACCCTGGCTTTTGTCCTACCAACTGCAATTACAACTCCGAGAAACAAAGTATATTAATCATCTAGTAGTAGGTGTTCATCTTAAAAACTTAAAATTACAATATTTGTTTTTTTTATAATTTTATATTCAAGAAACGTGGTTGCTAATAAAAACTTGAAATTAAAAAAATTATTATTTTATAATTTTATGTTCGAGCTATGTGGTTACTAACATAATGTGTATTAAAGATTTATATAGTTATTAATTTTAGGGCTTATAAAATTAATTAATATATACACAATTAATATAAAAAATAAACTATATTATTTCTTACAAAAAGACTCTTTTTTTCTTCTTTTTCTTCATTCTATCAATCATGACAGCGATGAATATATTTCAAGTTGCATATTTTCATCTCGCAACAGGAGATGGCTATCACCTACGTGACGTTATCGAAAGGTAATTAATGAAGTCACGCTGTTGAAAAAAATTCAACTTGCCGACGAATCATTATTGCTTTTGTTGAGAATTTTGATATCTAAATTAGATGAATAAGCGCGGTATAAATCGAATTCATCATCGTATAAATCATTAAAACACTGAAATTATATAGGAAAAAAAATAAAAATTTAAGAAATCATTGCTAATAATAGTTTTATATTATTTCTTAACTTTACAAATATTATGATCCATCTATCTAGGTTTTAAAATATCAATGTTTCTTTCCTTTTTATTAGAATTTGAGCTCTGTTATGTATGTCTTTCATCCCTGAAATATCTTATATGTTTATTAGACTTATAAAATATTTAATAATTTTAAAAATTAATTGTAACGTACGTAAACTAGTTCGATATATATATATAAATGTTGGTTGAAGTGAAATTAAAATATCTAGCAATAGCCTGCTGGAATATCAGCTAAGAGAAGGAATAGCTGGAGAGACGATAATATAGCCGTCCACCCTTTAGGCTGACGTCATTAATCGATTATGACCGCCAGATGATGCAAGACCCTGAAATCATTTCTTTGATTGCATCATCAAGATGGGCTCCTAACACAAATATTTGAATTTCTTCTTCTTTTATTTTTTTTATACACTAACAGAGTAACATGATTAATTAAAAACAAAAGGAGATATATAGTTGAATTAAATAAATACCCTTAAAATGCTAAAAAGTATGAAAGGCCAAGAGGGATTTTTGTGTAATTTGCTTAAAGTATACTTCATTGTCCTTAAAATCTAAGAAAAATAAAGGATGAACAGGGTATTTTAACATATTAATCAAGGTTTTTTTTTTGTTATATTCTATTTGGAATTTTAATTTTTAAATAGATGATAGCCTCGACGGTGTTGGTGTACCTGTTTTCATACATGGATGTAGGTATTTTTAGGGAGTGTTTGACACTGTATTTCAAAAATATTTTTGAAAAAAAATGAATTTTTTTTATTTTATTTTTTATTTTAAATTAAAAAAATATATGTTTTTAGATTATTTTCATTTTCTGATTTTAAAAAATAAAATAAAAATTATTTTGATGCATTTTCAAATAAAAAATATTTTTAAAATACAATTACAATTATATTGTCAAAGAAGCACTTAATCTCGTAGTTAACGCCCTCAACAATAACTTATCTTTCCCTGTTGTAGATGCCAAGTTTATATTTGGCTTTGTGTTTTAAACATATTATAAAAAAAATTAAAAAAAAACTATTTTATTTTTTACTTTTAATTAGGTGTTTATAAAGTATTTTTACGTGTTGATATCAAAAATAATTTTTAAAAAAATTATATATTTTTAAATAAAAAAACAATTTTAAAAACAACATCAACCAGATTCTCAATCAATCAATCACCGGAGCAAACATAGATATCTTGAGAACATTTCCCGTGAAAAGGTAAGAAAATCGAATGATGTGTTATGCGATTGCTAATCATAAAATACTTTGTAAGAAATCCATGGCCAAACATTGACAAACACATCCCCATAATTATCCTGTAGATTGCTAGGAAATAGAGAGACGGGTTATGCGATTCTTAACAATATAACAGTGAACATTGATTTAGTTTACTTTTTATATATAATGCGACACTCATTACTTTGATTGTTATTATTTTTTTTTTTTACCATTTTCTTGATTTTTTCTCTTATATAATCTTGTCTCTCGACATTTTATTTTATTTTTATTTGATTTTAATCCTGTTTTTTTAATTTTTTTATTTTTTATTTTTTTCATTTAGTCTTTCATTAGTTTTCATACTAGATTTGATTCTCGTTGTCTTAGATTGCTATTTTTTATGGCTAAGAATTTGGTTTAAGAATTTTTTTTGTTTTTGTATTTTGCATAATCATTTTGATCTCATGACCTAGTTGAGATTAACCCAATTTAACTTTATTTTAAAAAATATCCATTGACATTATACAATAAGACCTTGAACTTTCTAGTTTTTTCCCCTTTTCTTCCTGCATGGATATCAGAGGTCGCAAATAGTCATATTAACCTAGGTTAGGTTTTTTGAATTCTTTGCTTTGCTTTTTTTTTTTAATTCTTTTCTTATTTTATTTTATTTTTCAATTTAGTTCCTCATTATTTTCTTTCAATAATTTTTAGATCAATTTTTATCCTCATTGTTTTTATTGTTATTTTTTTCTTTTTTGTTGGTTAAGAATTTGTTTGGGCCTTTTACGAGGTTATTTTTGGTCTTATGCCTCTGGTTTCTAGTTTAGAAAATTAACCAGATTTAACTTTGTTTTTTTTAAATATATTATATTTGTTTTAATTTCATCTTTCAATTTTTGATTATCAGACCTTAAACTTTCTGATTTACTTTCCTTTCCATCCTCTAGGGTTATCCCACGTAGTGAGTTAATCAAGTTAACATGGGGGTTTTGGGATTCTTTTCAATGTTTTATTTTTTAATTTCATTATTTGATGTTAGACTATTAGGTCTTGAGTTTTATGATTTTGTATGTTTTTTTTTATATTTTTTTCTTTCTACAGTATCACAAGTCACAAGATATCATATTAACCCCAGATGACTCAAGTTTTTTTTTTCTTCAATACTTTTAAATTTATTTTAATTTCAATTTTTTTTCTAGATAATTTTAAAAAATATATTTTTTTATCTTAATCTCGTGTCGCAGGTGGAGGGTTAGTAGAGTGAATCTAAATTGAATCAAGTTTATTTCTTTCATTTTTTTAAAAAAATATTTTTTTCAGATTCATCTTTTGAGATTTGATTGTTAGCCTTTGAGCCTTGTGTGTGTTTTTGTTTTTCATTCTACAAGGTATCTAGATCTCATATCTCATGTGTTAGTGAAGTTAATTCAGGTTTATTGAGGTTATTATTGTCTAAATATTTTGTTTATATTAGAAAAAAAATTAACCCAGCCTAGAGTGTAGCATAAATAAAAATATCTAGCAAAAAAAACAAAAGGATGAGGGTTTTTGCTGCACCCCTCTCCTAAAACACTATTTATTAGAAAAGTGTTATGTTTTTATTTTTGTCTTATTATTTCTCATCTTTGTTTGATTTAAATTTTCAATTCAATGCATTGGGGTTATGGGATAGGGCTTTAATTTTATTTATTTATTTATTTTGCTTTAAATAAATTTATTTGTAGTGTTTTTAGATAATTTTGATATGCTAATATCAAAAATAATTTTTAAAAAAAAAAAAAAAACCATTTTAATTTATTTTAATATAAGTCCATGTAAGGTTGCTTATAAAGAAGAAAATCCCGATTAACTGCTATTGCTGATGGCAGTTTTAGCCAACAAGGAGTGGATTAATTAGAGCTCTACGAGAATCACCATTGTGGTTGTCTCTTTATATTTAATGGGTTTATTAAGAATTTATTGTGACTTCTTCATTATGTGTATTTAGATATGGAAGTAGTTATCCCAAAGGTTTGGTTTAATTAATTAACGCTTTGTTTCTTAATTTTATGAATTTAAACTATATTTTTATTACTTAAAAAAATGATGATAGCTTTGTCATTTTAATTTTAAAAGACATTGATGATCTAATATTTAAGTGATGAAAGAACCCCCTCGAAAACCTCCACCGATCGAGCTCAGCTAAAGGAGGAATCCATCTTTCATGGGCATAAATATATTTTTAGATTCTATTTTTTCTTCACCTAATGTATAAAAATTCTTCAAGAACCCTACATATTTTCATAAAAAATAATATATATATATATATATATATTTTTTTTTCGTTAATATTAATACTTGTATCACTAATGTTTTTCTTCATTAATACCATCTTGTGAATATTATGATTTAGCCCTTCCTTTTTATTAAAATTCTCGTAAGCTATAAATAAATTATAAATTCTTTAAATAGAAATTTTAAAATTTTAATTAGAGCCCCTAGATTAATCAAAGAGAACCTTGTTGTAGGTATTGGACACTTAGCTCCATCCACCTCAAAGGAATAACAGGTAGGATTTTGCAAATTAAAAGACTACTCGATAATAATGAAGAATATTTATTTCTTAAATATTTTAGATTAAAATCTTAAAATTATTATTTTAAAATAACTAAGAAGATTTAAAAGTATAAAATACATGTAAAGTGTGTTTTTAACATGATAAAGAATCTTAATTAATTTAAAAACAACACTTATAATTAAAAAGAATTGTGCTATTTAAAATTATGAAATCTAGCACACTTCTAAAAGCGAGATGCATGAGGCGGGCCTGGCTTATTTTCTTTTATTTACTCTTTCAACGCAAGTTAAAAAAAATATATATATATATATATATTTTTTTACACCCTTGACTAAACCCTTGACATCCAAGCAACAAAATAAATCATATTCCAATTATTAAAATAAATAAATAAATAAATAAATAAAATATTTGATAATGATTCATGGTTAAGAGAGAGAGAAGGGGGGGTAGGTGTGAGATTTGACCGAACCACCACCTCCGTAGCGCACAACAATAACCATCCTCCCAAGACTTCTCCACTCTCACCCATTTAAAAGCCCATCTGCCCCCCTCCTTTCTTCTCAGCTTGACGTTCCCTTCTCCAGAGAACACCAAGCTTAAACCTCCCTAACCGCGGCAGAAAAAAAATAAAAAAATAATTCCCTTAACTTCTCTCTAATCTCCATTTCCATTTCATTTTTTCGAGGATTAGAAATTCACTATGCAGTCGCTATCTCCTCCGTCTCCAATCAAGTCCCTGGTCCGGCGACGGCCTCCAGTCATCCGAGGGAGTCCCGGCAAACTCCTCCTCCAATGCATCTACCGTTCCGACTCGGTATCTTTCCCGAACGGCGTCGGTTCGAACAGGGCGGACTGGCAAAGTTCCTGTGCTATACTAGCAAGCAAAGTGGTAGCTCAACAACAGCCAGCGAATAAATCTAGCAGTGGCGGCGATGTCGACGGCGGGGCTGATCACGTGGCTGCAGTTAACGGCCACAAGACGTCTGTGGACTTAAACCTTGTCCCGATAGAGAAAACCGCATCGAACTCGAACGGCAACAGCAGCATCAAGCCTCATCAGCCTCAAAAACCGTTAACGATAACTGACTTGTGTCCTGCCCCTATGCACGGGTCCCATCTCCGAGTCGCGTACCAAGGAGTTCCGGGCGCGTACTCTGAAGCTGCTGCGGGAAAAGCTTACCCCAACTGTGAAGCGATTCCTTGCGACCAGTTTGAGGTTGCTTTTCAAGCCGTCGAGCTTTGGATAGCCGATCGAGCTGTTTTACCTGTCGAAAACTCACTCGGTGGATCTATTCATCGGAATTATGACCTCCTCCTCCGTCACCGACTCCATATAGTAGGCGAGGTTCAGTTACCGGTCCACCACTGCCTCCTTGCCCTCCCTGGGGTCCGAAAGGAGTATATTAACCGGGTCATCTCGCACCCACAAGCTCTTGCTCAATGCGAGTTAACGCTGACCAAACTCGGTCTCCAGGCGGCGCGTGAGGCCGTGGATGATACAGCGGGTGCTGCTGAGTACATCGCTGCAAACAACCTCCGCGACACGGCGGCTATTGCAAGTGCACGCGCTGCAGAGCTGTATGGGATGCAGGTGCTTGCTGATGGCATCCAAGATGACTCAAGTAATGTCACACGCTTTGTTATGTTGGCGCGTGAGCCGATTATACCGAGAACGGACAGGCCGTTTAAGACCAGTATCGTGTTTGCTCATGATAAAGGGACGAGTGTGCTGTTCAAGGTGCTCTCAGCTTTTGCGTTTAGAAATATCAGTTTGACGAAGATCGAATCAAGGCCGCACAGGAACCGTCCGATTAGGTTAGTTGATGATGGGAACGTGGGCACAGCAAAACATTTTGAGTATATGTTCTATATTGATTTTGAAGCATCGATGGCTGAGATTAGAGCTCAGAACGCATTGGCTGAGGTTCAAGAATTCACATCTTTCTTGAGGGTGTTAGGGAGCTATCCTATGGACATGACGCCTTGGTGTCCATCAAGAGGAGACAATGATGATGAGAAAATCCCATTTTAATTATTAAAAAAAGTGTAATTATTTGCACAAAAATGGGGTTTAATTTAATTTTCTATTTATTTTTTTTATTTGTTGGGAGTTTTTAGTTCAACAAGTGTTAATAATGACAATGATAATATAATAATGATGATGTTGCTATTATTATTGTTTCTACTGGGATAAATACTTAATTGCAGTAGGAAATAAACACAATTTGAGTCCTTTACAGGAACAAGAACAAAAACGAAATTCCTTCTATTTTATGCTTAATTCTCTAGTGGGTGCTTATATTTATTCCTTTTCTTATCTATTTTTTGGATTTTTGTTCTTGTGTGTCTAGGATTAGACTTGAATCATTTTAGACGGCTGTGATGTTTCAATCAGGGAATGGTCATTTCTACCATAATTAGGGTTAAACTCGAGTATTGGTGAAATATCTCTTGTTTACTGCATATGGGTTGTTGGGACCAATCAGGACTGGTTGAGTTTCCAGGAAGATGGGGAACAATAGGACAGGGTTAGCACATGCAACAAGATCACGCCAGCAAGATTCCATTTCTGTAAAAAAAAAAATATCAGAAATTTGTCGTCTGCAATGAAGAAGACTCCCTTCTTTCAGGAAATGCAACAATTATTTTGCCAAAAACTTGATGGTCTGCAAAGATTTCTTCTCTATTTTCCAGCTATCTTCTTCGGTTTTTTAGTAATTTTATGAAGCAAAACGTGTTTTAAGAGTTTGCCGTCAGATTTTATAAATTCTGCTCGCCGACTAGTAAAAAGGCCGTGTCATGGGCATGCCCTGCCAAAATGGGGGTGGTTGGTTGACAGTCCCCGTCTCATGTAGCTGTTTCACACTAACAGGGAATCCGATGGCCCATATTTCAAATCGATCCTCTGTTTCTTTTTAATGTCTTATACACACCAACCACTTTATAGAGGAAGTTTTCTCCACTTCATTATATCCTTACAAAATTCTTTGTTTCATGAGTATGTTCTTGGTTTTATTGCTGTAATATCAAAATGAGTTGAAGTAAAAATAAAAATATTTCTTTTAAAAAAAATGTTTTTAAAACACAGTGCTAAACAGATAATAAATATTCTTATTGAATAAAATTACACGAATTAGGCATCACTAATTAATGTTTACACTTCTCTATTTTCTTATAAAAAAACACAAAAGGAAAAAAAGTAAAGCGTAAAATATCTTTCACGAAAATGTTATAATTAATGTGGATTTTACGTATCATAAATACGTTCTACTTGATGAAAGAAAAGTCAATAATGATGACTCATATTAATTAGCTGAGATGAAAAATACTACTGTTAAATTTATTAATTTTTTATAATAAGGATTTCTTCGTGAATAGCTGAAAACACGATGCAAGTATCGGTTTAATATTACGGTAATGATTGTTTATTAAAATATATTAAAATAATATTTTTTTTTAAATAATTTTAATATTAATAAACATAAAAAAAATAATTTTTTTATAGCGCAGAAACGAAAGAAAGAATCTTTAGCTATGCAATTCGAATAATCCTTCCCTTTCATCACGTAAAGAAAATTGGGAGTCGTTAGCACTAAAACATGTTTCACTAGTATATTAAACAAATCTATATGTGTATATATATATGCAACAGCAAGTGCACTTAAACAAATTCAGAGCATGACTTCACTGGTTCGCTTTTGCAGCAACATTTTTATCAGTCAGAAGAATAGTATAGTGGGATACAATGGGCAGATACAGGCAGACTTGGAAAGGTCATTGCCATTAAATTACTTATAATTTGCCTAACAAATCTTGAGTTCGAGTCAAAACATATATTTTTTGTAAAAACTTAAAACTATTAGAATTTTACTCGCCCATAAAATATATTTTTCAAAAATAAAATTTTATCGTATAAAAAAAAAAGAAATGCAGACACTAACGAGGGAGAATGATGGGGTGTCCTTGCATGTCTGAATCGTTTTGGATCTTGGAAAACTGACAAAATTTTAAAAAAATATACCGCCAAGATACATGTGGAAACAAGGCCAGAAACTTTTGTGTGGAAAGCAGAATGCATGACCAAGAATAATTGAATTTGGGTGCGGGTGCTCAGCATCGCATGCCCTAAGATTCATATCCCAAACAACAAGTATCGGTTTTACAGCAGGTAGTTTACAGCAGATAAGTGATGGTTTGAGGGTCTAGTTGAAAGTGTTTTTCGTTTAAAAATACATCAAAATAATATTTTTTTTATTTTTTAAAAAAATATTTTTGACATTAAAACATGAAAATAATCGAATAACACCAAAAATTTTCAATTTAAAGTACAAAATAAAATATAAATGGTATCAGAGTCTGGGGCATCACCTATCATATAACCTGTTAGAGAATAATATAAGGTCTCACCTATTAGCTTAAGTTTTTAGGCAAGATGGTTTATTAACATGGTATCAGAGTCTTGTTGACCTAGCAGTTACAAGTTTGAATTTCACCACCCATTCTATTTGATAAAAAAAATCAAGCACAAAGTGATGTGAGTCTGTGCAAATTTCAAGCCCAAAGAACCCTCACTTGAGGAGTATTGAAGAATAATACAAATCATATTCCAGAACTTAAAATTTTAAGTGAAATAGTTCATTAACACAAACCTTTAAATCCCCGAGTACCAAGCTGGCCTGGATATACTGGATTAAAAACAATAAAAGAAGAAGCTGTTTTAGATATAGAAATCATCAATAATATTTATTATCGCATAGAAAATAATATATGATGCAGCTGCTCTGAAGATTCATGCATGGATTCTAGCATCCCGCTCTGACCAGCAAAATGTTCACGCAGTTGTAATGATTGCTTTTATTTAATAAAAATAAAATCAAATTCGTCTACCGAACCCAACCCTACAGTACTTTGGTACGTCTACCAAAATGGTCTTTGAAATTATAAATATCTCAAAATGAATTCATGTAAGAACACTAAGAGTAGGTTAACCGAGAGAAAATCTTACGTGATTATATTTTACTTACAAAGAGTTTTTATAAAACGGAACCACACCGTATACTATATACTTTTGTTACGTGTTAAACATAATTTTGGATTAAACACTAAAAATTATATAAAAATAACTCGGCCACGCTTTTGGATTCATTAAAAAAAATGGATTTGCAGACGTGCAGCTCCTTCTTGGCTAAATTCTCTGGTTTCATTAATTGTTTTCCTTTTGCTCACCAACCACAAGGAGTTGTAATTTCAAGCCTTGATTGTTAGCGAGTCACGCTATGGAAACGTACAGCTTCCTTTTCTGCTTCTTGCTTTTACACCAACCAATCGATTGAAAATAAGGGCAGATCATATTTAATGATATTATTTTCTTGCCAGGTGTTTTCCTCCCACAAACATATACGAAATATATATATCTTAGATTTACTTCTGCGATTCCACCAGAAATAATGAAGCCAAATTGCTATTAGTTTATGTTAAAATAATATAAATCACTCATCTAGCGGTCACGACAATGACTTTCACTTGAGAAAATATGTTAAGGAAATAATGTAAATTATATTTTGAGGTCTCACCTAATAACTTCAATTTTTAAATAAAATGATTTCGTAGCAATTTCCCATAAAATGAAATGGGGTATGTTAAGAAATCATATCATCTAAAAACTTAAACTGTTAGGTGAGATTCAAAATATAATTTATATTATTCTCTAATACACACTCTCAATTGAAAATCCTCTGTGCTTGAAACTTGCACATACTCACACTATATTGTACTTGATTTTATCAAATAGAATGAGATAATGAGATTTAAACTGGTGACCGCAGAGTCAACAAAACTCTGATATCATGTAAAAACATTATTTTACCTCAAAGTTTTTGAGGTTAGATATAACCCTGGAATATAACTTATATTATTAGATAGGTATTTTTCAGAATCAATGCCCTAAAAATAAGAAAGAATATTGTCATGCTCAAACCCATGTTGACATCCAAAAGCATCGCCCTTTTTATATATATAAAAATAAAAGGGGGAAATGATCAAATAACTTTAATAAAAATTGATCTACAAACCATTAAAGTTAATATGATCTACAGGACGGTCCTGTTTTTCTTTTTTTATTATATAGTTTCATTAAAAGGGAGGGAGGGAGGGATGGTTATCGATCATCAAACAGTAGTGGGAAAATGAGACTAAACAATAATTAAAAGGGATGAAAACAATTAGAGAGGGTTTGGTGAGGGAAAGAGAGAGCGTGCTTAGTGTGCGTGTGAGCTTGTGCGGTGGTAGGTGAGGATGTGCTTGCTGCTTTGCTAGTGGTGGAAAGCTACTCCTCTATCCTTTTCTTTCACTTGTTTTTTAGTGACGCGCCCCTCACCTCTCGCTGACGCATGTCGGCTTTTCCTCCCCCATCATTATTTCTCTCTCTGTTTTTACTCTTTACAATTTCTGTTTCCTGTCGCTAATTCGGATGGAATCCCCACGCGCAACTCTAGCGCGTTGCTTAACCCACACGGCAAGTTCTTTTTTTCTTTTTAAATGAAAATCGATATATCTCTTCTATATATCTTTTATTCGGTTACTATTCTATCCTTATTCCATTTTTAACGGCTGTGGCATTTCAGTATTTTTTATTTATTCTATCAATTCTTGGTAAATCAAGTAATTTAGATAATCATGATAGTCATAAAGATCGGTTTTATGACTAAAATCATATATACATTTTTCATTATCATCAATATTAAATAACAAATCAGATAATGATAATTAATTTTTCTATTAAAATCTTACTTTATCTAGTTAAATTAGAATTTAACTTGAAAGATATCTTTCATATTGAAACATAATAACAATAATAATAATAACAATAATAATAATAATAATAATAATAATATTTTCAGTGTATTAATAATAGCATTAAATTCAAGATCCTTCTCTTTTTAATTCGTGCCAACTAACTTTCTCAAGCAACAATGGCAGATTATTGCTGTAGGGCTTACATCTGTCAAATTGAAAATGAAAATCACGTGATAAATTAATCATGGCGACACTTGGAATTAAAAACAAAAAAAAATCAATATCAAGGCAATATATCTATTTATAATCAAGGACAAAAAAACTTATAAAAATAATTAATCTAAAATATAAGAATTTCTTTATAAACCCACAAATTTATAGATATCATGTGAGCACAGTGCATGGCAGAATGGAGGGGACCAGGCAGTCGGTCACCAAACATTATTTTTGCCATAATGACTTCTAATTATACATGCCCCTAAATTAGTATTTATTTACCCCACCGAACCCTTCCTGCCCAGTCCATCATGGAAAATTTGTCATCTTTTGATTCTTGTCATCGCTACTTTATAATGTCAATCTTTGGGTTTTAATTATGTTCGGAAATGTAATAACGTCTGTGTTTTCCTTCAAAAAAAATATTAAATTAATTATTTTTAGTATTTTTCAATTAATTTAATATATTAGTATAAAAAACAAATTATATATTCTCAAGTAAAAAAAACAATTTACATTATTAGTAAAAAAAACATAGTAGGCAGAATCTGTCGTCGCTGCAAATTAATTTATGTGGAAGAACAGGAATGTGGAAAATGTCCATCGAAGAAAGACAAGAGTAAAGATTCGAGCTTAGCTAGGCTTCTTAATATTCAAAGTCATTGCTGGTGTCTTGACCACGAAGCTTTCATCGACTTTTGATGATTGTTGTTGACCTAAACCTCTCAGACTTTTTCTCTCCAAATTTTAGCTGGTTTTTCAGGGGAGGCAGTTTCCCTGGTCAAAACCATGCTGATTTCTAGCTCGACAGAATTTGCGTCTTTTTTTTTCTTCTATTTTTTAGAAAATTAAAAAAAGAAGCCGAAATGGTTGTTTTTCAAGTTATAAAAAGGAGGGTCTTGTTTGATTCTTTTAATGTTTTATAGTTATTCATTTTCATATGTTCAATGAAACGGTCCATTACGCTTAGAGTGCGAGGCCCAGTACGCTTATAATGTATGTGACTGGCGGGCCTTCTGGGCCCAATGTGCAGATTACAATGGAAGCCCTGAAATGTTCTTACTTATATTATTCAATCTTCTACGTACCAAATGGATTAAGGTAGTATATGATTATTTTCTTGTATTAAAAAATCAAAGATAAAATATAAATTATAGGTTTAGATCTCGTCTAATACTTAAATTTTCAAGGGAGATATTTGTTTTAATATAATATGAGTTTTGTTGATCCAGATATAACAAATTTAAATGTTATTTTTTAATTCTATTTAATAAAAATTAAATATAAAATATTATGAATTTGTGCAAGATTTTTATTTGAGAATTATATTAGAAAATAATATAAATTATATTTTTAGTATTATTTAATAATTTAAATTTAAGAGATGGTTATTTAAATAATATATATATTCGTTTATCTTTTTTTAACCATCATGGTTCTTCTGACTTCACAGCATGTTCAGCCCTAAGCACAGCAGGCATAGGCCTGCAGAAAATGGTAATTGTCAAATTCTATTATTATTTCATTGACATGTTGGATTCAAAAGCCAGCACACATGGCTTTTTTCTTCCTTGAAAATATTGAGTAGTTATTACTTCTTACTTGAAGTAGATGATTAGAAAATTAATTATTTAATAATGATTTGTTTTTTTTGAAAAAAATATTTTTTTAATTTAAAAATACATTAAAATAATGACTTATTATTATTGTTGTTGAAGTAAACATATAAAAAAATAATTTAATTGTTTGGAGGTAAGAAATAATTTGAAAAACAAATCCAACTATAAATCAAACTTGTTTTAATTTACTGGTTTGATATGGTAAATATGGATTGACAGCCACGAGTTATATGCTGTGGATGTATCGAAGGGATTTTTTGCCTCCTCTTTTTTTTATTTAATCGAGGAACATCGATTTGATATCTGATATAAGGTATTCAAGAGAGTTTTGAATTTTTTTTTTGGAATAAAAATAAAAATAATATTTATTGTAAAAAATAAAGTCGATAATGTTGAGAGTGGGATTTGAACCCACGCCCTTTCGGACCAGAACCTTAATCTGGCGCCTTAGACCAACTCGGCCATCTCAACAAGATGCTAGAGTCTCTATTTTAATAAAATATATATGTTATACCAACATATCCAGCATACTGCATAGTGAAAGCTGCAAGGCACTGTACTGCTTGTGAGTTGCCGAGTTGGAGCGTCCTGATTCAACGGTCCCACTCACCATGTTAAAATCACTGATTTGATTAGATATAAAGTTACTGATGGCCGGCATTTCGTGGAAATATAGGCATATGCCAACGTAACCTCTTATTTGATTAGATATAAAGTCTTGTCTTAGGTTTCCTTTAATCAAGTTTTGTAACTTTTGTAAACTAATTAGGGTTTGCTCCGTGTAATATTCATATTCTTTTTTAAAATGTTTACTTTTATTCATAAACATATTAAAAAATATTTTTTATTTTGAAAAAAATTATCTTTTGATATCATCTTATCAAAATAAACTGAAAAACAAATAATAACTTTAAATAAATAATAAAAATATATATTTTTAATATCTTTTCAGAAAACACTTTAAATATATATGTGAAACATAAACTTAGTCCTCCAATTAATCGAATCCATTTGGTTTTTTTGAGCATTAGTGCAATGATAATGGCAAGACTCCACTCATTAACTATGAGCGAAGATGATTATATCGAGATTTAGGGGGTGTTTGAAAATAAATCTGGTAAGTATTTTTGAAAAAAAATTAAATATTCATTTTAATTTTTATTTTAATTTATTTTTTTTTGTATATTTTAGATTATTTTAATGTACTCAAATATCAAAAATAATTTTTTAAAAAATAAAAATATTATTTTAATATATTTTTGAAAAGAAAAAAAACTTCAACCATTCTTCCAAATATTAACTTTAACAACCATAAAGAGTATAAGTGGCATCGAAGGTACAAATTTTGCACTAAACCTATGCATTATGGTGGCTGGTTAGGAGAGAGTTCAAGGCGTCTCTTGTTGGATATGACAGCACAATTATCTTATAATAGAACGGTAATGGCATGGTCAACGAAAATTAAGTCTTTTTTTCACTGTTTCTCAAAATAATTTTGAAAAAGAAGATTTATTTTTATTTTTTATTTTAAATTTACTTTTTTTATATTCTTTTGATAATTTTAATGTACTGAGCTTTCCATAACAGAGAAGAATTTAGTAATGCTTGGGCTTTACTGGCGGCGAACTCGATGATGGGACCAGGGCATCGAGCTGCAAACTTAACGTATAATGTCTAATATAATTTATTCAAATTACAGTTCAAGAGGACCTTGCGACAATTAAAATATGATTTTTTTTTACCGTAAAATTATGAAAGGGGATATGGTAATTTAAATATATGGAAGTGCCATGATGATCCAGTGGATTTTGGTTTTTTAACTTGAAGCTCGTATCATGAAAATGTGCAATCAAGTCCTTGAATTCTAATTTTTATGCTATTTTATGTTTCCCGTCCAATTGTTTTTCCATGTGTCTTCATGGGCAAATGAAGGGTGTCATGCAAGTGCACAGAAAGTAGAGTGAAAGAGAAAGATCCTTGCAGGCCCATCACCATAGGAATGCTAAAAAAAGGCACGTGGATTTGGGTATACGTGTACGTGGTGTAAGGTATTTTTATATATGTATTTTTTTAATAAAAGAGTTCATTAAAAAAATATTCTATTTCTTATATCTAAACATTTAAAATATCTAAAAAGACAATTTAAATTTTTAAACAGAAAAAAAAACAATATGACATTCAATTTAAAACACTCGCACAAAAAAAAACTTCCGAATATAAGGAAATGGCATTGCAAAAGTATAAAGTAAAAGAAAATCTAACAGCAGAAAAAGAAAGCTTTTGCAAGCTTTTTGGATGATCATGGTAAAAAAATAAAATGTTATATATATATATATCTGGGTTATTACTTGAAATTTATTTTAAAATAATAATAATAAATATAAAATAAAAAGTATTTATGTTAGTATAAAAATCAAAGTGAAAATTTTAAACATTTTCAATAACCTGATTATACCTCTTTTATGCCTAAAAATAAATAAAAAATACAGATTCAAGGCTAAAATAATTTATTATGCGATAAATCTACAAAAACATTAAGTCAAGAGATATACTTATATATTCTTTACATGCCACTTTATTTAATTATGGGACAATTTGACTTAAGTATATTTTAAATTAGTTAAATTAATTTTATTAAGAGCTTAATCAATGAAAAATCAAGTTCTTGAGCTTAATTCGGGTTTAATTGAGAAGATTGGAATTTTTGGAGACCAAGTGTAATTTTTTTTGGCAAAGCCAATTATGTGAAGTTAGGGGCAAGATTGAAGAAAAATGAGAGTTTAATGGTCAATTGAGGATCAAATTGCATAAATCCAAAACTGATGACCAAAATAAAAAAGCACGCAAAGTTAATGTTGTTATTGAAGTTTTTGCAGAGATACATTACACATATTTAAGAGTTTAAAATCATTTGAGGGTGCAATTAGAACAATTACAAATAAAGAGACCAAAATGTATTTGCACCTTCTCCTAAAACCATGCAGGCACGCTGTCGTTACAGCCATGCTGCTGGAGGAGGTAATTCACTGTTGCACACAATGATTACCTCCTTTGTCTATAAATAACACACACAAGGGACAAAGAGACGAGGGGGATGATTGAATTTTATAGACAAACACGTGAAAACAACAAACAATCACTCTTCCTCTTTCTTGGCACCGATAGAACCATGAAGACAGCTCTCTCTATCTTTTACAGTCAGCTAGTAGCACCCTCTCTCTCCTACAATTAGGAAACAACCCTCGTTTTCTCATCTCCAGCAGCAGTCGACCGTTTACCTTGCATCTCTTCCTCAACATTGCCAGCCTCTCCTCCTTGACAACAGCTCCATTGCCACCTCCAGCATAACAGCCCCTCTAGCACAAACCAACAAGTTTTCAATGTCTCTCTCGACCATCTTAGACCACTAATTACGACGTTGTTACCACTAGCAGAACCACCTTGCCATCCTCTACACAACAGTAATGACGGGTACACCAGTCATCTCCCTCGGCCAACTTCCATTTACTCTTTATCATTTGGTGGACAATAGGGGGAGTAAATTAAATCACCCCCCCTGTCCCATTGTTCTGCATGTGAACAATGGGATGTCTAGTTGGACTTTGTGTCCTGCTCGACCACCTAGAATGGGTGGGACGAGCGGCCTGACTTGGTAGGAAGTTCATCCCAAAAAAATATGGGGTTGTGGGCCCGCTCACCTAAGATGGAAGCTAGCATGATAGGAGTGGGGGCCCATCAAAGGGATGACCGTCCACCGAAATGATAGGCCCTCTACACCCATATAGATTGGGCTTGAAGCCTAGTCTAGAATTGGTGGGTTTGACTGGGCTGAAAGGCGAGTCCAAAATAGTTGGTATGCTGGCCCACCCAAGTTGGAAGCCCAACCCATTAAAAGGGTGTCGTTTGACCCATCCAGGATAACAGTCCACCCTCCCAAAATGATGGGCCTCTTCGCCCATATGGGTTGGGCAATCAGCCCATGCAAAAACCAAAAACCTCCATGAAACAAAAAAATATCTTTTTTTTTAAATACAAATAAAAAATGCATTGTTTTTTGTGCATACGACTAAATTTCAAGGTTTTTCCAAGCATATTTTTTGATATTTTCCATTTTTTTCAAACGAAAATTAGATATCATAACTGATTTACAATTATCTGTTGGCATTTGGCCAAAAGTGTCAAAAAATTTAATAATTATTCTTTTAGCTATTGGAGTGTAAAATTACATTATAAAATACATCCGTAAATAGTAAAAAAAATAGATTTCTAAATGCAATGTCAAATTTTTATTTTTAAAAATTAAACGTTTAGATTTTCAACTTCCAATAATAAAAAATCTGTCACAGAGAAAGTTGTCCTTTGAAATAAAAATTTGAATTAGAAAAACAATGAAAGAATGCCGGCCCATGAAATCTACAGTAGAATCATCAATCAAATCAGAATGGGCCATCGCCCCGTCAAGAAAATTCTCTTTCGGATCAATCCCAGCAAGGGAATACTCCATCATCAAGTATAAACCACATCGACAACAGAATCTTTGATGGCTTTTTACGGAGAAATCGAGGAGCCACTTTATTGATTCTGTGCCTGGAGTTTTTTTGAGAGACCCTCGAACTGGCAGGTCAAAAATTGAAAAATTGCAGAACAAAAAAAGAAAAAAAAGGGTCCATAGATTCCCCTTTTCTGCAAGGGATTTGGCTGTTTGATGGGAACCGAGAGAGAACTTAAATCTAATTTCCTTTTTAAAATGCCAATCAGGAAAAAAGTTTGTTGCCATGAAAAAAGAAAAAAAGCTCCAAGCATCCCTCTCTATCCCTGCGAAATTCACAATCAAATGCAAGTGGGGTCTTGGTCTAGCAATTGAAGGGACTTATTTCCTTTCTCTGCACCAGAGTTTAAGTCCCACCATGCACGCCTGTCACCCCCGCGGTGCCTTACATACTCACTAGGGTTTGCAGGATGTTCAGTGAGTTCGGGGATTAGCTGTGGTGCGTGTAAGCTGCCCCGGACACCCTGGTTATAAAAAAAAATCACAATCAAATGATCAACCTGCATTTTACAGCATAGTAGTTATCAGTTTGGCTTAGCGAGTCAACTCAGCCTCTGGATTAAATTTTAGAAAACAAAACATCTACTCGAAATTAACTTTGTCGATCTAGTAATCAATCGGTCCAAATTTAATTTAACTCTTAAAAAAATCAAATGATATTGCAGATGCGACCAATGATACAGGAAAGGCGTTTATCCTCGCTGCCACGTTCAGGAAGACTTGCCCAAGTATTATTATCATTTATCTCTCAGTCAGACTTTTATTTTTATTATTATTTTTTTTAAAAAAAAAGCAAAGCGCAGATCTAAATAAATTGAACATGCACCGTCCGATGCTAGCTAGTGTCACACAGATATTCTACTACCACCACTGTAACATGGGTATAATCTAAAGGCTTCTCATGGTACATCAAGATTTTCTATTCAGATTTGTCTGAAACTAGCAGACATGAACCTTCAATGATATTCCAGCTAAATTCACTATAGAATTAGATGAATCAATAAATATAAGCCTTCACACAATCCAAGCCCAGCAAATTGCTTTCTCCTGTAATATTTTACTCTTTCTGCAACAAATGAAAGATTCAAATCTTCTGAAAGAGAAGCATATCTTCAATACATTTTAAAATAGATTTTAAAATACTCTATTATCTTGTTGACAAGGGATAAGATCAAGCTTGGAAAACTCTAAAAATTCAGTGGCATTCCACCCTATGTGATAACCAATGGATCACTTACAGAGGACTAAGCTGCCCTTATTAAGGGGGGAAAAAAGGAGAAATTTTTCAATATCCTGCACGCCTAGCTTGCAATGGAGATGGAGTGCATAGAAAATCTCAAAATTTAATAGGAGTTTGGTATAAACCCACACGCGTCGATGGCAGTAGAAAAGGAGGAGTCTGCCACTGAAGCCATAGGTGCTGTTGCCAGTACTATTCTAGTTGTTTTACATGTGGGGGCAATTTCAGTGTGCATGGAATCAATGCTTTTGCTTTTATACGATATATTTACTCATAGTGTAAGACCAGGAATTGTAAACAAAGCCACGTGTCAGCGGCCTGAGAGAGGTAAAACATGTTGATGATGGGCAACAGCTGTGTTCATGTCCAAAGGTTGACTTGTTGACACTGTCAAGTGTCAACCACTATCACATTGGTTTTTGTAGTCTCTCTACTTTGCCAGGACCACCATGGCAGACAGTGGCCGAAGCTTTTCTCTTTTTGATCCAAATAATGGTGTCAGCACACAGCATGGAGTGCAGTTTATAAAGGGAAGTCGGCCCCACAAGGTGAGGTAATGCAACGGCCTTCTTTGAGAACCTTGGTTTGCTCTCTGCATGTATTTATAAACACCTGCCATCTTCTTCTTCTTCCACCACCCCAACCCCCATCTCTTTGAAGTTTAAAATCTCTGCGGGTCTGTAGCAGAAATCTAGAAGGGCTAAAACCATGAAGCAAAACCTTCATTACAAAGCTCTCCTCCTCTTCCTTCTTGTCCTTGTTCATTCCTCAAAATTATCTGCGCGATTCCTACTAGCCAAACAAGGTAATTAATCTTCCTCCTCTACATACTTTGTTGAAAAGAGTCTACTGTTTGCAGAGACTGAAGTTTTGCATGTTTTGCAGGGAGAGATGATTTGAACCTGAAATGAAATCACCAGTGAAGGGACTCCTGCGCAAACGGATGACAGTGAATTAATAACGAATGTGAGCTTCGACCCTTTTTCTGTACTGTCACCATTTCGTCATAAATGAACTCCAGCTTATATAAGTTTTTTCTTGTTTTTGGTTTATGTTATCAGCAGCTAATGGGGTTAGAGCTGTGTCAGAGTGGAGACGATGAATGTTTCAAGAGAAGGATAATTGCAGAGGCTCACTTGGACTACATCTACACCCAGCATCGCAAGCCCTGACACTTCAACTTTATAAATCGATTAGTGCCATGGTTTTCCCTGCCCAGCTTAGGTCTAAATCCCCCTACATATTTTATATACATATATATATATATACACGCTGTATTCTTCTCCTCAAAATGACAACAGCATTAAGTGCAGCGATGTCCAATCCAACGTATATCTGTCTCTGTAATGATAAGTCTACCTATGTTCAGTCTATATGTTTTCTTAGTACTGCTGTAGCATTGACCAAAGTGTTCACCAGAGAAAGAGACAGGAAAAAAAATGCAATTTCAGTTAAGGAAATTGTAAACCACTAGTCTTTTTTTCTGATCAGAGATTTCTGTGTGTACTTAATAATGTTACTGTACAACTAAGTGCAATTAAAGCTTATTTCTGTGTAATTCTCTATGTGACGATGATGATGAGTTTTTCAGAGGCGAGTCTACGATTTCTTAGTATTTCTAGACCAAGGCCCACAAGTTTCACCGGAGAGATGGAGAGATAGAGTGATGAACGACGGAAGGGGCATTCAATTTGAGGCCAGGATGCTGATCAAATTAGCAGGCTGTAGCGGATCAAACAGCCGAGGTTTTACTCGCTCAACTGAGTCATACAAAATACTCGTTCAAAAGATGATGATAAAAACTTTCATAATATCATTCCTGTATGCAAGCCATGAGATTTACCTCTGTAAAGACCACATGTTTTCCTGTTTCCCTTGGTTGCTCTACTTTTGGTCGAGTTATATCTATGATTCATCGATCTCTTACAGGATGAACTTTCTCTTTCAAACGCAATCCAGACGATAAAAGAAAGATCATTTCATATCCATGTGATGTCTAGAAACAAGAACGAGAAACAAAATGGGTTTGGAGAACTACATAACACGGAGAAACAAGTTGTGATTCGAAGTCTTACTCCAGTCAAATGAGCTCCTCCTGTAGGGTTTTGATCTGCCAAACGCGTATGGGACCTGTACTTGCAGTTAAACTAGTCAAAGAAAACGAAAGTGGATGCTCGAGTTTCTAGGGCAGCCATCGCAATCCCATATGAGCTGTACAATACCGCAATCCGTATTCTATTTGTTCCAACTTCATTGATTCAAACAAAGGACCACCACTTGGGAATGATGAATTTAGAAAGAGAGCATCTTTCCTCGCCATGCAGCCTGTTGTCATGCATTATATGTATACTTTATTTATCCCTTTTCTGTGAGAATTATTAATGGTATTTAAAAGCATTGTGATTGTTGTTTTCTAGTTTAGTGATAGATGACAAATCACCCATTGTGCGAGGATTGATTGGATGAAGGGTCCAGTTCCATGATGGTGTGCCAACTTTAGTTTATAATTTGATGCTGAAACTGTATCGGCAGAAAAGTTTGCAATTCCAATTATTATATGAATAATTGATATGAATCCGTCAAATCATCATTTTTTTTCTTCCGAAATATATCAAAATAATATTTTATTATTAAACACCAAATTTTTTTAATTTAAAATAAAAATCAAAATAATTTTACATTCATGGGCTTAGCCTACAAGAAATCGTACCTCCCTATTAGCTCAAATTATATTTTGGATTTTAGTTTTTTTTATAATTTTAGGTATATAAAAGTTTTATAATATAATATTACTATCAATATTAATATTATATAAGAGATTATATATAGAAGCTCTCTACAAGCCTACTATATTTTCATCGACATTATTTTCATCATATTAATATTTATATAAAAAAAACCAGCAGGGGTGTCTATCTCAGCAGTTGTTGGAGGGCGCCTCCCTTCAAGGGACCGTGGTTCGAGTGTCTCAGCGGTATCTGGAGAGTGCCCCTCTTCATGACACCCTGGTTCGATCCCCTACCCGCTCGCTGTCAGCCCGCGATGCCTACATGCTGCCTTTGCACTTGCGAGGGATGTTCAGTGGGTCCGAGGAATAGTTGAGATGCATGCAAAGCTGGGTCCCGAACAACCCGGTTAACAAAAAAAAATATTTATATAAAAAAACATTATATTTTTTACTAATGTATATGTGTCACATATAGTTTTCTCTTACTGATACTTTTTATAAGGAATGCTTATGAATACTTCAAACTCTAGGTATATGATCTCTATTCTCTAGCACATATATATTTTGAGAGCATCTCTCTCTAAAATACCGTTGTACTTTTCAAAAAAAAACATAATTGCGTGAACATTTAAGAATCTCTAAATTTATCAAAAGGGACTTCTTACAGGTACTAGTCTCCGGTCATCTTGGCTTAGCAATCAACTTAACTAGAAAAACATGGATCAAATTGCTAAAAAAGAGATTAATTCATCATCCAACATATAAGATTTCTATTTATCCTATTGGTTGGGATTCATAGCTATCTAGTCGGATAGTAAGAGTCCGAGTAAAATGATCACGAGAGTCAGCGCCACTGCTTTTGAAACGCGACTGCTGATTCATTGCGGTGAAATTATTATCATGCAATGAATCGTTATCGATGATGAGAGCTGTTGTGAGCCATCAACTAGTAAAACTGCAGGCATCTTTCCTTCTTGTCTCAGAAAATTTAAATTCGTGTTAGCAGATTTTAAAATACATGATCATCACCCACAATCATGTAATTATTCGTAAATCTAGGCAAATTCAGATAAAAATTGCGGATAAGGAGAGAGTATTTGAAGCTAAATTGACAATTATTTCCCTTCAAAATCAAGTGAGAGATAAATTGTCTGTTTGTTAACGTGTTTCATAATTGTTTTTTAAATAAATTTTATTTTATTTTTTTTAAAAAAAAATTATATTATTTTGATGTGATGATGTTAAAAAAAATAAAAAATAAATATTATTTTAATATATTTATAAAAAAAAACCTTCAACCTCAATAAAAACGAAATCACCTTGCCTGACGGTGGAATCTAACTAATAACTATAGCCGGCGGACTGTACGCGTATTGATCTGGGAATGCTTGGAATATTGGAGAGGGATATGGGCCCCTGTAAGATGTTGAAAGTATTGAATGGTTGAAAAGGCCCACTGATTAAAAGAAGGCAATATTATGGGCTTTTAGCCCAAGTCCACGTCTGTTTACATTCAAAGCTTTTCTTTCTCTCTCTCCTTTCTGGTTCCGGATTTTAAGGGGTAGAAAACACCGAAATTAAATATCATCATGAACAGGTAATTTATAATATGAAAAAAATCTCTAAGAAAAAAATATTATATTTTTCATTTAGACTCGAGCCCAAATTAATAACGTGAAAAACAAAACATATTTTATAAATACTAATTTGAAAAAACAGGAACACATTTTCAACCACTTATCCTTTATATATATAGTATGTTTATTTAAATTATAGTCCCACGTTAATTACTATAAACACGAAACATTATTAATTTTGGGTATTATTACGGCATCTCTATCCAAAATGGGTGTGACCCTGTCACTACCTTTTTGTCTAATGTTCACGAGCCGTCTCTAATCTAACTTAATAAACAAATAACCATATTTATTTGTTTTTTTTTCAAAGGCTAACATGTTCTTACAGAGAGAAAAATGGGAGAAAAAACATGTTACTAGCTCTCAATTAGTGTTCTTGTGAATGCACGTGTCTTATTATCATGATGAATTTGATAAAACATGTTGAATATCATTTTAAATGATAGCTTAAGATCTATTTTAGTGCCACGTGCGCCACCCTAGAGGGGCGGGCAATGTTCACTTACTAGCTCGCTAACCATTTTTTCTAATAAAATGATAAGAAAAAAACGTAAATGTGTGTTTTTTTTATAAATAAAATCCAGCCAACAGTCAAATAAGAATTATAAGATGTTTAACTAAAGCGAGAGATAAATGGTTATTTTTTCATCTTCACTATAGTGTTAATCAAAATTAAAAAAGAAATTATATATATTGATATTAAATATAAAATTTAAAAAATATTTAAAAAAACAACAATACAAACATTACTTGAGTGCACATAAGAAAGATCTGGATTTCTTCTTCGGTGACTCCAAGTGATCATAGCAGAGTTTTTGTTATCTGGCAACAGGGACATCATGCACTTCTCTTTGGGGTAGAAAAAAATAATAAAATCCCAGGAAATTTCCCCTAAGAAAAAACAAAGAAATTGTGCAGGTAGTAGTATGCAGTATTCCTACACGGCGGACAAGCCGAGACAAACACAGACAACGAACTGGATGGTCACAACGTGGGTGCTTCCATTATTAAAAATTATATTCTAGTCCTGTAATTTTACCCTTTTTCTGCTTAAGTCCCTGTGATTTAAAACAAATATCAATCAAGTACATTTATTCCAAATCCATTGCCAAATCAAGGATGCTTTTAAAATAAAACCATCTGATTAATCAATTTATATATCTAGGAAGTCTGGGAGAAGATATTAGAGTATAAAAGCTTCAACAATCAAGGTTGTAAATACCGTTCCTGTCGTCGTTCCGGTTTTTCTATTGGTACGGAACATTTCGGTATCGGAGCAATTCAACGTGCTGTTTCGGGGTTATACTGTTCATATATAATTATATATATAATTAAAATATTAATTTAACAAGCATAATTAAAATTCAAGATAAATTATACAATATAAACACAAAGTCAAACAAATATAATCTCAAAATTAGAAACACAATCACAAGTTAATCAAAATAAGAAGGATTTTAAGGTCGGAACAGTATTGAGACGTTCTGACCAGAATTTGACCAGTATTTCTGGAACGGGCCGGAATTAAAACCGAGATGAAAACGACGTTGTTTTATCTCAATTTTCTTAATGGCACGAAACAGAATGGTATCGACAACCCTATCAATGACACCCACAACAATCAACAAAACATAATTGCAAAAATAAAATTAATTTTGAAGCTATACACTTGGATACCATTCCAGTCTCTAATTTTATAGACCATAAACAGGGGACCTTTTCTTAAAATATATAAAGTAGACCGTGTTGATCCAAGGGATAAAGCTGATCTAGTGCAACTAGTCCTAGATCACGGGATTTTAGTTATGATGGCTGAAAAAACCCAGAAATAATCTTTGTTCAAGTACGGATAGTAATCTTTTTTTCTTTTTTAAGTAGGAGAATCGAATTTTAAGAACGAATATAAGCTAACATGGATTATAGTTATTAAGTTATATATGATGTGGTGGTAAAAAAAATGAGGTATGTCTTATAGATTTTGAATTTGAGTCATGACATGTTCATCCTGTAAGAATCTAGAACAACCAAAATTTTATTTATTTAACTAAGACCTATAAAAAATACTTATAGAAAGATGAGATTTTCTCGTACCCAAAAACAATTATAGTTATTAATTGGTTGAGTTTAAAGAGTATTTAAACTGACTATTTTTTTTTAAAAAAAAATTATAGTAATGTATTTTAAAATAAAATATATAGTAAAAAATAATCTTTAAACACTCCAAGAAAACACTTAATTGAGAATGATTTAAAATTTTAAATTATGTTCTAGACTAGTTTTTGTTTTCTTAATTTAACATGGTCAATTTCAAATGAAAATATCAATCTTCATTCCAATTACCATGGTAAAATCTTTATAAATCATTTTTTTATAAAATAACATCATTTAACATTACAGATTCACTTAATATCAACTCGAATCTTTAAGCGGTTGAATTAGACTTGGAGTCAAGTCTTAGAGCTGTTGTGCTAAGCCATAGCATATCTATTTAGGATTTGGTTATCGATGCGTTTCAAAAAAAATTAAAAAGTATTTATTTTTTATTCTAAATTAAAAATTTTAATATTTTTAAATTATTTTAATATATTATATCAAAAAATAATTCTAAGAAAATAAAAAAAAATATTTTTTAAATAAAAAACATTTTTAAAAACAACAATAAATAAAATTAACTTGCAGCAGCAGAGTGTATCAGAAAAGAATGACGCTAAACAATCTGCAAGAAAAAGGACACAGTCCTCCTACATTTGCTCGTGAGAAACGCCCAAGAATGCAACTGTAGCGACTCCAAAAAATATAATAACAAAAAAATCTGGTGGTTGCTTTAGTTACGTTGATGAATCAATGCCGTATAAGATTACACCACGTAGATGATGGGATGGCAATGTGATGCCACGTCACTATCTGACCAATCAACATTCAATTCAGCAATTCCAAGGAAAAAGGCAAGAGACATGAATCATATAAAAATCAGGGGGGAAAAGTCTTTAGGCCGTAGTTTGCTTTGCCTTGTCGTTCCTCTCTCTTTCCTTCTACAGGACTTCTATTGTGTTTCTCTCCCTTCCTCGATCTCCCGTACGTGATCTTGAATGGCATGTAAGGAAGCGGAAGAAAACTCTAGCAAGTGAGAGATAAAAATTAAAGGGATTAAAACTTAGGGTTTTGCTTGCTTTCAGTCTCTTCAATGGCTTCTTACCGTCTCAATCAGGTACGCGATTCTTCTCGCTTTATCGATAGTTCTAGCCGCCATGGATTTTCGAAGTCTCAAATGTGCCTCCAAAAGATTTTACACATTATTACATCATGTCCACCTCAAGAAGTCTCGAAAGAAACATCCTTGAATCGCGAAGTTCTTGAATTTAAGGAGAATAAAGGTGTTGGCATTGATTTGAACGTGGGTTTGAGTCCTGCTTGGTCAGAAGCTGATGATCAAGAAAATCAATCATCAGAGGAGTCGTCTTTATTGAGTGCTTATAGTTTTGTTGAAAAGGGTTTAAAGAATGATTCTTCCTTGGAGGTTTTTGGGGTTGACGGGAGCTCGTCAGTAGGAGAATGTTGTGTTAAGGTTGTCGGGGACCAGTTCGGCAGTGATTCTCCAACAGTTCAAGCAACTGGAGAAGAAACTCGAGGGGTCGATGAGATAACTTTGGAAATTTCAAAGACCACAAACTCCAAAAACCAAGCCAGTCATGAAATCAGCACTAAAATCATAACAGTCAATGATGATCAAGAGACCACTAAGCTCGAAGAGGAAGACACCAAGAAAGAATTAGTCAAACTAGAGCCATGCCACGAAGAAAAGACCGAATCCAATAAAGATTCTTTGACTCTTCTTATCGAGGCAGCAGAGATGTTTTCGGGTAATTTAGAGGACAAAGAATCCGATTCGGAGAAGCGAGAAGAAACGTCAAGTGGGTCAAAAACGAGTTGCAAGTGTAGTTGGGTGGTGGATTTGTACGAGGACAGCACATCACCGCCCTGTCGTAAGATCCAAGAGAGGGAGAAGCCAGGTGCTTCCTTACAGGTACAGAGACAGCTCGTTTCTTCTAGAGCCGTGGAAACGGCCGCCAAGGCCAACAAAGGCAGAAACAACGGCAGCCACGGTGGTTTCAAAGAAACGGAAGTAATTAAAGGTAAAAAAAGACAAAAGGAAAGACTATTATTACAACAACATGTGAAAGTAAATGTGCAAAATGCTTTTACGGGCCTGGTAATTATTGTTCTGCCATGGGAATGCGAGGTTTCTGCGAAATTGCAGGGCAAGAGAAGAACGCATTTATGATAACGAGATCGCTGCTCAAATGTGGGACAGTGATGGTTTTCATTTTTTTTGTTTTTTGTAGCTCTTTAACGTCTGGTTTAGTTTCCGAGTAGTTGTATGGCTGCTGTGATTTACTGTTTTATTTAAATTCAGTAATTGAATTGATCATCTCGTTGTGGACGATTATACCAATTCTTGAACATCGAAGTAAGCTGCAGATTTTTTCATGTAGTTTAAACTACAGAGGAAGTCGTGTCCATCGAAGTATGTTTTCTGGAGCTGTGGAGTAGATAGAAGCTGCTGAAAGAAAGGGCGACGAGTCGGTTCCTGCTTTTTTCTTGAATTTTTTTTGACCAACTTTTTGGGCTGCAGTTTTCCTAATTAATGACTAGAAAGCAAAAGGCTAAAATCCAAGTCTTCTGCAGAAAAAAACGTGCTGTTGAATCAAAATCCAATTACTGATTGAAATATTCAATCAGTAATTGGATTTTATACATTAAAATAGTTTGGTTGATTGATGCCATGAATCCTATAACTATAATTGCTGGCTGCCTTTTAAAACATGAAAATAGTTTATTGGATAAAGACTCGTGACCCCATCTTCTGTAATGCACCGGAGGACGCAAACTGGAAACAGCAGGACAATGTAGAGTTGTTCCCTCGAAAAAAAATCTCCAGCTAGTTAATATAATTTTTCAAACTAAAGCAGTATTTATTTATTTATTTTATTTTTGAAAAAAAGTGGTTTAAAACCCAATTTATTCTATAAAGGTTTCAGGCCTTAAATACACACTTACATTTACGGGTGAGAAAAAACCCGAAAACCCGATCTCGATTAAATCGATTCGAATTTTTAAAAAAAACTCTTGGTTTGGTCCATTTTTGGTTTTTTTAAGCTAAAACCGGTAAATCGAAAATTGAGCCGAGCCGAACTGATTTAAATTAAAAAAAATATATATTTTTTTTATTCTTTCATTTCATTTCAAATTTTTGGTTGATTTCTTTTTGGTGTAATGGGAAAAGGAAAAAACTTGGTTAAAATAAAAATTAAATTTTTTGGATTTTTAGTTTAAAAAACCAAATCAAAATCAGTCAATTTAAACCAATTTTTATCTTGTTGTTTTTTAGATAAAAACCAAACAAAAAAAAAAATCATCAGTAACTACAGGTTTCATTTCCACCTCTATGCGCACCTCACGCTGGTGGGATCAACGACAAGAATTGGACAGACAGAAGCACAAGATATAAGTCAACAAATTAAACGAGGCAGTCAAAGAAGGTGAAGGGAGATGGAAGAAGAGTTACTTTATCACTTCGTTGTGAATTGCAGACACAGGACGATGTGGTCGAGTTTGATTGAGTAGCGTGGCAATAACTTTCATATTACAATGTCATTCTCACCCCCTTTCGTCGTCAAAGACTTAATGCATGAAAATAACTCTAAAAACTGATTCTTTAAAGCAATAGAAGCTCATGGACTTTTGATTAAGTGATTTATTTAGGAGTCTGATTAAGTTTTTAAAAATATTTTTTATTCAGAAATATATAATGTATTAAAATAGTATTTTTTTATTTTTTTTAAATAATTTTTCATATATTAATATATATAAAATAATTTAAAATAAAAATAAAATTATTTTAACACCAGACACCACATCTCAATAAAAGAGTCAAGCCACAAGTCATGATTTGAAACCAAAAGTTTTCAAACCCTGTTAAGGCAAGGCGCGGGTCAAAGGGTGGAGGAATTGATTCTATTTTTTTTTTTTTAAGAAATGAAAAAGTACCATTTTTTTATGAAACAAAAATAAATAGTCAACATGTTAATAGTCTTGTTTTTAACCGGATCAAGATACATAGAAAACCTAGATTTTTAATTGGATTAGTCAAGTTTCCCCCCCAATTCGAACAGGTTTAGATTTTAGGTTAGCAAAGTCTCCAATCAATCAAGTTGATCAGAATTTTAAAACAGTAGCTTAAACTATATATATATAAAGGTTGGTAGACTCAATGTAAAATTTGAAGGTGATATCATAATAATAAACATAGTATATATCAAAACCAACAAAAAATTGAGGATTTAGCTGTGAAGAAAATTCAAGAGGGCATGCTCTCAAATTTTCAACTATGATGTGCGGTTTGACATTATGTAAGAGTGTTTGTTTTTAAGGTTTGATATGCTTTTTAAAAATATTATATTACTCATTTTAGATTATTTTTTTATGATTCTAATGTGTGTGTGTGTATTTTATTATTTGATTTATATCATACGTAGCACCCGGATGAATCTCTCACCCTGTTTTCCAAATTCAAAAGAGTTTATAGTTTTTGTTTTTCGAAATTTGATAAAAATCAAAATTTCAGTAGAATATTAGTTTTTTTTTAAGAATATGGTCTGAAAAAACTCGAAGAGAAGTAGACTAATTATAAGGTGGTGATTGCTTCACACGAAATCGGAAAAAAAAAGAGTCAACAAATAAGGATTTCAAATATTATCGTGTTTGTTCATCCCAATAAAAAATCATTTTCCCCACAGAATATCACTTTCCTGTCCCATGACTCGGGCTGGGTATCAAAACCATCATGAGTTTCTTCCATGCAATCGGAAGCCCAGTAACAGCCCATCTGTCCCGTGACTCGGGCCGGGTATTAAAACCACCATGAGTTTCTTGCATGCAGTTTAAAAACTGGACTAGCCCACGTGTCCCATGATTAGGCCCGGGTATTTAAAGAGCCGACATCAAGCTAGCTAGTTGATTGAGACGGTTCCAGATTTGATACGAAGCCACTGAAGAGACTGAAACCAAGCAAAACCCTAAGTTTGTTGTTTACTAAGTGACTGTTTGGGAGTGAGTAATTGTGGTTGTTTTTTAAAGTATCTTTGTATCAGAGTATGATTTTAATTATTTATATTTAATTCGAATATTTTTCTTGAAGTTACTTGACTAGAACTTTTCCTGAGGCATCGCATTATCCTCTAATTATCAAAATCATGATTTTCTCACTATCCTTCGTAAAACAGTCATAAATGGATTGCTTATCTTGAACACTCCATCTGGGCTTTCCGGAATCTATGGGCTTGGAGTTGGGTAAGTGGTATCTTGGGCCTGTTTATTGCTGGTTTAACAGCGGCGCCTTTCATCACCGCATCTATTCTGTCCTTGCTCCACGTGCACTGATCCCGCTTGCCAGGTTGCCATTGGTCCGTTCTTTGATTTTGTACTAGCCGTAGTCATCCATGCATCCGAGCCGATGGAACCAGACAGACGTAGAATTCTTGGAGTTCAGAAAATCAAAATCAATTAAGTTACTGTATGTAAATGTGGTTAACATTTTTTTTAAAATTAATTTTATTTAAAAATATATTAAAATAATAATATTTTATTTAAAAATATATTAAAATAATAATATTTTTTCAAAAAAATATTTTTAATATTTGAAAATGATCTAAAAAAAATTAAAAATATATTATTTTTAATTTTAATATTTTTTAAAATGCTTTTTAAATGTAATTACAAATATCAAATAATTGAATTATTAAAACAGTTAAATCCAAAAGCTGCTTCTGTCCATAGTTGTCAGGGGGTTTGACTTGGTAAAGTACTTTAGTAAATAGACTATCATGTCAATTTTGCAAGTCAATGAGTTAATTTCATTATTATTTTTCTATTAAAAAAAATATAGTTTTTGATTCTATCAAGTTTAATGAAATCAACTTAAATTAAAATTCAATTCAATCCGCATGCTGACCTTAGTTGATTACCGTTTCTATCCTTTTGTAGTTCAATAATTGCCCACTAGAAAAGTTGGGTGTCATCAAGTGGGCTCCCTCTCTCTCGTGATAATTGATGCTGAGGTAGTGACTATTTTAGAGTTTTTAGATTGTTTTTAAAAATATTGTTTTTTTTATAAATATATTAAAATAATAAAATATATTTTTTTTATAAATATATTAAAATAATTTTTAATTTTTAAAAGTTATTTTTAATATCATCATATACAAATAATTCAAACACAAAAACTTTTTAATTTAAAATAAAAAAATAATTTATATATATATATAATATTTTTGATACAAAAACAAACAACCCCGAAATCCCTAGTCGAGTCAAGGCCAATGAAGGTTATGAATGTCTAATCTCTTACTCTTTCCTAGCTGCTAAAGCTGACTCCATCCGCAGGAAGAAAAAAAAATGGTGACAGAAGATATTTCATGTGTCCAGGTGCAGAGTTGAGTTCTTCTACAAGGATAAGAACAGTGGGTAGACCATGGATTAAATGATGTTGACATAGATCTTGAAAATACTACAAAAAACAAAAAATAATAAAGATGGAAACATGTTTTGTTAAAGAATAAAATTTAGAGATAGTTTTTATATTTTCAAAACAAAACATAAGAAAAAAAATCTTTGTCTCAATTATCTCTATTAGATTTTAAGACAGTAATTAAACATAATATATATATATATATATTAAGACAGTAATTAAACATAATATATATATATATATATATATATATATATAAATAAAAAAAAACAGCATTATTCTCCATGGATTACATATCATTTTTTCTCCAGATTTTAATTTTCCGCTCTTCATTATTGTCAACGTCAGGTTTCTATCCCGAGGTAAGCAGCAAACATTATTTGTAGGAATGTCATCCGTGGCATTTGAGATACTTGTACACCCTCATGTAAATAGGATTTTAATTGTGTGGTACTGCTGGCTGTCATCTCTGGTAGCATAATTACATGCCCTGCCCTGCCCTACCAAGTGGGCAAATTGGGGGGGGGGCAAAACATAATAATTCAATGCATCTGATAGCAATGCAACTGTGATAGTGCACGGGCGATATATTTGATTCCAAATTACTGTGATTGAAACTTCAGGGGGGGTGTAGCTTTATCGGTCAGATCTTGTGTTTATGTTTATTTTTTTAGAGATTATCGGTTCAAATTTTATAAACTTTAATGTCTTTGGAGATTTAGCTTTATTTGTCAGATCTCATGTTTATGTTTACTTTTTTAGAGATTATTGTTCAAATTTTATAAACTTTAATGTCTATGGAAGTTTAGCTTTATTGGTCAGATCTCATGTTTATTTTCTAGATTATTTTCTAGAGATCATGAGTTCAAAGTTTTATAAATTTTAATGTTTTTTAAATATTTATATGATCATTAATTTTAATATTTATGAGATTAGTTGAGATATATATAAGTTGGCCTGGATATCCTAATAAAAAAAAACAAGAGGAAGAAATTACTGTGATTGGGACACGAATTTTATTTTTGATTAGATGTAACTTGCTCATCTTAATTGTTCGAGAAATGTTATGGTCTCACATTCTTATAGGCAGATGGCTGTTTGTTGATTGGTTAAATGATTAAATATTATTTAAGAAATATTGCACATGTCACTGCATGATTATCCTTGGAATTATTTATAAAATTATTTTTTTCAATTTTATTATTTGATATTAAATTATTATCCCTTAAGTTCTTAGGTTTTTTATTTTATTTTTGTTTATGTTAGGTTATCTCATATATGGTTAATCAAATTAACCTGAAATTAACTTAGGTTAATGAAAGTTTTTTTTTCAGTTTTTTTATATCTTTGTCTCATGTCATGAGTGTTGAGTTAGTTGAATTAATTTTGGTTGATTCAATTTTTTTTATGGCATTGAAGTTTTTTTTTAGTTTCATCATTTTACATTAAATTATTGGCCCTTGAACTTTGTGAATTTTTTTGTATATTAGGTTATATCGATTGTGAATTAGTTAAGTTGACCTAAATTAGCTCAGGTTTTCTTTTTCAATATCTATTTTTATATAATTTCAATTATTTAGTCACTGTCGAGATAATCTAATTTGACTCAATTTTTTCCCTAACTTTTTATGACTTTGATTTTTAATTAATTTTATAATTTGATATTAAATTAATGGTTCTTGAGATTTATTTATTTATTGTTAGATTATATGAAAAGCAAGTTAATAAAGCTAACCCAAATTAGCTTAGTTTTTTTTTTATCATAATTTTATATTAGGAGTTGTGGGTTAGTTAAGTTAACTCAAAATTTATTTTTCAATGTTATATTTTTTGAAACAAACAAATATATAATTTAACATTCAATTATCAAGTCCTGAGGTAGTGTGTTAGTAGAATCAACTAGGGATTGCTCAAATTGCATCGCTTGGAAAATCCGTTTTTATACTATGAAAAACTTGAGTTGATCTGTGGAGTAGCACAGGTAACCTATGTAGTGATTTTTTTTAAAGTTATTATCTAAAAATAAGGCTTTGTGTGGTATTATAGTACGGTGTCGTATGAGATGCATTTAAGAAGCTGTTTGGGAGCGCAGTACAAACCTGTTTTCTCTTCATTTTAAATATTTTTTTTGGTATTTTTAAATTATTTTGATGTGCTAATGTTAAAAATGATTTTTAAAAAATAAAAAAAATATTATTTTAATGTATTTCTAAATGAAAAGCACGTTCAAAAGCAGCCGCAACCGTCTTCCCAAACAGGCCCTAAGTTGATCATAACTTCAAAATTGTAATTTGATTTTTGTTGTTTAAACCTACTTTTCATCTCAAATTATGGTAAGAACTCGAGTTTAAGAAAATTACAATTTACACCTATGAAATTTTTTATTTATTTTAAATATAGCTGTAAAAAATAGCACAATACCATATACACACTGAAATTATTTTTGAACCCACTTAAATACAAATATGGTGAGAAAGCAACTTGTAACATAATTTTATGTTTGACATGAAACATAATTCAAAACTTTATGATTGTTGTTGTATTGTCAAACATTAGTTTGTTGATCGGCAATTTTCCTAGGTTTCTAGGTGTAAAGATGGGCATCGCAACTAACTTACATATAGGGTCTCTCATGTTGACATTTTGCAATCAATATTGTGATTTAATAATTATTTGCAATTCCAAAAAAAATAGTTTTATTTTTTATTTTGAATTAAAAATTTTGATATTTTGATATCAAAAATATTTTTTTAAAAATAAAAAAATACCATTTTAATTTATTTTTGAATAAAAAAAATTCATTTTGTTTTTTAAACATACTGTTTAATAATAAAAAATATTTTAAAAAAACAATTTTAACCAGAATAGTGACAAAAAGATGACACAAAAAGCAGTCCGATATGGACTCCACTACGAGGAGGGACGGTGACCTTTGACCATTTCCTCCTCTGTGCAAGGCTTTCTAGGCCTACCTCCACCAGTAAAGCCATCTCCTTTGTCCTCTGTTATCTTACGAATTGATGGAGATATTACCTCCCCTGGATGATATTAATACAACAGCCACATTACACGTGTTGGGGAAGTTTAGTGTAAGAAGAAACCTTTTGCGAGATGCTCTTCCATGCCCAAATAATTGACGATTTTTTTTATTTTTTTGCCACAAGGTTATCTATTTGGTTTTATTCTCAATATTTATACTTTAAATTTTTCTATTGCGGTAGTTATTGATTCTTAAAATTTATTTTCACATTAATTTATCGAAATAATTCAAAAAAACTAAAAAATACAATTAATTTTTTAAAATGCCTTTATCATTTGTTAATTGCTAATGAATTAGCTTCATGTTCATATCATTTCAGTTGTTGGACGATGTAAGACAATGACACAACTATTCATATGCTGGAAAATTAAAAGAGGATAAGATGACCGAACCTGATTTGATTTGATTTGATAAGATGAACGAACCTAATTTGATAAGATGACCGAACCTGATTTGATTTGATTCCTCAAAATTATTCACAAATTCTAACTTTCAATTACAAACTTTTTGTGCCTCGTGCGTCAATTAAGCGAACCAATCTTGTTTGGGTTGACTACTTTAATCACCCACTAATACACGTTTCAAATCCCTTGGCAATACATACATACATACATACATATGTATGTATGTTGCCTCTTTTTTTTTTCGTGGGCCAAGCTAAAAGAATTTATGTAAAAAAAGTGTTGAATGTTGCAAAACAATACATTAAACTAATAAAAACGATTGAATTAATTTAACAAATAAGACAAAACCAAAAAAAAATAGCAATTAGAAAACGATCGAATGTTGCTTCCATATACTAAATTAAAAAGATTTAATGGCGATTGATCAATATAATAAATACACTATTATATTATATTGAATAGTAAATTGTGCTTTGAGATACATTAAACTAAGTTTTATTTTATATTATGCTCAAGCTAAGTTTATTTTGTATTTTTTTTAATATTATGCCCCCTGCCCAAGTCCGATTAGCTACATGACAATAGCATAAATATATTACATATATGGATCGTAACAAACCTCGTAACTTCAATTCAATCAAGAGCCAACCACTGTGATAGTACCAGTGGTTTATTCAGCCAGGCACCGACTGAGGGCATCAAACTGTGTAAAACAGGTTGCAATTTGCAGCTCTCGTAGCTATCTTATCTCTTACACTATCCTTGTCTTCTTCCAAGTTCTTTATGATCTTGATCTTGCTCTGATTTTAATATTTTCTCAAAGTAAAAAATAATTTAAAAAATGTTAAATCGCAACCTTAGGTTTTAAATTGCTTTTAACAAGATAAGCCATTAACAGGAATCCTTATTTAATTCAATGAAATTAACTTGGCCTTCAATTGATGCAATAATAAAATGCATCGTTCCAAACAATAACTTTTTTTTTATAACCGGGGTGTCCGGGTCAGCTTACGTGCACCACAACTAAATCCCCGAGTCCACTGAATATCTTACAAGTCCAATGAAACAGATAAAATACCGCTGAAATTACAGAAATACCTGATAAAATTTAAATCTAGAGTAAAAGAAAGACAAGTTCCCATCTCTGACCACTATAACAAGTAACTTGTTGGCCAAACAGATAACTTTGATGACAGTAGAACATGCTTCATGAAGTCAGCATTGGCCCAACCGGCAGTAATTGATTTACACGTGTACCGGTGATCTCTGTAGTCCAGGCCCACCTCGTGGGTGCGGACCAATAATGGTGCCATTTAGTGATGGACACGTGTTTGTTTCATAACAGATTCCTTACTTCGCGGTATTTCCTTCCTAGCAGATTTATTATTTTCGGCGACTACGTACTTCGATTTATAATTTTAAACTGTCAATAGAAATATTTACAGTAGTCTCTTTAAAGTTTCGCATCTCTATTTTTTAAAAATATCTTCTTATAAAAAATATATAAAAAACATGTTTATTGAATATAAATTTGCTATGAAAAAATATTTCTGTTTAACTTTTATTATAAGCAATAATAAATATATATTAAAAGCCACAATAACCAACAGCTTATACTCACTCAGCCCCCACGGGCAGTTATAAGTTATAAGTAATAACTCCAAAAATCCCACACACGCGAACACATCCTCTCTCTGTTGGTCACCGGCAACTACAAGTCATTAAGAATCCTCTCTGTTGACCAGTAAAGTTAAAACGAACTAACCGAATTTCTCCCTCTAACCGGCTATAGCCAGTAATTTAAAAGAAAAATCGCGCTACTTCCCGACCTCCTCTCCATATAAGAAGGCAACCGCTGGCTAAACTTGTTGGTCCATAACTTCCATATCTGCTTAATTTGTTTCTCAATTGGCCCTCGGTTTTCTCCTATTTACGGTGTACCCCGCAGGTTATGTTAGAAAACAGTCACCGGGAACCTGAGAGCCAACGCTCCTCTTCAGCTCTCGGTTTCCCTCGCATCCGTTTCTTCCGCTACCGTCGCTTGAGGTAACCGGTGATCGAGAGTAACCGGGAGGAAAGGATTTAATTTAATATCTCGTGCTATATTTTTTTTACTGTTGTTTACAATTATGCCTACATCGCCAACGAAGGGTAACCGGAGGGGAGGACCGGAAATGGATAGAAACAGGAAAAATAGGTTGACAGCGAAAGCATCGTCGTTTCACGGGAAATTACCGGCGGATATACCGGAGGCGAGGATTCGACGGCCGAAGACACTCCCAGACTTGCTCGCCGTAAGGAATCACCCGCCGGCAACAGTACCGGAGGTGAGGCCGAAGTTAACGAAGGTTTTAGTAAACGTGACGGTTCAAGGCAGCGTTGGTGCAGTACAAGTTTTGATGTCTCCTGAATCCACCGTCGGAGAACTCATCGCCGCCGCTATCCAGCAGTACACGAAGGAAGGCCGCCGCCCGGTTATCCCAAACGACCCCTCCAGACTCGACCTCCATTACTCGCAGTTTAGCTTGGAAAGTAATGATCCCCTAATTAATCACGCCTTAATTTCTTTGATAGTTTTGAGAGGTGGACACGTGTACAGTGGAGATTGATGGGTGCTTTTGTTTTTTGGCAGGTTTGGATAGGGAGGAGAAAAGTGATGGCTTTGGGCTCAAGAAACTTTTTTCTGTGCCAAAAGAAACCGGCGATGGACGGTGCGAGTAGTGTCAGGGTCAGTGGAGGATTGACAACGACGTCGTCTCCGTCGTGCTCAAAAGAAGTGGAAAAAGGAGGTCGCTAAAAGTCATGGCGGAGGGATTCATCCTTGGCTAAAATTCATGGATTTCTTGCTGTGAATAATTGATGATGCTGGTTAATTAATTAGTTAATCCTTTTTCAATGCAACCTGTGCATGTAAAAATAGGTATGGACCTGGAGTGGTAGATTGTCTTGCCTGTCTATGCTTTTCTCCATCTATCTTTGTTGTTTTGAATTAATGGAATCTGTAAATAACTTCAATATTTTCTTGTGTTCACGCTTCTGGAGAAGTTACCAACTACCTTGAGAGAATGAGTTTTTTGTTTATAAATACATAATATTTTTTTAAAATTATTTTCAATATGTGAAAATAATTTAAAAACAAAAAAAATATAATTTTAAAAAAAAATTAATTTTTTTTTAAATATTTTTAAAACACAATACCAAACACTCCTTAGATGGACTTATGTGTTTCATATTTTGGTACTATGATTTCACAATAATTGCAATTTCTTTCTTAGTTTAAGAATTTGTCTTAAAAAGAAAACTAATTAAATTAGTGTTTTTCTATATATATAATTTTAATATTAAATCATCAAAAATATTGAAAAATATTTAAATCTAAATTAACATTGATTATGAAAATGCTAACCATCTCTATGCACATAACTAGAAAAAATGAAGAAGATGAGAAAAAGTTTTCAATGGGAATCAATGAAATCCTTCTACTGCCTTAACAACAAGCACGTATTTGACATTCAAAATGTGAAATATACATTTCGTGGAAATCCATAACACCTTTCTTTAAAAGTTGTGTGAGAATGTATAGTAGATTTTAAATTCGAGTTAGAATATATAATTTTTATAAAATTTTAAAACAACTAAAATTTTACTCAATCAATTAAATTATAAAATAAAATTTTTAAAAAGAAATTTTTCTTGCATAAACAATTCTTAACACCTATCTTTCAGATGTATGTATTTATTTTGACTGTAAACCTCAAATGTCATGTTGATAGATAATGAGATGACAATTATCTTTCCACCTCAGCTAGAGTTGTTTGGGTTTTATTATTGCTTAACTCGTAAAAAAAAAACGTGGTACTTGCCTAGATAAATTAAAGAGTTGTTCTTTAAAATGTTGTTTTAATTAAAAATATATTTTTTATTTTTAAAATATTATTTTTTATATTAATCCATTAAAATGATAAAAAACTGATTTTAAACAAAATCAAATAAGTTTTTGGATTTTAAAAAAAAATCATTTTAATTCTCTATAATTTTTTAGAAGCTCTTTAGTGTTTGCCCTGCTATCATTCAATCCTATCTCCGTCCCTATTCACAATCCAAGCGACGACAGGCAAATAACTCGCACAATGATGTCCCACAGCTAGAGCAAAAGGCAGCTCCAACCCAATCAGGCTGCAATTATTTTCTATCCACGTAAATTTTCTTGGGAGCTATCCAATTATCAGAGAAAGGGACGTCGACAATAGAAATGAAGGGATGATAAGTTTTGAGCAACAGTTCATGTATCTACACAGACACCAGTATTCTGACGAGTCCATAATTGAAAACTCCAACCTCCAACAGGCTTGTCCCACGAATTGAAAAGGGAAGCTGCGTGGACATGGACTGGCATTAGCTTTGGGGCTAGGCTAGGAGGACCTTGTTAATGGCTTTCTTAATTCGTCAAGTAAATCAATGGAATCTTGAACTTTTTTTCTGTAATATCATATCACTATAAAAGTTTCAACTTTTTCAGTCCAATCGAACAGATCAGAGTTGTGAAATTTAATGGTTAATGGTTAATGGTTAATGGTTAATGGTTAATATGGTTGTAAGAGGTTTTTAGTTTGTTTCTCTACTTGAAAAGAAAGTAATTCTTCATTGGAAACTCAAATATCTCATGCAATAAAATTAAACAAAACAAAACTCTTATAAACCGATTGAATTGTTTATCTTGTGGATGCATCTGTGTTGTTTTGTGTTGCAGAGGTTGGATCGAAACATTAGGACTGGGTTTCTTGCTCGCAATTATTTTAGTTATAGCACTAGTTAATTCCTTGCACTACGTTGCATGCTGAGTAAACAATTTTTATAATTGTTAAAATTAAAATAATTAATAGGTTTTATTATTTTAAAAATAAAAAATAAAAAATATAAAATATATACATGCAAATTTTGATATAATAAAACACATCAACACACCCTATTATAACAACAAAATTAAAAGCTTAAAATCTAAAAATATTATTACTGTTATTGCTAAAATAATAAAAAATATTAAATTATTCTAAAGGAGAAAAAAACTCGAAAACATTAATAAAAGAGGAAGCAAGAAAAAAAAATTAAAATTATTATTATTATTATAATTGCATGAATAATGGGTAAATAAATTCAATAAAAGAATAAAAAAGCCAAAAACTTTAACAAAAGAGCAAACAAAAAAATGAAAAATTATTAGCTAAAAAAATCATTTGCCATGAAAATAAATAAAAAAAACTAATAAAAACAACCAAAAGAAAGAACAAAGAATTTTTTTTTAAGAAATATCAATTTTCAAATGATCATAAACACAAACTAAAATTTAAAAAAAAAATATTATCTCAACAAAAGAGAAAATAATAAAACATATTAACACACCCTATTATAACAACAGAGAAAATAATAAAACGTATTAACACACCCTATTATAACAACAAAAACATCAAAAACTTAACATCTAAAAATATCATTTCTATTGATTCACACCCGTGATTACTTTTATTCGTGGGAACTTTGTTAAACAATTATTGAGCATCCTAATTACTTAATGGCAGCTCTGTGACTGTCTAGTACTTACTTCCTCATCTTTTTCTTAGCATTAGTTGCCTATCCTCAAGCTTTTTAAGCTTCCAGGCTTGCGATTCACAACAAAAACATTGTATATAGCAAAACGCGGAACGCAAATTCCATCAAACTCAAAAAAACATGTTTGCAGTCAAATCATTGTAGCCATCTACAATTTGTAGCCAGTCAACAATCCCTGAGTGAATCAAAGGAAAACACTGTTGAATACAAGAATGGTGCATCCAAACATATTAGTTTTATTGGAACAATTAAATATTGCTTGCTGCGGCGTAAATGCTTGCTCTGAATCCTCAATATGGAACTTCAAAATGGCTAGAAGAACTGAGAAACTCATTCGGATGGCCTTTGACCCAAAAGTGGAATGTCCTCATAACGTTTCTGCAGTAAATTGAAACATGTCAATGGGATTCAAGGAACAAACCCAAAAGATACATGAAAGTAAAGTTTATGACAAACTTAAACTGAGCAGTAACATTTGAGTTCGGCTTTTCATGGGTTCAAATGGAGAGCAAACAATTCATTAACTAAGAGAAGTTGCAGTATGTACTCTGAGATTCTGAGACTGGGGCAAAAAATCTTTTTAGTATAGCGAGGAGATTTGTTTTGGATGAAACAAAGGGTCAATATTATAACCACATAATCTTATATTTCAAAGGAAAAATCAGCCATGATTGCCTTGGCAGCTGGCTCTTGTCATTACTCCAAAAATCTATTGCATCAAGACTTATCAGAGGCATTGTTCCAAAACATTCCCAACTAAATCACAAGGAAGGAAGTGAATGTGACACAGTTCTAACAGGTAGATTGACCAGACTAAGATCACATGCACCCCTTCTTAACTATTGACTGCAAGAGACCTGGCTAAAAAAGAAAGAAGCACTAAATTCTACATATATGTCAATATCTATTGACTTTGCATTTGACTATATTAAATAACAGCATAGATAGGAGCAGTTTATGCTGTTCACTAGAAGGGTAAAGTAATAACTGCATTTGTGTATGAACACAAACTAAAGAAATATAAGAGCATATCATAGCAGATATAATACCCCAACATTGTTGGACTCCCATAGTTTACGAACTCCATAATCCACAGCCTGCACATATCCACAAGATTAACCAGGATAAAAAAACCACATTCAAGTCAAAACAATCACAAAATATAAGCCAGCTATTTGAAGAAATTGATCAAGCATAAGTATTCACTTTACAGGTACACAACACTAAAATTGATTATGTTGGAAATTATTTTTTGTAGCTTTAGCCCAGTAATCAACAAAGAAATTTTTGAATGCATCAATAAGTGCAACTCAAGTAGACTAGCCCCTTCCTAATATTTCAGTGAGAGCAAGTCACCCATCACCACTCGTGTTTCCTTCATTTCATTTCCAGATCGAACCGGTCAATAAGCTCTTGAGCAAAATAGAAACTCGTTTGTATTCTCTACAGATTGGCTGGCTACTCCGAAAAATTTTAAAAATGCAACGAGAGAATTCTCCTAGAAAAAGAAACAAAAAAGTTTCCAACTTCAACAAAAAATTCAATTTTTGAGTCATTGCATCTGAGAAAGAGAATTCTAATAACATTATTCACCGATTGCTATTTCTATATTCCTCCAACAATTAGAAAGAACTTATTTGAAATCGAAATGCTCGAATAAGCTAAGGCGTCTGTCTGTTGATTAAGTCTAAGAATAATTATACGAAATTCTTCACATAATTTATAAGAAATCAAACATAAGGAAAACGAAATAAATGATTAATCTTACCCGCTCACCGGCAAAAGCGCCGGCGATGACGAAGGTAACGTAGATGGAGTTACGGCGCATAATCAACTTGTAGAGACCTTCGAACACGCCCCCACCATTTCTTCGTGCTGTGTAATCCATCCCTTTTCCTTTTTCAAGATCTGCTCACTTTTTAGGGTTTCCAAATCACAACATTCCAATTTACTCCTCCAATAAATAAAATTAAACAAATAACCGGATATATGGAAAAAAACATATTATTAATACCTCCGAAGAAACTAAATCGCGAAACGGAGAGACAGCAGCAATCCGCGTTCGGGTTTGACGGCTGAGTCAGAGAAATGAGTTGGAGGTGGAGGACGAGTAGGAGACGAGATTAATTAATCAAAGTTGGGCCTCGGTGCGATTATACAGTCCACGAAAGTCCTTTCGGCTATCGAGATTATATGGACCGCATGTAGATTAGAAAAGTGATCATGTGCAATGAGCCTGTGGAAAGCCTATAAAAATGGCCTGGCTGTGTTAATCAACTATCTACGACGTCGTGTTATGTGAATAATGGGCCTGAATATTTAAAATGGGCTGACTGTAGATTAGAGAGTAATGGGTCTGCGTAAAGCCTATGATCTCGGCCTACAATCGACAAACCTAATACTGGCTCCTAAATCGCGTTTTCTCTCTCTTTTCCCCCCCTCACTTCTCACATGAAAAACCCTAACTCCTTCCGCGGCAAGCTGCTTATAAAAACCCTTTAAACCCACTCGTTGTCTCCGCCTCTTTCACTCTCATAGCTCCCACAGAGAGCCTCTCTTAATTTTCAAGGCCGTCAAACCCATCTAAGCAGTCTCTTCTCATTAACCATGTCGTCCATGGAGTTCTGGGGTAATCAGCTTCTTACTCTTCTTGTTATAATAATTAGCATATATATTTTTTTTGTGCAGTTTTCACTCTCTTTGATCGTTTTTGTTTTAATTAATATTCCCTTTCCTTTTATTATAATTAATATTCCCATCACTTTTTTATGTATCATGTCAGCGATTGTTTATTACTTTTCCTTCTTTGTTCCTTTATGTTGTTGCTCAGAGCTTTTTTAAGGTTTTCTTGTGGACTGTCCTGTATGAGGTTAGGTTATCTTGGACGTGTATTTTATGCTCGGTTTTTTTTTCTTTCTGTTTTGTAGCTTGAAGTGTTATTTTGTTTTCGTAAAATGATATATTTCAGAATGTGTTTGTGTGGTAAGGTAATTGAAGGAAACTACTGAAGCCATGGTGTGGAGGAGTTATTAGTGTTTTTGTAGCTGATAACTATGGTTTAGCTCTTAGTGATTTCATTATTTTCGTACTAGGATTTTGTTTTGTAAGCTCTAGAATAAGTGGAGTTAGATTGTTTCTAAGATTATTCGATTTTGTTTTGTTGGATATTGTCTCTGAGTGCCTTATTTATGTTAAGATAGTTTGCCAGTAAGTTTGTTCAACTTTTTGCTCGATTTTCTCTGACTGTCTTAATTGTGTGCAATGATGAATCGCGATAATTACTAGGTAAGTAATATCATCTTATGCCAGTGGGTTTTATTTTTTAAAATTGTGCTTTGGAATGTTTGATGCAAGCCCGGATATCAATAGGATGTCTTGTTTATTATGTGTCATGTAATTGGGGGCTAGCGTTGGTTTGTAATTTCTGTTTACTGATGCTCGACATTTTTCTTTATCTTATTAGGTGTTGAAGTCAAGGCTGGTGAGCCTCTTAAAGTGGAACCTAAAGATTTCTATATGATTCATCTTTCTCAGGTTAGAATTATCTTAATTGAAGCTGATCTTATTCTGATGTTGTGTTTTTAGTCTGACTAAATGTTTATATGGCCTTTTGTCCCTCAGGCAGCCCTTGGCGAGTCTTCAAAGAAGGGAAATGAATCAGTTCCTCTTTTTCTTAAGTTTGATGAAAAGAAGCTTGTGTTGGGAACCCTGTCTACTGAAAACATCCCTCAGTTGTCCTTTGATTTAGTTTTTGAGAGAGAGTTTGAGCTCTCTCACAACTGGAAAAATGGGAGTGTTTTCTTCTGTGGCTACCAAGCTGCTATTCCTGAAAATGATTCTGGTGAGTCCTGGTATATGTTAGTTGCAATATGCCTGTTCTATATTTATTTTGCAAAATTTGCTGAGTTTACTGATGCATACAGATTTTTCTGATGATGGAGAGGAAATTCCATTTGAGAAAGTGGAGAATGTGAGGCTTGCTCCTGGTACAGATAAAGCTGCCAAGCCTGAAAAACCAAAGGCTACTCCTGCAGCGTCAAGCAAAGATGATGATTCTGACGAGGAGGATTCTGATGATGATGATGATTCTGATGAGGATGATACAGACAATGGATCTGATGTCGAGGTATCTCCTTATAAAACAGCAAAGTACCATTTCTCCTGTGCTGTGTAATCTATCCATTTCCCCTTTTCAAGATCTCATTTTTTAGGGTTTGAAATCTCAAATTATAATTTACTCCACCAAGAAATAAAATTAAACAAATGATCGGATATACAGAAAAAATATTATTAACACCTCATACAAAACCAAATTGTGAAATGGAGAGACAGCAGTGATCAACAATCAGGTTTGACAGCTGAATTATGAGGAGATGAGGTTAATTAATCAAAGCTGGGTCTGGTGGTGCAATTCATGAAGCTGTTCTGCTATCGAGATTTATATGGGCTGAAAGTACATTGATCAAGTTTTTGTGTTGCAGGGTATGTCTCTCGAAGGAGGTTCAGATGATGAATCTGATAGTGAAGATGAAGAGACTCCTAAGAAGGTATCAGTGCCTCTTTTGATTTGCTATTTAAATGACATGTGATACCCAGTTTTCTTACCATGTTTTTATTTTTTATATGTTTTGAAGGCTGAGAAAAGCAAGAAGAGGACCAGTGATTCTGCAATAAAGACACCAGTGCCCTCAAAGAAGGCAAAAAATGCTACTCCTCAGAAGACAGGTATTTCTTAATTTTCTTGTTCTATCAAACTCTTGTAAGTGACGTTTGATTTTCTTCACCGTGACATGAATTTCATTTTCTTGACCACAAAGATGGGGGGCAAGGCTGGACAAGTAACTCCTCACCCTTCCAAGGGAAAAGCTGCGGCAAATGGCAACAATCCCAAGACCCCAAAATCTGGAGGCAGTTTCTCCTGCAAATCCTGCGAAAGGTAGGTGCCACTGCAACATTCTAGGTTAAAGAAATCCCATCGGCGGCTTGATAGAAGGATTGACTGCCTATATTTCTTCCTCAGGTCATTTGGCTCTGATGGTGCTCTGAAGTCTCATTCACAAGCCAAGCATGGTAGCAAGTGAATATCCTGAAAGAACTGCCATAGGGTTTTGGTATTCGACTCTGGAGTAAAGAGAGTTTGGTTAATATTAGTAACTCGTTTGTAATTTTGCTAGAGATCTACATTTGAAAAAATATTTCGGATGCATTCCATTTCGAGTTTATGGAAACCGTTTCTATGTTTTACCACCACTTGATTCTGTTCAGATCACTATTCCTTTTTTGCTCGGAAAATCAATTTAGAAAATTTAAGCAATCAGCAAAGATCTTTTTAATGATGCGTTCTTGATGGAGCAGTATTGCAGAAGGCACAAGAGTCTGGTATGCGTGGCTTATCAGGCTGAAACTTGAACGTGCCTTAATCTGAAGCTCCTCGTCAAGCGAGCAAGTGTCCACAATTTTGATACCTCAATACTTTAAATTTGTGTTTTGTCCGCGCTAGGTCTAGGTCGAACTATTTGGTAAAAGAAAAGGTATGGCTCATTCCCCTTGTAGCGGTAGTTATTTTTTTAATTTTTTTAATGAAAATGCAAAAATATTATATATTTTTTATTTTTCAAATTTATCTGCATATTAAAACAATCTAAAACCGTAAAAAAATATATTTTTAAAAAACAGACTTATTAAGGTAAAAATAAACTCTTACATTAGCATATAAAATCATCCAAAAAAGTTGGACCTTTTTGGGAGTGCGTTGCAACTGGTGTTTGGGAAAAAAATTTGAATATTTTTTTTTTCATTTTAAAAACCTGGTAGTTTAGTATTTTTAGATCATTTTGATATGCTGATGTCAAAAATAATTTTTTAAAAAATAAAAAACAACATTATTTTAATGTATTTCAACACGTAAAAAACACTTTAAAAAATTATCACAATCGCACTCCCAAACAGGCCTTTTGAGCCACTCTCTTGGTTACTGGTACTGGAAAACTTCAATTGAACTTGCAAATCATTCTACTTGTAAAGCTAAAACCCGTTAATTTTTCCAGTTCAAAAATATTTTTCAAACACACTTTGGCGGTTTTTGTCTGGTATCCAAAAGGATCTAAAAAGATTTAGTGTACATATTACATAATCCATTACAAAACAAAATATAAACAACCAATCCAAACAAGGCAAAGAGATATTTTTCATAATTTTCAAACTCTTTTTTTAAAAAATAATTTTATTTTTATTTTTTACTTTAAATTAAATTTTTTAAAAAACAATTTCATCCATAATAATCAGGCACTAAGAAAGTGGCAATTTCGGGGTAATCGACAGCTACCTAAAATATGAAAACATAACCAGCTACGTTAATGTGAAAACGTAACTCCATGGAAAACAGGGTGATTAACTTATCCAAACATTGCGCAAGCCATTAATGTGAAAATATCAAATTGTCTAACATGGTACGACCGGCAAATAAGCATGGACTGTCCCAACATGGCAGCCGTGTCACTAACAGTGCTAAATGACATAATGAACCGTTAGACAATCAATCTGCTCCCTGGATGCTTTTGAACAGCAGCCTGAAAAATCCTGTAAAACCATTCCTCTGATATTGCACCCAACAACCTGTACAGAAATTTCATGGTAAGCTGCAGTTAAAATAGTGACTTGTCTCCAAAAAGCAGGGATACCTGAACCTGCAAAAACTCATAAAGATGTTGAGATCACTTTAGTTTTTGCTAAAATAAAAATGAGAAAGGGAGAGTTCAAGAAGGAAAACCAAACATAGAACCGTGAAATTTGATGATGCACTAGCCTGAATGTGCTGTAGTCAAAGTCCTGGACTGTATTGCGGACACACAATGAGAACACAAACTTCAAATGCAGCAAACAGTTCGAAGTTTCAGAATTTAATTTTGATAAGAAAAACATACCAGCCACGACATTAGCCTACAGTACAGAGCTTTGCTAGTTAAGTGTTAACAAGATATTTGGTGGATTATTCGAGTATTCAAAGTAGACAACAAAACTAGCAAAACATTTCATCACTATAGACACTTGGCACAAAGGGAAACTTGGAATGGAAAATTCTGTTATTTTGAAAAAATTTCAATGTTGATTTAAGAATCCAGTTGGAATTGAGAGTCAAAAACATTCAAGCCCATCACGCAATGAAGTAAACAGTCAATCAGAATGGATGCAGTTAGGAGATAAAGAAAAATAAAATCCATATGAGAATTGAGAACCTGCACACCCCCTCCTGCACAGTGGAAAATGGGCTATAAGCTACATTTATTCAATATTCAGTCCTTTCCTGGAAAGGAACATCCTAATTGAGCAGGTGGAATATGAAAATGATTTGAGTAGAGAGAAAACAAGGTAGGCACCTAAAGTAGATCAGTATGCATATTCTCCTTGCTGCGGTGGTGGTGGTATGTGCTGCTGATATTCTTGACCGCTGCTATTTTGCATTTGCCCATTGTCATTGTTGCTGCTGTCAGCATTGACATTATTATTGGCCGTTTCTTCCTGCCGCTCCCTTTCCCTATTCCATTGTGCAATTTTAGCACGCCTCTCCTCACTGCCTTCCCTGACCGGGCTTCGTTTACGCCTCCCCCCGGGGCTTCTACTTCGTCCCTTCTGATTTCCAGTGCTTGTACTCCTATGCCTCCTGCTCTGACTTTCATAGTAGCGCTCCCGGTCATCATATCTTCGACTAGAACCACGCCCACTATGTGAATACTCTTCATGGCTCCGATGCCTGTAGGGGCTCCTGCTCCTGCTTCGGCTGTGGCTACGCCTTCGTCGGTAACTCCCAAATAATTGATGCCTCAACTCCCTAACATCAAATAAAATAAGACAGTTAAACAAATACAATCACATACACCTTCAGAGACACCTCAAACAAAACAAGAAATTAAACATCAATCATTACCTGCCAATTCTTTTAAGGTGCATAAAATTGCAGTATCCCGCCACGGTTACATGCATTCTCCTCATATTGCCTACAAGTGGCTTCACGGAAGTCAGTCACAGGCGAGAAATCCACAATAATAGGACGACCTGCAACCATTGAAAATCACATAAATAAAATGTAATTGCACCCAATTAAATTGGGAAGACAAAAAACAAATTATTTGTAAGAGTGAAAAATGAGCATAACAATTGCAGAAAAGAGAAGCAGAATCTGACCAGCATAGAACCTCCCCGTCAAATTCTTAAGCGCATTCGAAGCGTGCTCTTCCTCTCTAAACTGAACATAAACATTACCCACCTATGGAAACACATAAAAATGATTCCTGAAATATCCAAGCAGAAATACGAAATTGTAATTTCCAGTTCATGAAAACATACCATGTGGTCAGCAAGATTGTCACAGACATTCAGGCTCTCAATTTCCCCGTATTTTCTTAGCTCCTCAAATAAATCCTCATAAAATTCCTGCAATTGATCAAGATTTAAACTTTTCAAACTCCTGATTTTCTTTCAGATATTTAATCCCTCGAAACTCAGGTAGAAAATAAATAGATCAATAAATTAAAGGGAGTCGTAATTACCTCGAAATGTTGCTGGATCCTGCGAGGATCGATAGGGTTGCCCTGGGCGTCAACACCAGGAGTGATCATATCAGGGCGCTGGTACATGTTTGATAAAAGAAGCGTAGGGCTGACGCTTGGTTTGGTGTGGAGACGTGAGCATCGGTCACCGTGTCTACAAGCTCCCTATCTTGAAGTAAAACGGACAGTTCACCCTGTCTTTCTCTGTTCCGAATATAGACGCTAAATGCTCCGCCATTGATTCCCTCTTTCTCAATGAATTCAGTTATGGTTATTTTTGCTCGCGTTTTCTTATTTATCTTTCAGGGGAGAAATGCAGCTGCGTGGCGTTAGGGATTTTGAGTCTTCGAATATTCTAGATGTTTCTGGGATATCACACTAAGTTATTGATTCAAATATAACTTACGCTGAACTGGTATTGCAATTGGCTGGTTTGCCCGAGAGGTTAAGGGGGAAGACTTAAGATCTTCTGTGCATAAGCACGCGTGGGTTCGAACCCCACAGCCAGCAGTTCGGTTATTTTTTTTCTCTTTTTTTTTCCGGGATTTTCAAGAAGCAAAAAATGATACGTAAAAAATGCGTCTGCCGGGAGTCGAACCCGGGTCTATTGCTTGGAAGGCAATTATCCTAACCGTTGGACTACAAACGCTAGTTGAAATGATGATGATAACAATACATTTTGTAAAATTCGTAGCCCGGTCTCGGGGGATCCAACACTGTATTATTAACTTGTGATGTTCCGCATGTCCGGTCGATAATTTTCTTGGAGTTATTTTTTCTTTTTAGATATTATTGATATTTTTTTCTAATTGGATTGTTTTTTAAATTTATGACCTTGTGAATTCAAAAGCAACTTATACAAAACTATTAAAAATATAGTTGAATTATAAAAAATTAAGATGATATATTTTTTTAAAAAAATTTAGATAATAACATATTTGATTGACTTGAATTAAGTCAGGGTTAAAATATCAAGTTCACAACTCGGGTATGAGACTATGATAAACTAATGGAGAGAAAATTAAAATAAATTATGAAGTCTAATTTTTTTATCAATCTAATGTTGAAGGATGAAATTAAAAAGAATTTTAATAAAGTGAACTAAAAAGATGATCTAATTAACATGTTAAACTTGTTACCAAGGTCATGACCGAGATAACATGATGAAAAATAAATTACGAGTATTAATCCCCAACCAACTCGATATAAAAAGATGAGGTTAAAAGATAACATAAAACATTACTCACGTTGTTCTGCTAAACTCTTTCCTAGATCATTAAGTGATGATAAACTTCATGAAAAGAAGAAAGAATTGATTTAATTTTTCAAATCCATGTATTTTATGATTGAGATAAGCTCATATAAATAAAACTAAAATAAATTATAAAATTTAATTTTCAATTATCCTCATCCAATATTGAACAATAAAGTTTATAAGAACTTAATAAAAAAATAACACAAAAAATCAAGTTAAATTTAGACTAGTTGGGCTGCTCGCACAATCTATCAGGTTTTCCAGCAAGCTTAGTCCTCCTGCACCTCGAAACGAAAAATGGGCCTGTACACTGCAGTACTGTACTGTGGTTAAGGGCCTTTGATGGGGGGAGACCTCTTCTGTCGTCTAAAAAATAAAAACTCTCAGCGCCGACAACCATTTACTGCAACCGACAACTGGACTCGAAAATGCTGGCGCAAATTGGATAAAAGAAGAAGAAACAACACAGTGAGTATAGAATATGAACAAGATGCCTGAGAATATTCTGGCCTAAAAAGAACTAAACCATGTTCATCAATGCTAGAATTGACACGTCCCATTATTGTTCGAAGCAATGGTCAGACTAAGCCGGTGCTAGTTCCAGATGGCCATGGCGGGAAGAGACAAAGCAAGTGAGATGACATTTCAACTAACTGATTTATAATCTCTTAAATCTTATGGGTGTCTGTGTGATTGATAATAGGAGGACGTGTGAAAGCTGTTTCTGGATCCTCAACAACGTTAGTATAACATGATTGAAGAATAATCATAGGATTTCGACAAATAGATTGATTAACAATTTATAATAACTTGTTAGAAGTGGTGTTCATGCAGATCTAGCACGCTTCGATTCCTTTGGAAAACATCAGATTATACATATTCTTTCGATCTTTAAGAAACCATGTCACTTACTTCAGCAAGCTAAGCATAATCGAGTAATCTTTTTGGCACCACCATGTGCTGTAATGGTTTGAAAAAGATAGATCTAAGAAAATTTATAAATTACAGTTTTTTCTCTGCTAAAATCTTAAGAAAAAGTTCGGAGCAAAACTGTTTTGTGTTTTGATTAACCGGATATTTTCAAACGAATCCTGCATGTTAACATAGAATAAACTTTGACGAGGTCACCCTAGTTTATGTAATTTTCTAGCAATTTACGAGACAGCTAGCTATATTCCTGCTACCTTCCTGGGCAAATCATTCAAAAACCCTAGTCTTCAAGGCTTGCTTTTTCTTGGGTGGACAGCTATCATGCAAAGAATATTATTGCTTTCTGAACTTTTCGCTGTTATTATACCACTTGAAAAAAGCACTTCATTAGCCACTGCTTGTGTCAATCAAATATAGGATTTTTCACGCAATAATTGGAAAGGAAGATGACCCAATAAGATTGGGTGTTAGTTATCAGCCAAGAAAAGAAGGTTGGTTTCACATTTATACTGCCAATCCACCTTGTGCTGTGTTTCTGCCATTTTTATCCCTTTGGTGCTGGTAGGGACAAGCTCTGCACTGTGAGGATATAAGCAGTTTTAATGGAACCCTTACTCAATTCAGTGGTTGGCATTGGTTAGTCTTTGCCATACCATGACCATTCACTAATAATATCTCCTTACTACTGTCGAATGATTGTTTTTTTAGCGAAAATAAATATCTGTGTGTCAAATTATTGTGAAAATGTAGCGGATGACCCTTCCTCAACGGACAAGATTAGGTATACTGCACTTGAGGTCTTCATGGGGGTAGAGACTTGTTTTTTTTTTTTTTTTAATATTCGGGTTCGAATTTCTCTATGTATATCTATCACTATACGATACTTTACATGTTTATTAGACTTACAAGATGTTCAATAAACTTAAAAATTAGTTATGATGCATGTAATGTGGTCTAAAAAAAATTTGGGTATGCTCCATTCCATACGAGGCCAAATAAATGGGCAGAAAATGGGCAGTGATGAGGCATTCATGTACTTGAAAAGGGGCTTAAAAATTGAGTTTTTTTTTTTTAAAATGATTTCTCCAGTATATTTAAATAGTTTCACCCCCAGAATCGTAAAAGAGCATTAAGAAAAAAGGGTGATGGGCAAAGCGAGTAATGATCTGAGCACATAGTTTTCTCACAAAAAAGCTCTCACAACAACTTGCTTTGGAAGTTTCCATAATCCATGACTGTCATTATGGTTCACAAATCTCACTTTTATATTGTTTGTGGTGTGGATGTAAATTACTGAGAACCTCTACTTTCTGATCAGAAAGCAATTAAATATTAAATATTAAATATTATAATTGTTCTATCGAGTCTGCAGAACCTTTACTGTGCTCCCGATGCTTTCATTGGTTCAAGTGCCACCATAAAAAATCGACACTTCTAGCAGAAGAAAGGAACCGACATGAAGCATCTTCCAAGTCTAATCATTTGGAAAGGGTGGTTCCTTGAAGCAAAATTAACCTTGCAAAGTCACAAAAGGGTAGCCCTTAGAACAATTGCGGATAAAGCAAGTAGTGGAAACATGGCTCTGGATTGGATTGATTGTGAGAAATAATTCTTGGCACAAGCAACAAATGATTGGCACCAGGCATGGAAAGTATCCACAGTGCATGTCTGCCTTCCGGTGTCAAAAAAACAAAATGTCTACATCCTGAGGAAAAATAATGAATTAATAATAATTCACCGTTTAAGTAGACGATATATTAGTAGAAACTTGGAATTAAAAGGTTTGATTTTCTTATGATTTTAGATTTGAGATTTATAATGGTTAATATAATAATAATTGGGGATCTGTAATTACTAATATAATATCAATTGAAGATTTATATTGTCGTTAATTTCAGAATTTCTAGAATAAATACATGCTAATTGATCCAAATATTCATGTTAATTAAAAAAAAAGTGATTGAGGGAGATTATTGTAAATGAACATTTTCTCGACGCTTGGATTTGGAGGACACCTGCAAATGAGCTTAGCCAATGTTTGACTTTCTAGTGGTTTTTAGAATTGCGTTTTTTTTGTAAGAAAAAGTTATAGAAAAGCAATAAATTATAGATTTTTCTTAATTAAAGTTTTAATAAAAGCAAAGGTGTATTAAGTATTAATTAACCAAATACTTTCAAATCTATAATTACAATAAAACATAAACTACACTCCACCTCATCACAGAAGTAAACGCAAGTCCATGATTGCAAGATCACTACAGCACTCAACTTTGTGGTTTTAGTGCTTGTTTGGGAGTATGATTGATATTGTTTTTGAAAGTATTTTTTGTTTGGCAATGTATCAAAATAATATTTTTTTATTTTTTAAAAATTATTTTTGATATCAGCATATAAAAATTAACAAAGTGTTGTGTAAAAATGGAAGAAGACAGGAAGCATGTGAAGGATGGAAAAATATAAATCAACTTTGACTACAAAGACACCATTTCATTTCATTTCATTACATCAACTTATTCTCTTAAACTAAGGAAAGCTAACTATGGAGAAACAAAAAGGAAGAAAACCTCACAATTACAAGAAATCTATTTAATTGAAATAACAATCCTGTTGCCTAATGCTGTCTCTGCTTCTTCTTCTTCTCTGTTCTTGATCCTGTATGATGCGATTCCACAATAACAGCATCTCTACTTTCACTAGAGTGGTTCACACTAGATTTTCGCAAGGCATTAGCTATAACCTTTCTGTCAATCATGTTGAATGACCCTTTTTTTTTTCTTTAATGGAATGAAATGGTAGGAATTGCAATCGAATATTGCTCACAGATCCCCCAATTAATTATACATTGCGTTGTAGAGGAGTAAAAAAACAAGAACACAAGTGGCAGCTTGACAAACACGAAGTGGGATTCTGCTGCTGTTGCTGAAACTAAGAGCTGGGAATAATAGTTCCGACATATCCAATTCCAGTGATGAAGAAGGTGACTGTTTGGAGCCAAAGGTATATGAAATAGTTGTTCTTTCCGTTGACAAAGTCAAAGCATCCACACAAGAAAAGGAATGCTGCAAATCCCAGCTCCAATGTGTTGAGCCTGTTATAGGTCAAAGCAAACACAGAATTCCTGTCAAAGGAGTATAAACATAGGCTAAAAACATAGGTCAAAGCAAACACAGAACTAGGAAAGGCTTGCAATTTATGCATGGATGCTAATTATAGTGTGTGACAGGTAAAATGTTTCTGCTACTAGGAATCATCACCTGTCGGTGAATCTGAATCGAGATTTTCTGGGTGCTTTGGTGTTTGATTTCTTTGCATCTGCTGCTTTCTGAAGAGTATTTCCTAGTTTTTCTGTGACAACCCACTCATTGACTCTTCCAGTTTCTAGCAGACCGATCAGAGCCGCCTTCGTCCGGTGCAGAGACATGACGTTCTCGAACAGGATCCAGTAAAACAGCAAGTGAATTGACCTGTAAATTCAAGATGTGTTATGAAATCTGTTTCGGATTCTTGCAAGTTGACGGAATACGTTATAAAGATGGCCGGACCTTGGAGTTCCTACTGAGTTCAGAACGGTGATGACAGAAGGGATGTAAACAGCTCCCCAGATCGGAACCTTCACTTCAGGAACCAGAATGGTCAGTGGAAGAACAACACAGTAGAAGCAGAAGGTCACCATGTGAGCTATGATCTTTCTGACGAAGAAAAAGCTGTAGATGACGTAGACTTTTTTCCAGAACTTCACTGTCTGAAATATGCAAAATGGACTTGAATTAGAATGGCAAACACTAGACAGTAATTCGAAACTAACTAACCATGGTTTGAAAAGGATCCAAACCTTATTTCTAACAATCTCCATCACCATTTTCCTGAACAGATTGGCAGGACCGCAGGACCACCTGTGCTGTTGGAACCGGAAAGCTTTGAAAGTACTAGGAAGTTCACTTTTCACCTACCAGTTAAGGAAAAAGTAGCCATTGATTGAAAAAAAAAAACAAAAAAAAACCAAGATGAATTGTTGTAAGAACAATATAGTAAATATCATACTTGGAGGTCGCCAAGGTAGACAAATTTCCAGCCCCTCAGACTTGCTCGGACAGCAAGATCCATGTCTTCCACTGTCGTCCTGTCCTTCCACCCGCCAGCATCATTAATGGCAGCAATTCTCCATACCCCAGCAGTCCCTGTAATGAAATTCATCTTCACATTCAAATCCTCTGGTTTCCATCATTATTACATATGAACATATTACTCAATAACACACAGTAAATGACTTCAATTTCAAGCAACATTTGTCAGCTCAAGTTTAATTTCTACAAAATTATGGTAATTAATTATGACCAGCAAGTCTCAGTCAAATCTCTAAATTCAGTAATCATTTTCAATCATTACCAGTTACCCTCACTATCCTATACCATGTAAGGTAGCTGTCCAACTACTTCCTGTCCCCTGTCATCAAAATGGAAAAGGGGCAGATTATTTTTATTTATTTATTTATTTACCATTGAAGCCAAAGAATGCATGAGTAGCTGACCCAACTTCTTGCTCCACAGTGAAATGGTAATCCAATGACATTTCTTGCATCCTTGTCAACAAGCACTCGTTTGCGTTCACTGCAAAAATTTCACCACCCACAATAATTAACAATCATTAATATCATCATTAAGCACGTAATTAAAAAATATATTTTTTTTTTGTAAATTTACCATTACTTTATTAAATTTATGGTTAAGGCTAGCCGTTTACATCTTTGTCTTCACATGATGCAAATGCGATTCATGATCCAATGTAACGGGCCTTATTTTTTGTAACTGTTACTTTGAAAAAAAATATTTTATTATTATTTCTTTTACCATAAAAATACAAAAAATAGAAGTGTCGGCAATTCAAGAAGGGTCCCACACAGCTATGAACTCACTTCAAAAATGGCAAAACGCACGTGACCAGAGGATGGAGTGGCTGCTCCTAGAGCATAGAAGGACAGCAGTTAAGAGAAAACCCAAGTGACAAATCTGCCACCACAGCGAAGGATTTTTTATTTATTTATTCAAGTTGACTAAATGACTAGAATGCCACGGGAGAAATCTTATCTTTTTTTCTTCTCAATTTGAGCAACTTGAACATTTATTTACGGGATGAAGGATTGGTTTTTTAGTAAATTAATAATTTATAACATTAAATTGGAAGAACTAAGGAAGGAAATAACATGGAAATACATAATTATATAATAAATTTCAGTATTATGAAATTTTTTTTATGTGCATCTGGGATGGGTTACACAGCTGCGTGATGGACGGTCAATAGATCACCAGGTGTGAATCAAGGTGATCAAGTGACCGAGGGAAGTGGTTCCCATCCCGTGATTGGTGGGTGGCCCACCCTCATGCAAGGACAGCGAGGGCGGTCTCTATCAGTAAAAAAGAATTGACAAAGACCAAACTAATATCACATTACAGACCACCGACACTTGGAAAAAAAACAATCAGCACAATTTAATGACTGCAATCGATTGACTTGGTTAGGGTTTTAGTGGGTTTGATTTAGAGAGCTTACCGAATCTCCACCGAGCCTGAACCAGGGCAATGTCAGGATTGTTGACCAGGAATGGAATGGCGCGCCTGAGGAAATCAGGCTCGGGCTGGAAATCAGCATCGAAGATGCACACATGCTCGCAGTGCTTAACATAGCTTCTCTTTAGACCTTCTTTTAAAGCGCCAGCTTTGTAGCCTGTCCTGTTCTCCCTGATTTGGTACCTTATGTTTATGCCCTTGCTTGCCCATCTTTGACACTCTTGCTCGACCATTTGCTGCGTTGATAACACCAGATGGGTCAGTGGACAAAAATGGCGGGTTTCATTTGGGTGGATGAGGAAAACCCAGATCAGAAATTTTAGTTTTCTTTGCAGGTTTGATAAACCCAGATCAGAAATTTTAGTTTTCTTTGCAGGTTTGATAATTTTGGACTAAAATTAACCATTTTGGAGTCTGCACCAGTTCGCTTAGCTTGATAGAAATGTGATAAAACAGACACATACCAGTAAAGAGTGGCCAGGTACAAAAAAGACACGAGCGTGACTAGAAACTAATCAAGAAGCAAAGGGGTGTCTGGGAATTATAAAAGAGTTAGAATTCTGGGGACAGGTTAAAGTGATTGCTTTTGTTGTTTTTCGAGTACCTTGATGGCAGGGTCAGTGGAATCATCTAGGACTTGGATCACAAGACGATCTGCTGGCCAGGAAAGATTAGAGGCTGCGCCAATGGATAGCTTGTAAACCTGTCCAAACCAAAACACACGATAATTATATGACCAATAGCAAGAAAAACACTAAATTTTGAAGACTTTGCTCTACATCCCAGGAATAAAGCACCAAGAACAACACAAACTGGGCTGAAAAATAAAATAAAAAAAACAGAGAAGGAGCTGCTGGAGACCTCTCTTTCGTTAAACATTGGGATTTGAACTAGAACAACAGGGAAGTTAAGATTTGCCAGATTCTATATCATCTTGCATTGCCTCCCATTTGTAACGCTTCTCTGGTTTCTTCCAGAAGAGCTTCACGAGGACGATGACAATACCCATGTAAACTCTTTCCATGAGGAGCATGAGTGACATGGCTAGGGAAATGTAAACTCCAAGTGTCAACAAAGGAACTAACAATGGTGTTTTGATTAGATCCCACATGAGTGTGAGTTGACCTGCAATGTCATAGCTTGGGACATGAAATTGAAATGATTCAGGTATCATGATTTTCTGCGAAACTTCACCCATCTCTCTGTCTCGGGCTATTCCCAGAAGAGGAGAGAAAAACAGAGGACAAACAGGGGATAGGCTAATTTGACAGAAAGAACAAACAAGATGAGAACAGAAAAGAAACAGTAAATCTTTATCTTTTATGGGTTTTTTTTTTGGAAATTTTAGCAATGTGGTAAGAATGAGGGTGTATATGATTGGAAGAAAGCTATGATTATGTATCTGCTTCTTCTCAACTTTTCGCTTTAAAAGGAATGAACAACAAGTCTACACTTTTCACCCTGTCAATCCTTCTCCTCTCTCATAAACCTGTGCCTGCCAATGCTTCTGTTGCTTTTGATCAAAATGAAGCAGGGGCAGAGCAGCGGTAGATTGGGAGAGAGAGAACGAGAAAGGCTTTCTTTCGTGCTTTTATGAGGGAGAGCACCACGTATAGAGAGAGATACATATTCATTTTATAGTCAAATTATACATCTACTAACAGAGGAATGTGTGTTTGTATAGAAATCGTAATTATTTTTTTTACTGATGTGATACCGTAACGATCATTAAATTGTAATTTTTATTTGAAAAAAAAAGTGTCATCATTTTTTATCTTTATTTTTTACACTTTTTTTAAATATATTTTTATTTGTTTACATTTCAAATATTTATTACTCTATATTTGGCCTATTTATATATATATTTTTTTGCTCTTATCTTTATTTTTTTGTAATTATATTTTTTATACCATTTTCTTAGGAAAAAAAAACTCTTATTCAGAAACTAAGGAAATGATGTTTATCATATTTTATAAAAAAAATATTAGCAACACAATTTTATCATTTTCCGCTTGATGTATTTATCATTATTTTCTTATCTTTTATTTTTTGGTAAAGAAGACTTTTAGGGTATTTTAGCCAAATTTTTATAAGAAATTCTATTGAAAAAGTAGCAAGTAGAATACAAAACTTCATCCCATAAGTTACTAGGCAAACCATAACTAGTTAGCATTACATTAACCATGCTATTGAAGCTGAGTTTCTTCTTGCTATCCCATTAAAATTTAATGAATAGGGAGGTGTCACTTGGTATATAGTTTCGTACAATTCTAAAATTCATTTATTTCATTAGAAGTATACTCATTATTAATAACATTATTTCAATATATCCAAATTCACTAATAACTATTTTACTAAATCATAAAAAAAGATCAAAACCCTTATGATCCAACGAATATACACCAATTAATTTTTTTCTAACACTAAAACACATGAAAAATTTTAATCCAAAGTAAACACATCTCTACGTTGTCGTTTCAGGCTTTATAAATTCAATTCTTATCACTAGGTTCCAAAAGAGAAATCTCAGACAGAATAAATAAATAAATAAATAACTAGAGAAGATATATGTTATAATCTTTGAATGGCCAAAAATCAAAGCTCTCAATCACCGACTACATAGTAAAATACTGGATCATACAACACCATCACATGGGAACAAGAAACAATATGCCGATCTCATTTATAGGCCCTGTTTTTTATAAGTATTTTTGAAAAAAAATATAAATTATTTTTTTATATATTTTAGATCATTTTCATGTATTGATGTCAAAAATATTTTTTAAAAAATAAAAAAATAAATTATTTTGATGCATTTCTAAACGAAATCACTTTAAAAAATAATCTCAACCACACTCTCAATCGTACATAATCAGTACATACTAGGTTGATTGATCACATTGAAAACAAACTAAATACCTCATTTAATTACTCATTAAAATGACTTAATAATGCAAGAAAAATATCTCATCTAGGCTTAGATTTAATTTTATTGTTTCTATTAAACCCGCCGAACAATAAAAAAAAACAAAGGCAATGTGTAAATTGGGTCTCACCGAGCATAATAAAAAAAATTGCACATTGAAAATGCTTTCTGGGAGGTATTTTTATTTTTATTTTTTAATGACAAACCAATAATAACTTTAAACTTTCACTCTAAAGACACACAAAATTGCCTTCGAAGTTTCATACTGTGCTTGATAAAAAAAATTTTTTTTATTAGTTACTTATTTGTTATTTACGGATGTTTAGGCCTTTAGGGTATCTAAACTTATTTTCTCAAAATTTAAGAGATTTTTGCTGAAAAGACCACAATTTGTTTTTATAATATGGTCGTGTTTTCATCCGATGTTAGAATTTAGACCTGTATTAAATTAAAATTCATACTTTTTTTCTATGTCCATATCACATGAATCATAAATAAATACACAGTTAGCTCGATATGACTGCTGATTGCAACAAAAGTCAAGAATCCGAACTATACTCTAACAATGTTTTATATAATTATGAAAGGTATATGTGAACTATACTCAATTTTTTATAATTTTTTTATGTCAAAGAAACATCTAACTGAACTGAAAGTCATCAGGGTCTTGTTTGGTAATGAGTTTTAAGAAAATTATAAAAAAAATGATTTTTTTTATTTTAAATTAAATGTTTTTAGTATTTTTAGATTATTTTTGTATGTTTATATCAAAAATAATTTTTTTAAAATAAAAAAATATTATTTATATATATATATTTATATAAAAAGTATTTTAAAAAACGTCTTAGCTATTCATTATTTTCCTTAAAAAAATAGTAAAATGACAAAAATAAATAAAAATTGTGGTTGACTTCTGTACAACGTATCACGAATTTAAAACATAGAAGTAAAAACTAAAAAGTAAGAGTTAAGGAACTTTCACTTCCACATCATGGTCATGCAATCAACTGCTTGTACGTGGAAAGCATAAAAGTACACGCGGTAGCAGCGTCAAATCTAAAAAATTCGAGCCAATGATGTGTTAATTTCATTTTATATTGTTTTTAATTACAACAACTTACCCGTGAAAAAAAAGGCAATCTCAAAAATTATGTTTTATTTTTTAAAAAAATTATTTTTGATATTAGCATATTAAAATATTATAAAAACACCAAATAATTGAAAGTAAAAAAATTAAATAATTTTTTTAAAAATATTTTTGAAATTCAGTGCAAAATACACCCTTAGTAACTCGTCATCTCAAAATCTTGTCTAAATTGGATTTTATTTTGAATTAGTTTAGAGGTTAACTCGCATTGGTTAACCTCAAGTAGTTTTTATTTTATTTTGTAAAAATTATACTATTTTATTTTTAAAAAATCATTTTAGATAGATCATGTTATCTAACAAACTCTTGATTTCAATCTTAAAACATTTTAGATCATATGATATTCATGTCTTGCTATGACAAAATAATATAATAATACTTTAGTTATTTTTTAGATTTATTTTTTAAAAATCATCAGAAACGCAACGTGAAGGGAGAAAATCCCGTTGGAGAGAAATACAGCCGCAACAAAACCCAACACGTAGACAAAACAAAAAACGAGTGAAGGGCCTAAGGAGCATAAATAAATCTCCGAGGTGAAAAAACAAGGCAGTCAATGCACAGCCAAAAAGCAAAGAGAAAGTCCAAAATACAGACTACAAAATTAAGACACAATTAATGCAAACTTGCCCCAAAATGATCACATGATAGTATGAAGATCTTGTCTGATTTATTTGTTAGCATCGTACTATTTTCTACATTTTTTTTTAATTTTTGGTACGATAAGAGGTGCCCTAAAACATCTTTAATTATCGAGACTACCTCTGAGTTTAATTCATTATATATATATATATATATATATATATATATATATATATATATATGACATGAAAGATATATATACGGAAAGAGATAGAAGAATTATTAATTTCTGACATTAAAAGTGATGCGCAAGTTTTAATTTCTCATAATCAACGGAGCTGAAAAGGGGATATCAGTTAGCATGTTTTTGTGTTTTTTTAGCAAAGACATTAACATTAATCACTCCGCACATGATGCCACTCCATAAGCAATATTTGTAGTGTGGCAGACGTCGTCTAAATTTGACCACAGGCGGCAACTGCCTTGCTTGGTAGTTGAGAGGTCATCTTCCCTCCCTCCGAATTTTTCTTCTTTTTTTCCCACCTTTCTACGTGATGATAGGCTAGTTCATGCACTGAAATTAGTAAGACAGTCATGTCAAGACAATATTTTACATGAAAATTGGATAAAAAAAATATTTTAAATAAGACATTAATATGCAAGATAAGAGTGAAATTGACGGGGCTTCCCCCCCTTTTTTTGTGTGTGAATTCGAGTACAAGAGGTTTTTTCTCCTTATAATTAATATATTAGTAATCGTATTAAATTCAATTAATATGTTTTAATAGAAATCTCATACTTGTAACCTATTACTAAGGGTTAATAATTGAATTTCAAATAAGATTTAATCTATAAAAATGAATTAGAGACTAACCATGATTTACAATAATAAATATAGAAGAAATATTACATTCAAACCATTTTTTAAAAAATCTATCTAGCTTTTTTTTTTAAAAAAATATCTTTGAATAAGTAAAATGAAGTTAATAAAAAGAATATATAAAATAAAAATGAATTTATTAATTAATTGAATATAAAAATAAAAGACTATAGTTAAATTTATTTACATAAGATAACTGGTTTAAAAAATAATATAAATGTTTGCTAGCATTTATGTAATTAGTCCTATTCTTTTTTTTTTTTGGATATCCTTGCGAAACGGGGGAACCGCATGACCCGGAAAGCACACTTTATGAGCTCAGGGTATGCGTAAAACCTCCAGCTGTCCCAGGCTCTTACTAAGGAGACGGGTGACTAACATTAGTCCTATTCTCCTTCTCCCATAATCCACTCATTTACTCGAATACAATCGCCGACTATAGAGATAACAACGTGGAAAATACCCTTCTATGCATACAAACAAATAAACACGTGGCAGACTGGATAGAAGTAGATGTTGCTTAAGGGGGCATGGCACCCCTAAAAGTCTCTGAATTTACGGATCTAACCCCTTCACTTTTTGCTTTTAGTTCTTTTCTTTTCAAAATAGAGATGAATATTGTATTTTCACTTTAGTCCTTGAACTTATTTTGTTTTGCGATGCGTCCTAAACTGTAGCTGTTCGGGCACCATGAGTAGCTATCAAATGAGTGGCCAATTAAAGAAGGGACCGAAAAATCAAGAGCTGGAAGTGTAGGGGGCTGGTAGGACTAAATTCTTTTATAAAGTTGAAAGATCGAGGGAGCATACTGTAAGTTTACCAGTTAAACAGTGGGTGTATGGGATATGGGGGGCGATCTTTTCTTACCTGGTACAAATCGTCGGTTGCTAGTGCAACTGTGCAAAGTTTTTAAGGTAGGGACGCCTTTGTCATTTAATGATGTTATTAGGGACCTATGTGACCTTGTCTGCCTCCTCAGAATATTCCCACCACAGCTCCAAAACCCTTCTATAAATGCAAGCACCGACAGATGTTTTCAAGATTATCTGCGATCCTATTGATTTTTTTTTATTATTAATGTACATGACTGGATCAGTTTGTGTACATCTCAACTATCCTATGAACTTTAAAATTAACGATCATATAAATTTCAAATGATTATTATATTAGTAATTATAATACTTAAACCTGAGACCACAGGAGAAACAAATTATTTATTGTCAAGTTATTATCATTTATGATATTATTGATTTACTTGTTAAAACAATAGATGTTAACAAATCTATTTGCTTTTTCAAATAGCAATGTTACAAGCCTAGAGCCTTGCGTCAGGTCGCAAGCCACGGCCAGTGGAATGTGCTTTTTTCACCCATCATCAGCTGATTCCACATCTCTCTCCGAGACCTTTTATTCTTTCAATTTTCTTTTAATACATAAATTTTTGAAAGAAAAATCCCACTTGCACGAGATCTCACTACGGGCATCTCTGGGATTTATTTTAATCGTCCAATTTGGCAATTTTAATGCTTGTTTTGATAACTAAAGTGAAAGAAGGATTAAATAATTCGGGCATGCATACCTCACGTCTGATTTTGATGCTTATTTTGATATCAATAGAGTATCTTTAGAGGAATAAAAAAATCTCAAAAAACAAATTATATAATAATTTCACTAAAAAAAGATGTAGGTTTTTGGAATAGTCAATGTCAATTAATGATGTTAACTTAATTGAAGTTTTCAAATGAAATGTCGTGATGATAGAGAGCATGCGATCTGCTTAACATATCTCGAGTTGAAAGTCGCATCCCCTGTAAGAATATGAAATAATTATTGTTTTAGTCGTTTACCTAGACCCACAAACTGTATTTTCTAGAAGGTAGGGTTTTCTCGTATAAAAAAATATTAACTTAATTAAATACTATATCAAATAAAAAAAACTACGGAATATAATAATTCTCATTATATTTTAAATTAATCGCATCATAGCCGCTTAAATACATGTTTTTTTTGTTGTTTTTGGAATGTACTTAAAATATATTTTTTGATTTAACAATAAGAGGAGTCATGCGGGAATAACACCATCTGCAAAAAAAAAGTACAAGACAAAAACAGAGCAATCATCCTTGGCAATTTGGTTTTACTAGGCGTGTTTTCCTTCCCCTGCCGGAATTAAATTATTATTACAGTCGGCCGGCGGTCAATGCATCGAAGCATTAATTAGCAATGGAAGTACCGATTGATTTTGCATATAAACTATTCCAAATTGTTTATCTTCACTGACACAGCAGCCACCATGGATGCCACCGATCTAAGATAATAGGTCAAAAGTCTGCCATTAATCTAGTCATTAATTCAGCAAGACACTTGATGAGACGATCAATATTTGCCACCCCACGTACGTCGGCTAACCATCTTCATTTTTCTCCAACTTTCTATCAATTTGTTTTTCTGCTAGACTCTTGTTTATATCAAGTATCATCTCATCTAAAAATTTAAATTTTTAAGTGAAATCATTGAATATAATTTATATTATTCTCTAACATACCCATTTAAATGAAAACTATTTGACTTTGAAACTTGAACACAAACTCATACTACCCTGCGCTTGATTTTTATCAAATACAATGAGAGTGGTGAGATTTAAACTCGTGATTACTGGGTCAACAAGACTCTGATACCATATCAAGAAACCATATTAAGTTTTTAGATGAGATCTTATAATATAATTTATATTATTTTCTAACCGTCCACCACCACCACCACCACCACCACCACCCCTGCCTTGATCCAGTGACCTGAGCCTAAGATTTCACCGATAATCGGCATACATAGAACTGATAGAAGGGATCAACGGGGGTTGGATCGGGGTTTTGGTTACAGTTTTGCTGTGTTGCTATAGAGCAAACCGACAATGCCTTGTCTTTTTGGCAGGCAACGTAGATTTTCCTTTATGCTATGGCCATTCACGATAATAATGTGCCAAAAGTTAGACATGGTGACCTACCACGTTGAGCTTGGCTCTTGTAGCTTCCCATCTTTTTAATTTTATCGTCTACTTGCATTTATTCTTTTCATTTTCCCCTCAATATACGCGTTACGAGGATGTTAAACAATTTAATTTTTCGACTCAATTTCCTCTATGTTATTACTTAATTATACATCGACAAGAAGCATTGATTTTTTTTCTGATGAGAAGCGTATTATTTACCAACTTGTGTATTTATTGAGATCCACTAATTACACTTTTTGACGAAGTAAAGTTGTATTTTTTTTTAATCGGAAAATGATGTAAAACTAAATTAATAGCAACTAGGAAGAAAATCTTGCACTCAGAAAATAATTTTTCCATATCTAATTTCTGATGAGAAACTTTCCAAGTCAAACTAGTAAGCTTGCAAAAACTAAAAATTGTGAATAAGAAATGTGTTTCTTATAAACAAAATTCTAATTATTGTTTTCAAGAAATGTTGTATAGTGATAAAAGATTTAAGATCTGCCTTACAAATCTCGTGTTTGAGCTAATATTTACTAACTTTGTAAGAATTTAAAGCAATTAAAATTTTATTTGTTTAACCCAAATCACAATAAAATATCTAAAATAGGTGTAGTTTGATCAAATCCATAAAAAAAAAAATACTAGACATTGAAAGGATTGAAAAAGAGAAAAAACAGTAATTTTGACACCTCTTTATTCTTTTTACAGAACCCCGCTTTTTCTTAAGCAGATCAGGGCACCACATCCCAAAATCCTAGTAAGGTTTGTTGTCGGTGATTTTTCAACCCTCGGATCGGGTTCCATTTTTTTCCTGCTAGGTTTTTTGCTAAGTTGAAAATAAGTAACAAATTAAATCTCCATAAAAATATACGGAGCGATTAATTAATTCAATTTTTATTTTTATTCAATGGAAAAGTAAAAGTGTGTGGTGCGTAGTCAAATTTAATGGCCCTTTTTTTTTATATATCAATTGAACTCAAATAACACCTTTTTTTTTAGTCTCCTGTCATTGATTGACGAGTGGGAAGTTTTGAGCGCAAGAAAGGGAGATTGGTGAATAGCCATTTTCATTTTATTCTATTCTGACAAACCATTAACTAAATTAAACTTAGTTTAACGAGACGTCTTATGAAGTTGACAAACATTCTTGGTGTTGATCAAAGTAGTTTCATGCAAACGTAATGGATCTGTACAGTAAATCTTAAATTTAATTAAAATATATTTTTTTTTATAAAAATTTAAAATAATTATGATTTTACTTGTTTATCTAAATTAATAAAATATATTTTTCAAAAAATAAAATTTTCTCAATTCTAAAAATATAATTGTCCCTAATTATGACCGCAAGGAGCAGCAGGCACACAGCTGGGAAGTATTTTGTTGAAGAACTGCTGCCCGCAGGTGAAGTACAAGGCTATAACTACAAAATCTAGCTAGAATTGTACTTGAGCTATCAATGTCTTTCACTAAGCCTTTTGACTTCTCACTCCCACCAAATTTACACATGACAAATTCTTTCACCCCTCGATCAACCTTGAAGAAGTTTACAGTAGGCTTAGTGCAGGAAAGCTTGGGAAACTTGTCAAATGCCTTACTCAATAAGTCTTTCGTAATCAAGTTTGATGAAAACTGGTTAAAAGATAGAAGGGGTTCTAATTCAAGAGATGAACAACTTGAGGATTATAAAATTGATAAAAACGTTCTAATTTGAAGTGATTTTTCCAAATAAAAAAAATAAAACAAGGACTGAATCTTTACAGAAAAGAAGTTCAAGGGTTATTGTGTTTTTTATGAAAACTATTAATTTTTTAGTTTTCTATGGAAATCAGAGTTCTATACTTTTTCTTTAAATTTCTTTGACCCATTTCCTCCCATGTAGTTGTATACTTTTTTTATTATTATTGATAATGCTATCACTTTACTTTACTTGCTTGAGGGTAATGCGAGGTTAGGTTTTGATACACTGCTTTATCATTTCTTAATTATAAATCCTCTATTTACATCTTAATTAAATCCCCGTATCTTGTGCTCCTTTTGTTTCATAGCAAGCCCACTTTTTCAAAAATCTTCTTTGATTTTTCTTTAATGGATGTTTGACAATCTTCCTCTAATTTGCAATTAACAATCAATTATTATCTACTCTCCACTATTCACACAAAAAAACAAAATTTATACACATTTTAGGTTCCCGTGATTTATGCCATATGTGGATCAGGGTCAAGAGCCGAATATGTTTTAATGCTCTCGTGGCCAACAAATACAAAGTAAATTGACCCCCTCCCCCTTTTTTTGTGCATGTTTCGTGCTATGTTTTAAGAATATTTCTTTTAAAAAAAGTAATTTTTTTAATTTTTTTAAATTATTTGGATGGTCAATGAGATTCAACCTGGTGTGATTAGAAATTGTGCTTCTTTGATGCTCTTAATTGAAGGCATTTTCTTTTGCTTTTCCGATGATTCAAGTAGGGATGTATTTCCCAGGACTGAAGTTTATATCATGGCCTGTATCTTAGTACCTGTTTGACATAATTTCTGCATAATTTCATGCCGACACAATTTCATTACTGTTCATTTTTCTACTACGATGCATCATCCATGGGCTCCCACATCGCATTAAAGAGATAGATTAACAGCAAATCCATTAGCTTTTAGAGATGAATTAGAAAAATATAAAAAAAAGGGATAATCAATCCAGCAATGGAATGCCCTACATTGATTATTTTTTTTATCATGACAGGGGGGCCTATGTTATTAAGATTTTGGAACAACAAAGTAGTGATTGCTGGCTTCTGAAGTAGAACTGCTTCAATGTCTGCCAGAATATATGCATCTGTTGTCATGTTGCGGCCAAGTATGCTGGTTCTAATTAACTCAAGACAACATGCTTAATCTTGCTCCCTCCGGCAAGCAATCATAAAGTCACTGCCATTAATTATTGCTAGCCTGCTCCATCTAATCTTCAAAATGTTCTTAGATAGTACCGAAATTATGATTCTTTAGCGAATAACTTTTATACAGCATTGTTTTTTCAAATGGTACATTTATATTATACAAAAGAGATTTTACTAACCTCAAAAAGATTGTCCCGACTAGTGCACAGCAAAGTCTTGTGAATGCAGGTAGGTAACAAGCAACCTGCTGATTATTGGATGCATGAACTTTGGTAGGTGTCCAAGAGAGCCCATTCAGAAGCGGATCAAGCTCTTTCATAATTTTTCATGGACGTCTACCATTGTATTAGACTGGTCAAGATGAGCACTGTCCCATGTCTTGATTCCTGAAAAGGAGCTTGGAAAGGCATTTCTTTGGCCAGATGAGAAGCATGGATTCCCATTTCTTTGACCATGAAGCCTGAGATTGTTTCGAACGAAAAAAAGATCTTCCATTCTCTGCACTCCCAACCGGTTTGCCGATTCTCGACATGAGAAGTCACTGGCTTGCCAAATCTCTTCACACACTGCAACACTTGAAACCTGGCTCAGAACCTTGATGGCTAATGTTTGTAAGTTGGGTGTTTCAAAACCGAAGTTTTCCCACCAAGCAACTGGATCCATTTTATCCCTACAATCCACGGCATCTTCCTCTCCCAAGGATCCCTCCAGATGCCAGTATGAGCTGAGCTGCTCTCTGAGAACACATCTGGCTGTGCTCTCACTCTCGTATCTTTCTAGCGTTGCTTTCCATCCCCGCATTACAGATTTATCCTTTGTTTGACCTTTTCCAATATATCTAGGATTCAGTAAATAACCTGCAGCATGAAGAGGGGAAAATAGAACATCCCACCTGTTCTCAATCAGTCCTTCTAACTGATTCAATATGTCATCATCAATTGCCTGACTCCTCAAGGCTTCAAGTGCCTGAACCCGCCAGTTATAAACTGCGCCAATAACAGATTTGTCGATATCGATTGTAGCAAGGAAACTTACAAAAGGCTCATATAATTGCAACAATAAATCAGCCTTGCCCCAGAAACCATCATCTAAAATGGCAGATTCAACATTTACAACATCCTCTGCAATATTATTCTTCCATTGCTTCCAATCTTCACTTACAACCACATCCTGGAGTGATTGCCTTAGCTCAAAGACCCTACGGAGAAAGCAATACGAGGGTGCAAATTTAGCAGAGATTGGATCAGAGAACTCTTTCAAATCTTGACTAAAAGTGTCCGAAGAAGTGTTCTGATATGTGATCATGCATTGCTCAATTGCCTTGGCACACAAGACAACAGGTTTTATCCATTCCAGTTCGGCCATTTCTTCCATCAACATGAAGACAGCGTGTGAAGTGCAAGGAGACCAAAAGATATTGGGGAACTTTGACGATACATAGGATTCAGATGATTTGCATGCATCGCCTAGATGTGAAACTATCTGAAGAACATTTGTGGGGCCGACTTCCATAATAGTATCAGCGAGAGCACCAGTAAACACATGCTCTCCCTCATCAGTATCATTTACATCAACTGCCTTTAAAAATACAAGTCCCCTCGGGCTGGAGATAAATATATTGACATGTACGATACCTGATGCACCATCTAAGCGACCTGTACACAGTATTGTGCATCCCGTATGTGGCCATGACTCCCTAACTAGAGCTACTGATTTTTCAATCCTTGCTTTCTCTTTGCTTAAAAAAGAATCAGACAGCTTATCTATTGATGGGAGTTCATACCCAGACCCAAAAGCACCAATTGCTTTCACCATTTCACGGAAGTAGGGAGAGTGGACGATATCAATATTTAATCCATCAGCATAAAAAAATCTAGCTACTATGTCATCTATATCTTCTTTTGTGATGGTTTTCCAGGCAAGGGTTGGCTGAGAAGTCCAAATGCGTTTACCAGGCTTCCCAATGACAGAATTCTTTTTCTTCTTCTGTGAAACACGCTCCTCTTCTAGGACATGAAATGCTTCTCGTAAGGACCTGTCTATAGCAGGACAGCTTTTGACCCCAACACCTGAGAACCCTAGAAGGTGGGCCCTAACACGTGAATAAGACCCATTATATCGTAGATTACAATGGTTACATTTCCACCTTTTTGTACCACTTCCCCTGTCAAATCCACCAAAAACACTTACATGTTCCCATCCCCACTTATCAGATTCTGATGGCATACTTCCAAGCCTTCTGCTGAATACCAAAGTGATGGAACACTGATCTGTTAAAATAAAACATAAGAGAACACCATTAAGAAAAGCATCGCGTGCAGGACATCTACAAGTACCATTGAAGTCCCAATATCCCGCCGCTAGATACATCTAAATAGAATTTATTTTGCCCTTGGAACTGCAGTAAGTATTAGAATGTAGAAAGCAAACAAAAATCTCCAAAAATGAGAAGGCCAGCTATCTGGCATTTTACTTCGACTGCTTGGAAACTTACCAATCTAGTGGCATTTTTGTGTTCCCATATACTGACACGTGAAGATGTCAATCATGGATTTTCAGAGAGCTTGGTCAAGTTCGACCACCTCCTGATCATTTTGTATGGAATTCGGGTGGAACCTTTCTTATTCATTCCTTTTCAAAACTTCTCTCATTTATGAAACATTTCATTAAAAGGATTCTTTTTTAAGTGTTTGATACAATAGACTAACCGCTCTCAAAGCAGAAAAGGCAATGGTTGACAAAATTGTCTTTCCGCTCAAACCAGAAAAGATTCAGATACGTGTGTAAGAGAAGGAAGCAAATACCATGGAGAACAGCACAAGTTGAATATCTTTGAAAGCTCAACTATTTATGTAAATATATAAGCTGCTAATGCTCTGACATAGAAAAACAAGCTCTCTAGAATAGCAAAAATTCCAATTGGGCTACATGAAGCTGAATCGGTGGAATGTTATGCCATTATTGTATTATGGCATAATGAAAAATAACCAATACTATGATTCAACAGAGCTATAGGCAACAAAATTGGAGAATTTATGTCATTTTTTATATCGTGGCACCTGGAAACATAACTATGATTTAACAGATCATCACACTAAGTGAATTGAACTTCCTAAAAAGCAGCTGCCATGCAAGGCATTCATGCAATGCATATTCGAAAATGGTACCAATGCTTTACACCATTGTCAATGGCAATATAAAGTTCTTTTAAAAAAGAGATTTTTCAATCTAACGAAGAACTAGCAATTTCTACTAGCTCATACTTGGACTTTTAAGCCTGACACTAGTTGTTCCCTTTCTGATTTGATTTGTGAACTATAATAGTTTGGGATTTTCTCTGGTCTGTAATAACTTCTTAGTTGGTAAGAACCCTAATCTCTTTCCCTATCCTAAAATGAACGAATCTCTTTCTTAGTCAAGATCAGTGAGCTTTCCTTCATCAGCAGAGGAACCGCGCACCTGTTAGTGCCTGAGGAAAGAACTAGCTTAAGGGACAACTAGCCTTTTCTTCAAGTAATATTTTCTACTCGCTCCAGTTAGTGAACCCTCTTATACTGTAACTCTGCTCGTTCCGGGGATGAAATGGCTAGACTACCAACGCTTTACACCATTGTCAATGACAACATAAAAGAGATTTTTCAATCTAGAGAAGAAGTAGCAACTTCCTAGTACACATTCTCTTTACACTTCAGCTAAACTGATTGTGATGCAGAGGCATCCAAAGTAAGTTCCCTGTCTGGCACTCATCATATATCTTGAATTCAGCAAGCTTCTGACTCTGGCCCGGAATTTGGCGCATGTTATAAAGGCTAGGTCATAAATTTACAGCATCAACTTCCCAGGGGTGCCACTGTCTAGTCTGATAACAGACGTAGAACATGTTATTGATATCCAAAGTTTAAACTGTCATCCCTATCCAAACAAATTTGCCAAACCACACTGATCAAAGGTGTCAGCTTGCGTTCTGTCTGCAAGTTAACCTTGGTTCTTGATCAAAGATTGAAACTTTCCCGGTCTTTTCAGGTGATTCTAATTTCTAACTTGAAAAAGATCACAACTTTACCAGTCAACCTCACCTACATTTAACTATGATTTTGAAAGCTACAAAAACCCAACAAAATTCCAATCTCTAAAATCATTTAAATTGTCACTAATCTTTAATCAAACTCCACTTCATTTCTAGCTCTCTTAACTCTTAGTTTATCTCGCTTTTCCATAACATGAATGGTATGAAGACAGATATTTTCAAAATAAAAGCCAGCAAAACAGAAATCAAATCAGCAAACAAGTAGAAAAAAACAACAGCTTCTACAGCCATTCGATAAAAAAAAATGATTACTTTACCTCGGGAATTTGTTGGTTTTTTTATATACTTTTCGTGCTGTCGAATCGAAACCCTGCGTTTCTTTTACAAGGGTTTCTTTCTGGTAATAAACATTGAAACGACGATGAGGTTTCCGTTTTTGTCCTGTTTTTTCCCCTCTGTTTGAGTACTATTTTTTATTAGAGGAATTGGGCTTGGTGTCTCAGAGTTGGAGCAGGCCATTATACTATTCTGGGCTTCTTCTTGTCTTTCATTTTCTGAGGATTGAGTTTTACTTGTCGGGCCTCTTGATGAGCCTACTGAGTCATAAAGTGGGCTGGCTCTAAGTTAATTATATTAGAAAAAAACTAAACCAGCCGGAGAAACTAGATAAGTTTCTGGAGGTCAAGACTCCTTTTCCTTTTCCTGTTCACTGTAATAGTATATTTACTGTTTTGCCCTTATAAAAAAGCAAAGAATTAAGTTTTGATGGAAAGATTATTTTTTCACAAATGCTTTTTAATTTCACATATACTATTTTTTTTATTCCGCCCCTTATCTTTTTTAAAATATATATATATATATATATAAAAGAATAAATGTTCAAGCCATCGAAGACGAGAATTGTGTTTCTGGTTAACTGTTACTACTGCAGTGGTCTTCTCAGCAGTAGGGGTTATAGAAGCAGTCAAACAGATAGTTCTTGATGCCAAAACATATAGGTTATTTGCTATTGTTTGATTAGATCAAATGGCATATTGGCTAATTGGATCATAGTATCAGTAGCCAAATGTATTTTACTTTGTTTTTTAGAGATTTAATATATAAAATACTCAGTTCCTAAAGAGTATCAGAAACAACTGTGACACCTGACAGCAAGAGAATTTTCTGTTTTAAGCTGATATAAAAAGGTAAAAGAATTTTCTGTCTTAAGCTGAAATATCAAAAAAAAAACACCAGGTTTTAATGCTATTTATGAAGAAATGCTGTCACAGATACAAATCTAGAGATTTTCAAAACTGGGGGGCACCAACATTGGCATATGGAGGTACTCTTTGGCCTGGAACGGGCTTTTAGAACTGCAGGACATTTTGACCGCTACTGTTTTGGGAAGCAGTATTTGCTTGTTGGTTTGAAATGACGGTGTTATCTGCTTCTTCATTTCTTGGTTCTGAAAGTGCAGATGTTGGTGTGGTGCAATTATCTTCCTCATCTAGGGTTCCAGCGATTTTTACAGGAACCCTTACTGCATCAGAATTGGCAGGCAGCCTGGGAGCAGCAGAATTGTCAGCAGATTGCCTCCGTTTGATCTCTTTGCCGATATTCTGCTTGAAACTGGCAATAACAAGCTGGTAAATCAAAACAAGCATAGCGTGAGATTTGCAAACGAATAAGCTGATAAGTTCGTTTAATTGAAAAGAAAATTCATAAATTTCTGAACCCAGTATTCTGCACACAGCATACTGTTGACAGGAGATATTGTTAAGGAACCATTTCATCTAAAAGTTTAATCTTTTAGGTGAGGCCCCAGAATATAATTCATATTATTCTAACATCCCCCTCAAGTGAAAGTCATTTGAGCTTGAAACTTGCACACGAATTCACTCTACCATGCGCTTGATTTTTATCAAATAAAATGAGGGTGGTGAGATTTGAAATCGTGACCGCTGGTCTACAAGGCTCTGATATCATGTTAAAGAACCATCTCACCTAAAGTTTAAGCTCTTAAATGAGGCCTCAGTATATGATTCATATTATTCTCTAACAGATACAGACATCTAGTGAATGCTTTCTTTGAAAAATGAGTAAGCAGAACATACTTGAATAGGGCCAGCTGCAATTAAAGAGCCTGCAACACCGCCACCAAAAACTCGCCCGTCAGGTTTAGCCAGTGAAACACTTAGAATGCCATTTTTGTGATTTGAACCTCCTGTTTCGCAGAAAGTGAACGATCCGGATAAAGATAGAATTTCGAAACGGCCCTGGAATAAATGGAAAGTGAACCAGAAGCTACATCAGAAAAAAGGAAAAGAAACAGGATAAAAGAGTTGTTTTTTTCCAGGTATGATCTATCATACATCGTATCTCAAAATTCCACCAGAAGGGCCAGGCTGACGCATAATAACACTTGAGACAACACCAGTAGCAGAAAGAATGCAAACTGCTCGAGCACCCTTTTGAGATAATTCTAGTATCCTGCTAACAATATCCTGCAGGTCATAGGACAGAATTAGAACATCTTGACAGGATAATCAATGTGAAGCACTACAAAAATACAAAAAGAATAATTAAGCAACCTTAATTAATTCTCACATATTTTACAGTACCTCTCCGGTATACACAGGTGCTACATGCGGGGTGAAGCTTCCTCCTGCTGTTTCTGCTGCCAAACCACCTTTACAGAGAGAAGAATTTCAACAAAAGTCAAGAGGGATGGAAAATAAAATGTACTGCACAGTATATCACACATCTTGATTTGAATCAAACTATATATATATATATCCCTTTTATTTTATTTTTAAAAAAAAAGAGTTTTAAGCTTCCTCTTTCAACAGGAAAACATGGATTTTTTTCTTGTGTGTTCAAATTCAAAATAATAGTAAAATATTAATTTTCTTCGAAATGGGAATTGGAATTATGTTCTTGTTCATCCAACCAAATATTACTTGTTTAATCCACTTGACACTAAATCAGAATTTCCATTTCAATTCTACCATGCATTGATACTTAACATCAATCGAGATTTACTAGAAAGAAACGAAACAGATACTAATAAAAATACAGATATTTTACTATAATAAATAGGAAAAAAATACAAGCAAATAATCAACCGAAAATGTTAACCACTACTTATAAAAACCTGCAAATTTTGAGTACTCACCAAGGGAAGCCAGGAGTTGCAGTTTACCAGAACCACGGGGCCTCCCTCTACCCCGCTTCTCGTAACTCGAGAGAGAAGAAGAGAGGCCCGGTGGAGGAGGCGGAGATGTTACTAGGTTTGCATCCACATCATACTTCCTCGGCCTTCCCCTCTTTCTTTTCACGGTGTTTTCAACAACACCTTCTGAGCCTGACCCCCCGGAGCCACCTTCTACACCGCCACCGAGGTTGTTTGGCTCCAGGGTATGATCACTACCACCTGTTGCCACCTGGATCCCTGGTGAGGCATGATCTATAGGAGTCTGATCAGAAACTATGATGCTCTTCTCTTCCATGCACTCCATAGCAACTAAAAAAGAACTATCTATACCAAGTGTGTCGTTGAGAATGTTTTTAAAGTGTATTTTGTTTAAAAATATATTAAAATAATATATTTTTTATTTTTTAAAAAATTATTTTTGATATTAGCATATCTAAAAATATATAAAAAAATTAATTTAAAATATAAAATAAAAAAAATAATTTTTTTCAAAAATATTTTTAAAATGTAGTGACAAAAAAAAAATTCTTTTTTCTTTTTTCGCTCAAGAAATTAGGAGATTATGAAAAAAAGAGAGAGAAGGGCCTTTTCTTCCCTTTTCTTTTGTGTGAGAAAATTAATTCCTTTTAAATATTTATGAACTGCCTAATTGTAAGTAGGTACTTTATATTTTCTATAAGAAAAGGATAAATATTGCAGTTACAATATTAATTACTGGTTCTTAACTTTTTAAGGGGAGGGGAATCTGCCTTAATTAATAATATAAAAATAAATATCTTTGATTTATTTAGTAATAAAATATTCATTTTGTTTATAACTAAAACTGATTTTTTCTTATTATATTCAAGAGATTTTATTTCCAAAAATAGCTGGAAAAATCTGTAATATTTATCGCTTTTATATTATTATTTTTTTAAATTTGATTTTTTGAATTTTAAACAAATTGTTTTATTGGATCAAGATTCTTTATAGTTCACTTCATTGCACGATATTAAATACTAAATGCAATAAATCTAGCCTTTTCAACTAGTGAATTAGATATATGAAAATGAAAACTAAATGCTAAACAGAAAAACTAATTGTCTCATTCAAATAGTGATTTAGATAAATAATAATAATAATAATAATAAATATTTATGTCATTCTAGTCTCGACTAACCTTAATTTAAATATAAAAACAATGAGTTTCCAAATAACTAAATCAAAAAACAAAATTGAGAGAGTGAAATGAAAAAACGATAACAATCTATAAGCAGATAATAGAGTTATAAAAAAAATCTTCGTTAAAGACTTTAAAAATATATCATATTATATTAAATCTTCACCAACTTTAATCAACAAATAAAATTTACAACAAGGTCAAAATATGATCCCAAGGCATAATTGTTCTTTTTAAAGTGGAGCGCCAAAAAGCAATTCAAAAAGCAATGAATTGCATTCAAGATCTCAGCTGGGTCTATTTTTTTAAAAAATAATTTACATTGCACCTGAATAAAGACTAAGAAAAATGAAGATTTTTTTTTTGTAAAAGAGCCCAACAGCATGGGCCTAATTGCCTAGCGCATTATAATTATAATATATATTAAAAGAGATCAGAGTTGATTACTATAGCATGTGAAGAGAATTACTGTGAATCACAATATTGTTGTTCAGTTTTTGGTTTGGTTCGGGTCGTTTGGTTTACTTATTTTATGTTATTTATGTATTTTTACACAACAAGATAAAATGAAAGGCCTGTAGATCAGTAGAAAACAGGCGTGGTGGAAAACAGGCGTGCCTGTTCCAAAGGAGGGCAGGGGTTCATCCCCTCCCTATCCCAGATTATGCATTAGTTTTCTGCTTATAATTTTATTTTATTTTCATTTGTTTTTTGCTTTTTTGCTTCTTTTTTTTCACTTATGAATTTTTTTTCATTTTTCTTTCTTTTGATTTTTTTTTATTTTTATTTATTTATCGTGATGTCAAATTATTTTTTTTGCTTATAATTTTATTTTATTTTCATTTTTGATTTGTTTTTTTTTTTGTTAAAGTTATTGACTTTTTTTTTCTTTGATTGAATTTTCCCCCATTATTAACGCAATAATAATAATAATAATAATAATTTTAGTTTTTTTCTTACTTCCTCTTTTATTAATGTTTTTGAGATTTTTTCTCAGAATAATTTTTATTATTTTAGCAATAATAATAATGATATTTTTAGATGTTAAACCTTCGATACTACTATTATTATAATAGAATATGTTGTGTTTTATTATATCAAACCTTACATGTATAGATGTTATATTTTATTTTTGAACTAACAAAATCTATTAATTATTTCAATCCCAATATTTATAAAAAATATTTGCTCAACCCGCAATATAATGCGGGCAATTAACTAATCTTAGTCTATGAAAAAAAAGAGTTCAGGCATGCACACTTAGCACCCGTTTGGCAACGTGGTGCGTTCCACGTTTGCTGTTTGGGATGCCATTTTGGTGTTTGGTAAACACCCAAACTGTGTTTCAAAGCGTGGGACCCACGGTTAAAATCATCTGAAACGGTGTTTTTTTGTGAAGCTGATAAATGATGCTTTTCGAAGTGTGGTTTGTATTTATGAAACTGCCGTTTGAAGTAAATATTACCGTTGAAAATATAAATAACCCTATCCCTGCGCCTCTCATCCCTTTCCTCTCGTCTGCACCTCATCCCTCTCCTCTGCACAAAACGACCAGCTCCCCGGACTGATTTTGCGCCTCTCTCTCTCTCTCTCTGCCTGCGAACAGCCATGGAAGCCGAGAGCTTCCAACGCTTCCTCCGGCCACCACAGGCCACCATTTACGATGAAACCACCACAGGAAGAACCACCTCGGCCTCCTCTACCAGTCAGTATCCTCCTTTTAAGCTCTCGTCGTGGTCGGTGAACAGTACCGCCACCTTCCAAGGCTGTTTCCGGCCACCACAGGCCACCATTTCAGACGCCACCACCACAGGAAGAACAACCTCGGCCTCCTTTACCCGTAGGTATCCTCCGTTGAAGCTCTCGTCGTGTTCGGTCGGAAGGCACTATTCACGTGAATTATATGTGTTGCACTGTCGCGAAGAAAACACACAGTGCAGCTCACCGTTTTAATTTGTTCGGAGAAAGAAGCAGCTGGACTGGGCTGGGCTGCACTCGGCCCAGTCCAAGTCCAGCAAAGTTGGGCTTAGGCCCAATTTGGTTGGGCTGTCCTCGGCCCACCGGCAATTTTAAAATATATATATTTTTAAAAAAAATGTGTAGATACAAATCATTCTTAATGGAAGGAAAATATATGTTCGTGATGAAATTGCAAATAGTTTGATGGGAGAATAAAAAATAATATTTGTTTTTTCATGAATTATTAATTACATAATATTATTATCATTATTAAATTTACAATATTTAAAAAAATTATGTGTATATATATATATATATATATATATATACCCTTTTAAATAATTTCACAAGTTAAAAGCAGTTTGGAAAGTTTGGAAACCAAACACCAAAACTGTTTTTTCTTCAACCTTCAACTCAACTACAATTTTAACCAAACACTTAACTGTTTTTTTTGAAACTCCATTTTTTCAACCACAACCACAACCGCAACCGCAATACCAAACAGACCCTTAGGCGGACTAATTATCATCCTCTTTTTTTAAAATAAATAAATAAATTAGGATACACATCGCCTACTGAAGCACATGACATGTAGTCTATCTGCCTAGAATCAGACCACCATAATGATGATTGATAAATCGGGCAAGATGTATTTTTCCCTAAATTCTCCTTTTTTCAACCCATTTTTTTTTTTTTATAAAAAAAACCTCATAAACACAATTGCAACATCTATAAACCAGTTTCACCTATCTGTATCAATCAATGGTTTTGTTCTGCATATTCTGTCTCAATAATTTATATTCTATTATTTTGGTAACCATAGAGGACAGTGCAAACCAAGCAAAAACAAAATACAGCCATCTGCTTCAGAAAGAAAGCTGTGATTTAGGGTTTTCATTCCACTTCATCATCCAAGTGTCCAAACAGCTTTCTCCAGTGCACTGACGCTTCTTCTGGTGTCCGTAACTTCCAAAGGTGGGGCTTTGGCTTTCTCACGAGCCTCTAGAATTTCCTGCATTTCAAAGGCCCATTCTGGCAGGTTTACTTTCTGGAGAAGAGTGAAAATAAACTAAGCATACTGGTTGGAAGAAAAGGAGTGATCTGTGGTTCCATGAATGACACCTGTGAATCAAAGCTATGTTGCGAACTCATGAACTTTATTTCATCATTCACTGGTCAAGAGACTAACATTGTTGCATTGAGTCACTCATACCTTCAGAAGATTTAAAATGCGAGGCTTATCAAGATTCCAAAAACACTATCTTGCAAGAGACTCAAACAGGAGTTTGAAAACCTATAAAAGTATCCATTGTAATTCTTTCTTCCCTCGCTATGTATAGTTACAATATCTAAGCTCTATGCACTATATATATATATATGCAAATATAAGATCCATTGAAGCTCTCTCACACTCGCTGCAAAAGGTGTAGTTATCCTAAGCACTGCGTATCAAGTACGCAGATGTAAGCTCCAATGAAGTTTTCAGTCCTTCTCTGATCCAATGAACCATTTACTTTGCGATAACTAATACCAACCCTGAATCATTATTTTCAACCCTTAATCCTAGAAACAACATATAAGGTGTTTTAAGTTAAAGAATGTTGAACAAATTCAGAAACTACAAGCTTGAAACTTTCAAATTAAGACATAAACCACCAAAGAAGGTGGTTGTGCTCTGCACATTGCAAGCTACCTGATCTAAATTCTACAGAAACAAGACCCCCAATTCACATCCAAGAGAGAGAACAATGGCAACAATAATCAGACAATGGGGCTAAATGAATAAACTAAAGCCAGAACTCAGGGAGCACAGTAAAGATGTCTGCAAACAAAAAAATATTGGACAAACATAATACAGAGTGGGAAAAAATGAAGCTATATCTGTTGACACTTGACAGCACATGAAATGCAGACCCATTCACATCAACATCACGCAACAAATGCACAAAATTACAGTCAAGACAGAGAACATAAACACGGGAATGATCCAGAATTATGACTAGGGCTTCCAACATGAAAACAAAGTGATGAAAAATCAAACGCCTTCATGCATGAGTAATCATAATCAAACATTGACATTTGGCTGTTGGAACCCATTTTTTGCAGCAAAGGATCAAGAATGCTCAAAGGATATTTCCTAACATTTATAGCAAGAACTTTGTTATGACTTCTACCATAGAATTTTGATCCTTACAATCAAATTTCTAAGCTTTTATAAGTAATAAAAGAAGAAATACATGGAAAAAAAGAACCCAATAATTATACTACCAGGACAAGAAATAATTGACAGAGTGATAAGAATAATTGCTAAAGAGCCCTTTCTTTTATGCGTATAAATATGCTTTAAAATGGCAATAAAACAAAGCTTTGCAGTCATTGAAAGAGAGAGAGAGAGAGAGAGAGAGAGAGAGACCTGGACTTGAGAAGATCTTTTAGTCTTGAGAGTCAAACAATCGACCAAATCACTCCATTTCTGAGAGCAGTTATCAAAAAGTCCAAGCCTGTAATATTGCTGCACTTGATGGACTGGAGCTGTCCCAAAATCAATAATTAATAATGAGTAATTCCCATGATTTTCGTTATTTAATCAAATATTTATTCAAGAAATAACTGTACTGCGATTTTGTAGTGAGAACTTACAGTAGCAGAACCAGAGAGCGTCGAAGCAGGTAGTGCAAGATACGCGCCGTGTGGCTGTTTGAGGACAAGGAAGAGGCTGTTTCTTGCTCTGGATCCGCTGCCATCTCTAAATATATGGATCCGCCACCCAAAGTCCGCAGCTTCCCTCCTGTATTTCGAGGGGAGAGGGGGACGACACTAGGCCTAGGGGCAGGCAGGGGGTGTGATTCTGAATTTTCTGATAATTTTTTCTGTTCGGGTAGAGAGGCTCGTTAACAAGAATCCGCGCCGTTAATTATCCTGTTGGGGTTTGATTTTATATTTGGAATCAAAAACCCATACTTTATATATATATATAACAAACAATTACAAAAGCCCATTTATGAGCACTCTATTAGGCCCAATTAGCTTTCTTGCGATGCCTGGAAATATCCAAGTAGTGATTATAATGGTATCCGTAAATTGTTTTTTTTATATATTTATATCCTATTTCATTTATTATTTATTGGGTCTCGGGCATGGTTGTCAAAATCACGATTTTGAACACGATACGGAAGGGGCTTTGGAAACTCGGATCGTAAAATCGATCGTAAAATCGTACCCGAATTTATCCGTACAAAAATCGTAAAATCACAACTAAAATCGTGAGAGTAGAAAAATCGTAAAATCGTAAGTAAAATATTTTCAAATACAATACATCATAATTATGAACATAAAACTGCATTAGTTAAGGTTCATGCATGATTTAAAATAACTTCAAAATACATTACAAAACAATCATGTCCCCTAAAATTTCATAAGATAAAAACTAATAAAATTTACCCATGAAAATACCAAAATTAACCACACATGCACTAGCCGAAGCATATATATATATGAAATAAAGTAGGCTAATGTTCAAGCTTCTTTATTTACACACGATAATTTTTTTATTATATTAAAAATGAAGTTCTTCATCTCCAAACCCAAGTCTAAATCTCCCTCCTTGCAACTACCATCTAGAAGTGTAGTGTACATAAATTTATCAAGTCTCAAACCTCTCTTAGTCATCTCGCCTACAAGCTTCCTTGATTCCCTAAAATATCCACCCTTACAAAAGCCATTGACAAGTGTATTGTACAAAACCAAATCAGCTTTCAAAGCTTTAGTAACCATTTGCTGATAAATTTCCAAGGCCAGATCAACTCTCCCACTCTTGAACTGCCCATTGATCAAAGTGATAAAAGTAACACCATTAGGAACCAACCCTCTATCACACATTTCACTAAAGAAAAGATTGGCATCATCCAACCGACACTCCTTACACAACCCATCAATCAAAGCACTATAATAAGTAAAAACATCAGGGTAAAACCCTAAACTCCTCCATTACCATCTTCAACCTAAAACCCTCCTCTATTATGCTTTCCATTTCTGACATTATTGAGCAACAAAACAAAAATCAAGCTTGCACTAACCTTTAATGGCGACGACGGCAACGGCAACAGCATCAAAGATAGCTTACTGGAGAAGACGATTCCAGCGATGAGAGGAGAGGACGATTTGGGGAAGACTGAAGAGAAGGATTAGAAGAACAGCTGGGGTCTTGGGGAGTAGATCGGCCGAACTGAGAACTGCGATTTGGGGGATTTTGTGCTGTGAAGAGGAGAATTTTGAGCTGCAAATGAAAGATTTTGTCCCAAAGCCCGAACATTAGAAAATCGTAAAATCGGACTGATTTTACGAGTCGACCTGATTTTACACGAATTTGACCGAATTCGAGTTTTTTTCTCGAGTTAACTAGTTTTTATGAGTTGACTCGTAAAATCGTTCGATTTTATGAGTCAACTCGCGATTTTAACAACATTGATTATAATGGTATCGGTAAATTGTTTTTTTATATATTTATATCCTTTTTATTATTTATGGAGTAAGAAAATTAAATACTTATAAATTATTTATTGGGTCTCAGGTATTTAAAGTATTTATTATCTATTGATATTTAGTAATAAATAAAAAATAAAATAGTTAATATATATATATATATATGAAGTATATAATGTATATTAAATAATAAAATGATAAATATTATTTATATTTACATGTGTTTTGTATCAATATTAAGTCATGTTGTGTTAAAAAAAACTTAATTTTTATAAATATACTTATATAATATAAATATACATTTCAAGTTAGATTCTAGTGAGTTTCAAATTAAGTTTAACAATATTTATACTTTAATAAATAAAAAAAAAGAGGTTATTTATTGAGGACCTTCCCCTTAATTCCTTTCCGTCCATTGCACTAAAAAGAGTCGGAATCAATTTTCTTTTATGATCTTTGCGTCTTTTTACATAATATTTAAATTTAAATGCCCAGAGTATAATCTTGGGATTTGCAAACTCATGAACACCATCAAATCTAACAAGAGAGATGGGATGAAAAACAAACACACTTACCACTCAGACCAAAATGCCAAAGGTTTTACCATAATTCTCAATTCTAACATTAGAGCACAAATATAAGCCAATGCCAATTTTGTTGCATTTTCGAGGAGACATAACAGTGCAGTTGCTGATGTAAGCCTATCAACTAACAAGAAGTTACATCTGGAGGTGTGATCTTTTCCCTCTACATCCCACCTCTCCAAAATCATCTTCCTATATACAACGGGACTGTGTTATAGAATCTGCCCAACAGATCTGCCCCTTGATTGTAAATGGATTCCAAATCCACAAGTTCAGTTCGGGACTTCGATAAATAATTTTTTAAGAAAAAATGATCAGAAATGTTGGCCCTGTCTCCCTTCCATGTCCAGCAGCCGTATTTCATTTCAGCCTCAAAAGGACCGCCTTTTTTACTAGTTGAGCAAGCTTCAAGTGAGACAGGATTGCAACCCATATGAAATTTTGCCTCAGAGATCAAATCTTGTTGCCTGAAGGGAAATGCATACCCGGCCCTTCTTGAAAGTCCTGATTGCTATATGAAAAGAATATAACTTTGTTGGGATCTAATCATCTTGGTATTGGAAGCTCATGATCACCTGAGAATAATGGTGCCAACATACACGCAAAAGAGCTCCTCCATTCACATCACTAATCTACGTAAACAGCATCTTCAGCTCTTCAATACGCGCAGTGCGAACTTCTTGATCAGTCAAGGCACCTGAAATCATTAGCTGCTTGCGTGCTTTCACTGCTTCCATTCTTTCCTCAACTGTTCCCTGCCATCCAGATATATTCAAAGGAGGGCACGCAGTTAGTGAAAGGTCAGAAACAGATTAATCACCCCGGGTGACTCAAATAGTCGAAAACAATGACGCTGATCAATGACCTTCCAACTCAAAATTCCTAGAGCAACTATAAAACAAGCTGCTAGTGTCTATTTATTTTTCTTTAATGGAAAAAAATAAAGTGGTTGAGCCTATCAGGGTTCTTGAAAAAGCTTTACTGCCAGTCACTAACATAGCAGACAAAAAATTTGATAAGAGAAAATGCACCTTCACAATGAACCGCCTGATCATCACTCTTTTAGTTTGTCCAATGCGATGAATACGCATGACAGCTTGCTCCTCTACAGCTGGATTCCACCATGGGTCCTATGAAAAAACTTGAACATTAATGTTTCTTGCATAAAGTCCCAGTTACAAAAGCGTAGTGATGATGGAAGGGGAACAGCCAGAGGGAAGTATGGGTGGTGTAGGTTGAGCCAAACAAACAAACAGCCAAAAGAAAAAAGGTAGTCTGGGACCTGAACAAGGAATTTTGGTGAATAAAGAAATCTACCTAACAGAACACACCTTGTAAATGCAGTTATCCATTGCTGCTAGCTAGCTTAGTTAATAAGGAAATCTACCTAACAGAATACACCTTGTAAATGCAGATATCAACTGCTGCTAGCTAGCTTTGTCAATAAAGTCACTTCTCCTAATGCATAGAATTGTGGGATGGCAGGTTCTAATCCCCAGGGATCAAGGGAGAAGAGGTTGACCCATTGTGTAAACCATTGGAACAAAAAAATACAGGTGGTTATATAAATGTTCAGGTAAATAATCAGCAAAAGATCACTCTGCGAATAATCAAAACATGAAGTGTCGGGCAAATGTTCATCAAACAAACATTGCACACAAAAAAATCATATAGCAAGCGACCTAGAGTCATTTTACAAGCCCCTAAACAAAATAAAAGCATCAATGTAACAATATGTTGCTTATTTTACCTCTAGTCCAAGACATAATGATAAGGTTTTCAGTTCCAAGTAAGATTGTAGACAGGCATATGAAAATGCAAATTCAAGGAAAAATCTTGCCACAACAAATCAAGCCACAATTTAAATAACAAGTTCAACATTGTGCATACCATAACGAAGGCATTGGATGCTGCTGTTAAATTTATCCCTACCCCTCCAGCCTTCAGTGACATCAGCAACACCTAATTGCGCAAACACGCAAAATAATCAAGCCCAAGCTCTCTTCAGAGCTAACAAATACAGTACCTGGCTTCCATCACAAAAGGGAAAAGGAATGAGCAGACAATAAAAGAAAGTTTCACAAACCAGGATGCTGTCATCTTCTGAAAACTGTTTTATGACTCTTTCACGCTGCTGCTGGTTTAGAGTCCCATCAAGACGAACAAATGAAATGTTACTCCTGGCAAGAATTACAACGATAGCTCCATTAGTACTGAATGCATGAAATACATTCAAGGCACCATTTCATAAAGAATATATATACACATAACAGGACAAAATCATTGAAAATTTCTTGAGCATAATAAAATGATAAGAAGGTCCCTCTAAAATAGTGAAGCCAGTCCCTGCAGGATCCCATGTACTCCATGTTAATCTCTTTCCCCAGTGAAAACACCAACTGACACACACACACTGGAAATGCTCACGGCTAAAAACATCCTGTGAATTCTTCAAGCAGCTCAGAATTGGTACCTGGAAAGAGGGATTTGTAAAAGATCCAGAAATGCAGTCCACTGACTGAAGAGAATGCTTTTAGATCCTGACGAACGAAGATTTTCAAGTTCTTGCAAGAGAGCCACAATTTTGGAAGATTCAACCCAGTTTTTCTCAATATCCATCTGGAATCTACTGTCAGTCGGAACTGTAATAAGCTCTTGCCTTGTGATGGTTTTCCTATAAAAGGAAAAATGAGTTCTTAAATTCTATGACTGGAATATAGAACTTCAAGACCTGTAAATTAAAACTTAAAAAACAACTGTAGTTGCAAAACAAAAATTGAAAAATACCTACAAACAGGACATAAACCGGAACTAGCATTTCGCCAACTTGCCAGGAGACATTCTCGACACAATCGATGAGCACAGGGAGTCAATACTGCATCTTCACATGCCTCCAGACAGATTGGACACTCTCCCTTCTCTCCCTTACTTAACTCCTCCACAACCTCTTCAATATATGCCCTTGAAGGCACATTTGTAGCTTCTCCTTCAAGGGCAATCTGGCCACCTTTAAGGAATCGTTTAGCTAGCTTGTTCAGATCAGAATATTCTTGTGTATCACCTCGACTGGACACACAAAGCCACCCATTACAGAGAATTTAGCGAATTCTCACATAAAAAAAAACAGTGTCAAAACTAATGTACAAAACATTCAGAAAAGAAAAACTCTTCAGCAGTTGGTTTCCAACTATGCTGTGGCAAGTCTACAAACATGTATAACACATAATCTACAAACATGCATGATACCTCAACCACAGACCACCAATCTCCTAGGTAGAGAGTTCTTTCCACAATGTAATAATAGCAGTAAAGTGATTGCAAAAGGAAAAAAAATCAAATTGATAACGGCAAAAAAAAACATCAAGAGAAATGAGATAGGATTATGAAAGAAAATCATCAAGTTTCACTGATTACTGGTTCATTTTTGTGAAAACAATAAGATATTCATTCAAAAATACCAGTATAATTGTGATCCTTTTATCTTAAAAGAAATAAAAAAAATGAGGAAAAGTTTCTTTTCCTTTATCAAATATGTTCAATGAACATTGATTGAAGCATATGCCAATATATACACCAGAACCCTTGAATTATGTTGAACCACCATTCTATCATTCAAAATGAATCCATTAGTATGCAGGGATGATAATAGGGAGTAAGCTAAGGACAGTAAAGTCCACACCTCATCACAAGAAACGGGTGATCACAGCACTGACGAAGACGTAAAAGTAATTCCAAAATGGAAGCATAGTTATGAAGAACCCGCCCTTGTTCAACAAATTGATCAAACTTCACCTGGAAAGATGCCCAACAGTATGTTATACAAAAGACATGAAAGAAAAGCTATAATAAAAAAATCACATGCACACAATCATGGAAATTCAGTAAAACCCTCATACCTTGGATTTTTTAAACAAAGCCTCGTAAAAATCCTTTTCAGTTTCTGTTAGTTGGCAGTAAATCACCTGAACATCAGCTGGAGGGAGAACTAGAATTGGCCTGCAACAGTCAAAAAGTTTAAGAGAAGAACTTTAGAAGGCAGAGAAGGGACAAAGTAAAATGCCATTAGCTGCACCTGCCATCTCGATCTCGACTGGTCTTTGTTCTCCTTAACATAATAGGTTTTAAGATGGACTTGACCAACTTTAGACCTCTCTCATCACCCTCCTCAAATGGTTTTTGGACAAGTTTATTCCACCTACATTACATGTGGGAACAATTTAATGAGCATAATTGCCATGCCACAAAACTCTAGAAGATAATTTAGTAAGAACGCTACATCCCCAGAACTTTAACAAATAGTTAGCCTACCAAGAGAAGTGTTCATGACATGCAACATAATCCATGCACAGGTTTAACGATGATGAGATTAAACAATGACATTTTCTAGAAATTAGATGCATAGACAGCAAGTTCATAAGACATGATTTTCCTTTCTTTATGCAAGAATGCTTCAAGCAACAACAAAAAAATATTGTTTCATATGACTCAGCAGTTGTCTACATGAATATTATAAAATTGTAAAAGTGATTTCCTAAATGAAAGAAGTATTTCTGGAAAAGAAATTAAAATTTAAACCTCAACCAGAGATCTGGTTGAGATTATCCTCAAGTTTTACAGCATAGCAGTACATGTCCATGGGACTATTTGGATAAAATGTCACCTTTGAATTCAATGCTATTACCCAATTAACTGAAATAAATTCTATAGTTTTTGCAACCAAAAACAGATAAATGACCTACCATGCCCAATTTTCCCAAGGTTCCACCTTCAAAAACCGAAGAAGGCTGTAAATGTCCTCCACGTTGTTCTGGGATGACAAAATTACATGTCAGGATGCATAAAAATTACAAGTTAAAGACCCACCCACCCCAGAAAAAAAAAGGATGGAATAGAGATAAAATTTTCATCTATAGGCAGGTAACTTAAAAATTCAAACTACACAAATTTTCAAAGTGCATTGACATTATATTGGCACTCATGAGTTCAAAAACTGCTCCATCCACCAGCTCAAGGTATCACCTATCTAATCAATTTGTAAAGGAGCGTTTCACATGTAACTCCAAATTAAAACAAAGAGATTGAGAAAACATTGCTCACAGATGATGCATGACAAATGTAAAAAAGCTACACTCACAACATAACCTTGTGCTCAGACATTAAAAATTGAACATATGCAATATCTAGCAGATGGCACACCATCAAGTATTTTAGCTCAGCCACCAATCCAGAATTCAGAACTTCGAAGACTCCTAATAAGAGAAGGTAACAAAGATATGCACCGTCTAATAAAAAATGTAACAAGGGCATTTTGACCCCCATAGTTACAGATACATCCCCATAAAATAATCAGAATTAAGTTTAGTGTACTTTGGCTGATTAACATGATGTCTATGGTAGTGGTTCAGCCCATAGAATACCTTATGGATGAACTCAAGCAAACAAATTTCTCCATGATATAAAATGATACTCCTATTAGAAAAGATCTAACATTTTATCATTTTATTTTTTTTGTTATAAAACGAGACAATGACCCTTAATCTGCTGACTATTTGAAAGAGGGGGGATTTTGGGATCCATTAAATTAGGGCTGGGATTTATAAAATAAGAACATACCTGAATGGGAGTCCCAGTAAGACACCAACGGCGATCAGCAACCAAAGCAGCAGCAGCAAACGAAATTTTACTTTTTGAGGATTTTATGGTATGGGCCTCGTCAAGAACCACTCTAAACCAATGGACTGAATACAGTCCCCCATTCCCTACAGCATCCTGTAAAGGAGACAGGCAGAAGGGTGCTTTATTTTGTTATCTTTTTCCACACAATATGTACAGAAAAAAATCCTGTTAACACAATGAACCTTTAAAATTACCTCTGCTGAAAATTCTGAGGCTAACACTCCATATGTAGTTATTACAACATTACTCTGGGCAAGAAAATTTGCACCCTCCACTCTGCTTTGTCCATAATGAACATAAACAGACAAGGAACCAGGTTGTGCATGAGTTTCTAACTCCGCCTGACAAAGCACTCAAATGATCATTTTCATAAACAAAAGAGTGCAAAACAAGATAACACAGACACATGAAAAGGAGTGCCAGAATGCTACAATGCAAGTGAAAAGGAAAAGGCTATGTACCAAAATGCAATACAAATACCTTCCACTGGCCCAGAAGAGTCACTGGACATATTATTAGATTGCCACCATTTACAAGCATCTTCTTTTGCTTCAACTTGTCAAAGCCTGAAAATTTTGTTGCCTTGTTCAATTGATTTGGATTTTGGTCTGAGCTATCACTTGAAATACCTCCAGTGCAAAGCTGACTCCCAGATTGACTATTCGATAACCCACCCTTGTCTGAATGACTGAGTAGGAGGGATATGGTCATGATGGTCTTCCCAAGTCCCATAGCATCTGCCAGAATCTTCAAAAGCATAATCTGGTCAAGACACTGCACACAGAAAAATAGGTATATATTCAAGTTTCAATAGAAGCTGGTGTACAGATACATACTCCTCCTCTGGCCATTTGAAGTGTGCTCGGAAATTCTACTGTAGCATCACCTGAAAAAACATTCAAATAGACAACAAGCTCCCTCCTGTTTAAAACAGATACCTTATTAATACCCATCTCAGAGTGACTGTAACATATTGAATGCTACAAGAATCTGACATACTTGTCTGCTAAATGATAAGCCTCCCAACATGGATGAAGTGTTGTTGCTGCCTCATCCATGCATTTTCCCTTCTCCAGCTGAATCATCCAGTGTAGGGCCTGCTTTTGGTAGGGACGAAGCTCACATTGGAGTGTACTGGGAGGATCCATTTCCTAAATCAGAACCATTTTCAAGTAAGTCACCTGTTATGTGCATTCAGAAGCTCCACACACTCGATATTCTCACACGAGTACCTCTAACCCAGAGCTGTCTCCAGCACCAACAATATTCTCAAGATCTGCTTCTGAAATGGACTCCTCGTTCTCAGTTTCATTTCCATTTCCATACTGATTCTTAGACACTTTGGCATTTAACAATGACTCAGGAAGACCAGAACCCTCCTGTTCATTTAAAAACTGATGAATAAAATAAAATTACAGGAGAAAACTGTTTGGAAAGGACAAGTCCTAGCTTTCTTACCTTTGAGTTCAAAGGTCGCTTCCTTGTGTTCAAATTAGCAGGTGTAAATTCTGCCTAATTGTGAAAAAAAAATCACTATCATATTTGAGAGACAAAACCCGTATCTTATTTGTAAAAAGAAAAAACCATCCTGAACAAAATTCACAAGTTCCATATTCAGCTTTATATAAAAACAATAACAGAGCAGAGTAAAGTTACAGACTATCAACCTTCTTAAAAGGGGTCAGGCCAAGCAAGCGGAAAAGAATTGAAAGAGGATGACCAACTGTTTCTTCAGTGGAATTGGCAGTTGCTTTAAGTGAGGTCTGGTGGTGCTTGTGGAACATTACACTATTCAAGTACACACTGGGACAAGGTTCGGATTAATCAGAAACTGTAAGTGAACAAAGTATCATAGAAAAAAAAAGTAACCAACTATAATTGATATTTTGTAATTTCACACATATGATGAAGCAGACTATGCATTGTTAAATTTAACTTGTACACCCAGTGATAGGCACAGCCTCGCGAAATAAATTAAACCCCGGAATTTGCAAGTTTACCTCACCTTATTGATAATTGAATTGCATCCATTATGCCAAGTACGTTGGGAGCAGATTTACAACATCCCATAATCCTAACCTTTCCATCTCTAACAAGCGGCATAAGACACCGTGCCCACTCATTAGGTATTCGACCAAGCTGCCAAAAAATCACAACACGACACATAAAACTCACGTTTACACATCACCTTAAAACCACCCCCAGCATTACTCTTTTTTCTATACAACGCATTAAACAGTGTGAAGTATCACATAATTTTCATTCTAAAAGTAATGACTTTTGGATTGACCATAATTAACCAATTGTATCAAAACAAATGATGTAATGTAACATACCTCTCCACTATCTTTCGTAGAAAACCTAACGATCTCCGAGCACGCTGTCGCGGCCTGCCTTCTCCTCCCAAAACCCTTACCCGGCGAAGGCGAAGGCGAAATCGAGCTTTTGCTCTTCAGAGGAAATGTGAAATCCACTTCATCACCAGCCTTCACTCTCCTCCCCTTACACGTCGACAACCCTGCCACTTCACCGCTACCAACAAACCACCATTCACTCCCGACCAAACCCGAAACACTCTCATTATCATCAACAGTGTTGTCACCCGCGTCACTTTTCAACACAATTGAATTCTAAATTCTGTCTCGAGTTACGGTTTCCGTTATCTTTAACGACAAACAATGGGGGCTTGTAGGGTACGGCTTTAGATTTTGGGTTTGGGGTTTTGGGGGTTAGGTTTTTTTGTTTGGAAATTAAATTCGGGGTATCCAGGATGATGTTGATTGCAGCGGCGGGGTCGTTTTTTGCCAGGTGGAGAGCTCTAATTATGTCCATGTCGGAGAAATCACAGCCTACAAATGATCGGATAGTGGAGACTAGCTCTTCGGTTGCCTTGGTTCCCATCTTCTGTTTCTTCTAATTATACTAACCCTAACCCTAATTTGATTGTCTTTTCTTAGAATCGAGAGTTTACGGAGGGATTCTGCGAAATGAGGGTCCTGGCGCTAGATTGTGCTTGTGGTGCAGGTTTAGAGAAGTTTGAAAAGAATGGAGGGATTGCCTAGGTGGAAAGGGCGGGGGGCGGGGCGGGAATATTATTGGAGATGAGGCGTACGGAAGAGGCGTTACACGTCATGTTTCCCGCTCCGCTTATTTTATTTTATTTTATAAAGAACTAGTTTTCTTCAAGGGTAAGACTTAAGAGCGTGCTTTTTCCCTTTCAGGGTATACGACACTATTCGTCCCTTAACTTCTACTGTATACTCAATTAAGTCCCTTTCACAAATAAAAGTCTGGTTCAATCCCAATTGGGATTATGTTCGTTTTTTGGTTGATGTTAACCCTCCTTCAATCCAAGTTTTCTCGACTCCATCACTTCTTTTCGTTGACCAAGAAACTCATAATTTTGACTTCTTGTATATATCAGCATTATTTTTGTGTTTCAAAAAAATTAAAAAAAATAAAGGACCCATTTACACACATCATAACATACAAAAGAAAAGGTGAATTGATCACTCATTTTTACTTGAAATTACTGCCTGTTCTAAGAAATACTAGAAACTAAAATTTTCTCTTCCAAAGAGTTTCCACCTCTCGCTGGCTTCTTGAGATACTAGTTTTCTCATTACATTATGTATTTTTCATTTTTTATTATAATTTTTTTTATAAATAAATATATTTTTAAAAATATACACGCAACACAATTACAAATACAAAAACAAAAAGTGAAAAACTCTTATTGAACTAAACAATAGATCCCCAAACACTATCTTTCAATAGATTTCAAGCCGACATGCTTTACAGGCAAAACCTGTTGGTTAGGCCCATGCTTGGATTGGATGAAGGGTCGGGCTTAAGGCCTATGTTGGGTCGGGTCTGGTAGTATCAGGGTCGGACCACAGAGTTATCAAGTAAATTTCCGAGTCACGCGATCAACCTTTTCCGTTACGTTTGCTTCTTTCTTTGCAGTCATTTCCAGCAAACATCTTCAAGACAATTTGTATTCGCATATAATATATATATATATATATATATACACAACCCCTTTTATTTACCTAATCATAACATTAAAGTTGTAGCTGGGAGCACTGCTTATTTGGATACGGGCTGCTTGAATTCTCAATCATCGTCATGCGTTGTGTCCTGGTGATCATGTCCTGGATATTTAGCTTGAATGCAGGCAAGGGCGTCACAGGAAAGAATGTGACGAGCAAAGATTCCTGGGTTAACTTTCAATAGTTTGAATGCCTCGAAGCTTGAAACAAGCATGTGGAAATGGTAGCCATCAGACGAGGACTTGAGATGGCTTGGTGTACGAATGTGGTCATGTAGGGTGGACGCGCCCGAATCCGTAGAAGAAACCAAGAATCTGTATTGATTAGCACAAATTCCACAACTTAAAAGTTTGAAATGATTTTGCATCCTCTCACAAAACCAGGAAATCCTTAGGGAGTTTCGAAATCTACTTCAACCTATGGAAGCATACACAAAATGATGGCTATCGGAGAGAAAAATAGTCTAAGATCTAGTTATATTATGGCAACTCAGATCATCTTCCTCTCGTCCCAGATCGGAAAGCTACATGTTGGTTTCCTGTTCTTCCACTCAGCTCCACAAGCAGAACTCGTATCCACATCTGCCAAAGCAAAACAAGTAATAGGTGAGGGGTTAAGATCTCTTACCTCATCAGCCATGAATTCTTATTATTCCAGGTTATATCAACCTGTGACAAATATAAATTAACAAGAAGCAGAAAATTGTTGCAGGATCACCAAAAGGGGATTTAGGAAATATTTGAACTCTGATCTAACACCTCTATTTTTCACATCAATGTTGAGCAGCTTGGATATGGACAAAATACTTTATCCTTGACAGAAATAGAAGCTTTCTTTTTCCTCCGGCTCATGATCTCAGCTAATTTTGGGTCCAGGAATTTTCGTGAGGATATTTTGCCGTCGTCCAATTAAGTAGCTTCACTTCAACATGCTATGAAATTTAAAAAATATGTATGAAGACAACCATCAACTGAGAATCTCTTATCTACATTTGTGTCTTCAAAGCATACCACGCAAGTCTCTTTCCGTTTCCTTTTGCCTTGGCTATTTTCTGCAGAATATACTGTATAAATTTATATTCAATTATATATCTTTCATTCTTTATTAGTCTTCTGGTTTTTGTAGGAGAACCCTAAGTTACCCTGTATATATATGATGAACGTGATCAATACAATGGTTAATTCCGCTTGAATATCTTTTCTTACAAAAGGGACGACTTAAAATCAGCAGGGGGTGAAATTAAGAGGGGGGTCAAATTAGATAAATTACTCTAGGGGGTAAAATTTCAACTTTTTTCTCTACTTTTTGGGTTAAAACTATAAATATTGTTAGGAGGGAAGGAAAAGGTTAATGTTTACAACAATGACTGACAATTAGGATCGCAATAAGTTGTTGCTGTAAAAAGAAAAATATTCACACACTTTTTCATTAGTCTTGTTTACACATTTACATCTTTATTATAAATGTTTGGTATGTGACGGAGCACGAACAATAAATCTAGTTAGAGTTTAAGTGCCAGATTTGAAGTGTAGTTTTGATACTTTTATGAAAGTTTTTCTATTTAGAAAGACAAAAAAATAAATTTATTTAGATAGACAAAAAAATAAATTTATTTAGATAGACAAAAAAATAAATTTATTTATTTTTAAAAATTATTTTGATATCATCACATTAAAAAAAAAACTAAAATCATAAAAAAAAATATTTTAAAGTAAAAAATATAAATAATTTTTTTTAATTTTTTTTCAAAAATATTTTTAAACACAATGTCAAAGCAGGGTTTTATTTTTTTAAGGGTTCATACTTCAAAAAAAAACATATTGGTAATTCTTATCATATATTTCTTATTGCTATATTTATTATTTATTTCATTTTATTAACATAGGGTGTTTGAGTTAGCTTTACGTGCATCTCGACTAATTTTATGAGACTCTAAAGTTAATAATCATTTAAACCTCCAATAGTCATTATATTAATAACTACAAGGCTCAAACCTGAAAATCACGGGAAAAGAAAACCTCTTAGTTTCATGTCTTGTATGACTAGGTCATCTGTTAAATGATTTTTATTATTATCTAATGAGGGACTTGAATACATAATAATTACAAACAAAATTTATTGGCTGATACGATGATTTAAATTGCATCTATACTAGTTGGATGGATAAACAAAACAAAAATCGAAGGAAAATCATTTGCATGAAAGCTTTAAAGGGATTAAAAAGGAGTTGTTATGCTTCAAAAATACTCACGATGTGTCGAACCAGGGACTTTCTAGTTGGATCATGTCAACAACGGCCACTGTCAGATACGAGCCCTTCCCTTTTACATGCACGTCCACTTATTTTCCATTTATATTTTAAAATCTCGGCGGGTAATTTGACTGCGCAGAAGTTGCTCCCGCCAATTTTATGTCCCATTTTAGCCCTTTAAACTTTGAAGTGGCGAATGGTATGCATGTAACTGAAAAGGGGCTAAACTCCGAGTCAACTCGTTGTCCTTGCGGATTTTAATTCTCATATATTTGTGATTTACAATAAAATATTTATAGATGATGTAATAATTGTTTGAATTTGACGGCGGCGCTGGCCAAAGGCACCAAGCAACCCGGAGGCGAGATTATGCTGTCTGCGGGCACGCATATGCATTTCTATGCGATTGTTTTGGCTCTTGCTGTGTGTTGAAATTAGGGAGTTCATGGTTCAATTTAGAGAAAAAAATCTAACCAAAATAAATTTTTTTATTTCTATTTTTTTTACTTAAATTAGATTATAAACCAGTTCAACCCAACTGGTTCAGCTTTTTTTTTTCTTTTGAAAAACAAAAAACACATCGACTTTAAATAAGCTTGTTGTAGGTTTTTAATAAGCATGTTTTAAATTGGGTTTTAGGGCCTGTTTGTTTTTGCAGTTGTATCGTCGTTGGCTTCAAATTTGAAAAAAAAATTCATTTTAAATGAAATTTTTTGAGTGTTTTTAAATCATTTTGATGTGTTGATGTCAAGAATGATTTTTAAAAAAAAAATCATTTTGATATATTTATAAATAAAAAGCACTTTTAAAAGCAACCGCCCTCCCAAACATGGGCTTAACAATTTTTTATTGGCTAAGGTTTTTTTAGGTTTTATAAACAAATCCTTAGTATTAGAGTGGAAGAGCTAAAAGAAAAGTTAAATGGAAAAAAAATAGTTTTTATTCTTTATTTTCATAACTCTAAGGGAAAAGTTATATTGAAGAGCTAAAATAATATTTTTAAGTTGAAGAGTTATTCTTACATGTTTGATTAAAAGAATCAAAAATTATTTAATATATTTCTATGCAAAAAAAAATGATTTTTATTGTATTTGTATTAGTTATTTATTATTAGTAAATAATTATATTAATATATATATATATATATATATATATATTAAAATAGATTTGACTTCTCTAAATGATTTTTTTCATTGGAGTTCAAATATACAAAAAAAATATTATGTTTACACTATTCAACAAGCCATATTATTAATTTTACTTCTCCAAATATCTTTTTTCCCTTTGAGATGCTCTTACGCTCTTTAAACCAAACTAGCCTGACTCTTAAATCTGGATATCAACAATAATAAATCAGATTTATTAATTTCATTGTTTGTTTGACATTGTATTTAAAAAAATATTTTAGTATTTTTAAATTATTTTAATGTGTTGATATTAAAACAAGTTTTAAAAAATATATTTTTTAAATAAAAAAACAATTTCTAACAGTTATCTCGTACAAACATGAATACGATGAAAGCATGAAACAAGGCATACTTGCCGACAATAAATAGACATAAAAAAACACAAGATAAATGCCTTCAGTTTTGATCATGAGTGATAAAGAGAAACCACACTAAACAAAATAATCGTAAATAAAATTGAAGAAATTTCCTTCCTTCCACTGATTTTTTTCTTAAAAAAAACAATATGGATTCTGCTATTTGTTGTCAGCGGTGCAGTCCGGGCCAGAAATGAACAACAATCTTGCTCCTAGGTTTAGGAACCACTTATAATTCAACAACCTGACCAGCAAGAGAAATATCTTTAGGACATGATGAATTTCCGACCAAACCCAATCAACAAATATTTAAATTGGTTGGCCAATAAAAAGTGCACGATCTGTTTAGCAAAGTCAAATATATGAATGAAACAAGTTATATAAGTTCCTTGCTTGAGCTTAATTCATAACCATGTTCATAGCAAAGGAAAAAAAGGTCTCGTAAGCATGATCTCACAGGTAATTGCAAGAGATCGAAGAGGAAAAGAGAGAAATGAGAAAGGTAGAAAATGTTAGGAATTTATTTCATAATGTATAGAAATTATCCATGTCGAATTTTAAAGTACACATAAACAATTAAACAGAAACTTACCTGAATTCATATCCGAAAGATGTTCTTTAAATTCATATAAATGACATTCCAGATTAACATGTTTTTCTTTTGAGACTCTTTGATTCTCTCTAACTGTAACTTTGTTTTCTCTCTGATGATGCAATGTTAAAATGAGTATGAAACATAAAGTGTAATCTGGATATCATGACTATACATATAGGTAACAAGTTATCATTTGATATTCATGTCTTTTGACATTTTTATCCTTTCATATTTTTACATCTGGTATTCATATTTTAGCTCATCACTAAAATAAAAATAATTATTTAATTTTTACATATTAAATATCCACATCCTATTAGATACATCAAAAAATCAACTGCAAAAAAATACTTAATTAATTATTTTTAATTAATTTTCACTTAATTTGACAATTCTCAAACACAAAATTATTTTTATATAGGCAGATTGACTGATCAGGGGGGTAAAGATCGGAGATGAAGGGTGTCAGTGCCTTTAGCTCTTGGCAAATTAGAGGTACAGACTAGAGAAAAGAGATGTTGATATAGTACATACCAAACGAGATATTCATATTTTAGTTCATAATTAAAATAAAAATAATCATTTTACACAATAAATCATTATATCTAAAAATTTAAACTGTTAAATGAGATTTTGATATATAATTTATATTAATGTATAACAGTAACCACTATTATCTCATCCAGATATTCTTGTTTCTTAAATTTTAAATTCATCTTAGACGATAACATGACGAACAAATGCTCGTGCTGTAAAGAATAGAGATATATAATAAAATATAATATTTGCAGAGGTGAAGCCTCGGAGAGGCCAAGGGAGACTCGGGAGGCTAACTTTACTCGTAAAAAGATTGTGTACATGGTAAACTAGCAATTCTTTATCGTGTTTGCTGAGTAAAATGCTTGTCCAGGTAAGTTAAGTATCACGTAATACACGAAGCTCAACGCCACCTCCCTTCTTCGTGTGCGTACGAGCATCTCACACGTCTTTGTCTAAAAACGATACGAAAAAACATAGCACGTAGTACGAGGAAGACGCTAGAAATAGCAGCATATCCATTTGAACAGTGTTCATGTCACGATCCATGTATAATGCATGATTTCAGATTCATATCCATTCGCAGCCTGGATCATCAACTAATATAAGTTTTTTTTTTTTCCTTATGATTTCAGATTTAAATTTTATAATTGTTAATATAATAGTTATTAGAGATTTACATGATCATTAATTTCAGAATCTATTGAATTGATAATGGAAACTAACTGGGATATCCATGATAATAAAAAAAAATGATAATGGAACACATTCAGTTAGATCCGGGAAAATGCTTGATTCACAAGATGATGAGAAGGTCAACTCCTTCTTTTGTTTTTTAAGGAAACAAATACATTAAAACCATGTTGTTTTATAGTTAAATTGATCAGGTTTCATCAAGTTAACATGAGGTTTTAACTGATTATTCAATTTTGTTTTAATTTAAATCAATTAATATCTCGAGTTAAATTTAAATTGTAATTATAACATAAATAAAATAAAGAGTTTTATATAAACATTATTAAAACCATGAACTGAAAGCCCATGCAAACCTTAATCCTTTTAAAAAAACTTTATACTTGTTATATTATCAATGATTCAGAATTCAAAACGAACCATGTAGGCATAATCTTGTATTTGTCAATGCATGAGCATCATCCCAACTTTACTGCCCAATGTGTTATTAAGAGAGTTATCCACCTATAGTTTCCATATAGAAATTGACATGGTTGATTCTGAAAAACTAATAATAACATGAGAAGTGATGTTTCAAAACTTGATGTGAATTGGGATTTGGGAAGTAAGAGATGACTAGAGGAGCACTAGAAAATGAAGCTCGATAGAGTTTTTTATTTCTTATATCTAGTCCGAGATGATATTTGCATGTTTGATAGTATGGTTGAGATTATTTTTTAAAGTTTTTTTTGTCTATAAATATATTAAAATAATATTTTTTTATTTTTTAAAAATTAATTCTGACATCAACACATGAAAATGATCTAAAAACACCAAATTCTTTTAATTTAAAATAGTAAATAAAAATATAAAATTTTCATTTTTTTTCAAAAAAACTTTTAAAACGAGCGTCAAACACCAAATCTTATTAAAAATTTCACCTCATTATGTATTTTGACATGTCGGGTTTGTAAGTAATTTAAAATTTACCATGATGTTAATAAGCTTCAAAGTAAAACCTCAACTTCTTAGAGACATATATCAAAACTATTTTTTTTTTGTTTGAACCACGAGATGGTCTAGGTGGATCCCAGAGGGGAGGTATCTTTAAATCATATCTACACCCCAGGCTAATCCTCGCTCACATCGATCGGTCCGGAAGAAGTAAAGTACTCGCCAAAATAATGACTACATATAAGAGCAAGGATCGAACCCCAGATCTCTCTTAAGAAATGAGAGTGTCTAACCACTTTCACCAACCATGTTTGATTGAACTATAGTTATCATTTGATTGAACTATAGTTATCTTGCCTACTTTTAGGGATATTATTTTATCTTCTTAAAGTGTCCTATCATGACATGTTAGTAGTTGAATTTCATTCTCCTTTCTCATTAGTGTGATACTTACAATCTAGTATGTTATGTTAGGCAGATAAAAAACAGTTGTATTAGTTTTGATGTCAAAAATGAATATGTTTAGGATAATCAACTTCCTTCTGAGATGTTGAATCTTCTCTACTGATTAACTCATTCAATCGTAAATTCATAACTTGATTTGATTTAATTTATTTTTTAAAATTATAGTTTAAGTTAATACATTGATTTGTCGGTTTATCTGTTTTGATTCATCACCCCAGTTTTGAATCGAGAATCTATTTGATAATGTGATAAATCTTGTTATTTAAAATAAATCAAAACAATATTTTCTTATTATTTTTTTAAAAAATATCTTTAGTTTCAAAACATTAAATTAATTTAAAAACAGTAAAATAATTAATTTTAAATAAAAAAATATTATTATTATTATTATTTAGTAAATGCACCTCTGAACACCTTTTAAAGTTATCTTGTACGGGTATCACACCCATCTCAATACCCACCAATTTTTCCAATCATATTTAAAAATCATGGCGGCAGTGTCATTAAGTGGAGAGGTTCCCGCCAACCCACGCAATTTTTACGTCTCCTTCGAGCCTAAGAGAATTAAAGCACAAGCGCTTGTACCTTAATTTGATCTCCCACGTAACTGAATCGGACAAAGCTCCGAGTCAACTCGTCTACACGAGTGAATCTAATTTTGTCGCTTGTTTTTAATTTATAATTCACATAAATGAAGCAAGTATTTAGATGGACAGTGCTTGAGCATTTTAACCGGCAGGAAAGTATTGCCTGGAGGTACGCGTACAGAGTTCTCGTGTGGCTGCTTTGACTTTTGACGTGAATCGAAATAAGATTCAACCAATGGGCCCGCTCGTGTGGCTGTAATCATGATATAGGAAATTTGATATGAAAATACATTATAACATGAATATCCAGAATATATTTAAAAGCTCATAAGAAATACTTGATATGATTATTTATTTATTATTTATCTTATTAGAAAGTGATGATATGTTAAAATTAAATATACTTGTAAAATATATTCTACTCGATACTTGTCACATCATCTAGCCAATTCATTGGCATCCTAAAGTATGGTTGGCCATTAAAGCCCTGCTATCGTAACTTAAGCGGTGAAAGCTTTAAAACCTACATGAAGACCACATATACTTATTTAAAAATATATATGTTGTCTTCTAACAATATGTATTTCAAGAGAGAAATTTAGGTGGATCTTTTGTACAAGATTTTATTATGAGGTATTTTTTGAATGAGTAGAAAACGTATGATGAGGGTTCTCTCCAATCCTCACCAAGGGTTTTCATTAATATTATTCACCTTTCTCTTTGATAGAGATATAATTTTGATTTTTTAAAAGATATTTTAGTATGATAGACTTTCTGATCTTATGCAATCATTTATATCAACCCATAATCAACTAAAAACTGTTGTAAACATTAAATGGATAAGAATTTAAGGCCTAGGAAAACCCTCAATCTTGTTAGAAAATATTTTACTTACAATATTATCAATGGTCGAGAATTCAAAACGAACCTTGTAGGTATAATCTTGTCCTTGTCGATGTATGAGCATTATCTTAACTCTACTACCCTATGTATTACAGGATTTCAGGTTTTTTTATTCTCTAGTCTAAAAAGGCATAACCTTGTAATAAAATGACCATTCCTCATTGATGAATGATGTCTTCTTCTCGGCATCCAAACACACAAGGATTTAATGATGCCAAAAATTAACATTGAGTAAATCAAATAATTCAAAACCTTTTTATGAAATCCACTAATTTATTAATATTTAGAAATAGGAAATTTATCATTTGAGCATGCCTTACATAAATTGATAAAGCCCATATATATTTGTCATTTGTTTGTGGTTTTCCACACCATTACCATCCTTACTATCCAATCTATATATATTACCTTGCAGATAAACTCGGTAAGAAGTTTTTCCATTTCTCATGTTATTGCTCTTTATATATAACCTAAAAAACTTTTTTTTTTAACTAATAGAAGAGAAAATGGGTTAACCTTTAGTTGAGACACCATCACTTAAAGGATGATTCAATAAATGTTTGAGTGTCCAAAAGCAAAATTAGTTTTTTTGGATAGTAAGGAAAATTGTCAGGGCTTGTTCTTGGCTTAACTCCAGAGTAAATTTTGTCTTCATAACTACCCTCTCTTCTCTCTTCTCTAAGAGGTACATCCTTCAACTCTTTAATGATATGTGTTCTTGGTTCCACTTATTCCTTTTTAGGATTATGTTGGTCCGCTACTAGAGCTTTTTTTACCCTTAAAACACTAGGATGTATATTGCTTAGAAGATGTTTGGTCGTCTTATACTATGTCCATACCTTTATGAGTAGATAATTCGAAGACAAATATCTAATATTGATGATTGTATTAATTTGGTAGAAAATATATTTTTCTACATTATAAACTAGATTTATAATAATGATAACAAAAGTTTGTTAGAGAGTTAGACATTTAGGGCAAGTCTTGATAGTGACAATGATCTCTAAGACACCCTTCACCAACATGTCCATCCTTAAAATCCCAACAAGAAAAGTCTTCGCAATAATTAACCTCAAGAGATCTATTTCTACTTATGACATCATATTGCTATAAAATATATTGATTGCATTACTGTTAATCATTAATATCCTATAAACACGATGATTAAAATGATTGTATTATTGTCATTCATTAATATCCTACAAACACAATGATTCGACACAATCATTAAAATGACTAAAACATCCTCGTGTGGAAAGTTACCCTTTCCTCGTCTTTTATAGTAAACATAAAGGGTTCATACCATGGATTCGAGAGGTAGACAATAGTAAATGCTTAATTCATGTGTTTTGTTTTCATTTTCACTTCCATTACCAACTCATGTTAAGGTCCCTATTTGGAAAAACATTGATCTTTGACAATATTTGGTTGGGTTAGTTGGACTCCTCCTCGTCTTATTCAATTAGGGTACCTTTATTTATCAACAATTAAATATAATCTTGATTACAAGTCTCTCAAACTTTTTATTCAAGACATGTTATTGTTTGATATTATGTCTATTATCCTAATAGAACATGCAATACTTAAAATCTTTACCCTTAATAGTGGTATAAACTGTAGTGATAATTATGTTTAAAGGAGTGAAAAACCTCTTGGTATATGATAATCGATCGCATGATGACCATTTTTATTGTTTTTGAAGCTCAAATTCCAAATATAGGAATGATTTCATTGGAAAAGGTCCTTGAGGTTGATTATCCTTGTAAAAATAGAGAGGTTAATGTCACATTACATTCTCCTTTTCCATCCATATGTGATTCTGCATAACTTGTTTAAATTTAAGCAAACTTCTATCATGTATGACATACAAGTCTCTTTATGTAGCATGTTCTCTTGCCCTATTAATTAAAGCCTCAATGACCACTTACTTTAATAACCTTTTCACCTTAAACATCTCCTCAATAAACCTATTCAAGTATATTTTTTTAGATTCTCCATCTTGCTAGGTAACTTTAAAGAGCTTCATGGAACCTTGCTTTACGAGTATACTTATCCTAAAACATGCCACCAATTTAATGTAGAGATATTTTAATCCTTTGGTTTTAAGTTGTTATACAAAACATATGCAAATCTTTTAAAGGTTGTAGGGATTATCTTACACACAGTACCACTCATGATTTACCAATTTTAAGTTATTATGTATATTTTGTACATGTTCAATTGAATTAGTAAGACCGTTATAGCTATCAAAGGTTTATCTTCCTTCAACTTTTATATGCTTGGTTTCAGAAAGCTTGAATATTCTTATGCATATGACAATATTGATGTATATTATCCATCACATATCAATAAAAAGTAACTCACTATAAATACTCACCTTGTCTAGATATGTGATGAGGATGAAAATTGTCCTTTGTGGGACTTGATGAACATAGAGGTAAGCCACCTTTTCTAATATCATTTTGTCTATGATTTTTAAAGTAATATGATTATTTTTTATGGGCGTTATGATCAACCTTTTTATGGTTGTATTATGACCTTTGGTGTTATCGAGAGTGTCAGAACTTGTTAAGACAACATGATTCATTTCTACCCCTAATAACTAATAATATTTGAGTTAAGAGTTGTATTTGATTAATAAGTTGTTAGAAGTATGATTGGGTAGAAATACCCTTATCAATTGATAATTTATTACATGTTTAAATCTAGATATATCTATGTCATGGTTATTTACTATAAAGTGATTTGGATATATCAATAACAAGTTGTAGAAGGAAATATGATTGCTTTTTTACTAGTGTTCCCATATACAACGTCAAATAATGATGTTTTAAAATGAAATATGTTTTGTAGAATAAGGTTTTGTGGTGGTTGAATTGTAGGTTGATTAAATGACCATTCAATTAACTTTATTCTACAATTTAAAGGGAATTATTTTGATGAATGCATTTGAATACTTCTAAAAAATAGGACCAAATACACTATATCAAATTTTAAACACATCATACGAGTCTAAAAAGGATGGGGCGCTCACCTAACACCCGGGTTCAAGTGCTCTCTTAAAACCATAAAGTGACTGTTATGGATTCTTGTCAAAAGAGTTAAATTCTAATACATTCAAAAGGATAAGAAATCATGGTTTTAATAAATATTTTATGATGATTAATAATAAAATGATAAAATTATTTATTTATATAAGCTCAACAATGATATTTAAAAAGATAAATAAAAAATCATTAAAATTCTCACATACAATTTTACATGATTTTCTATTTTATAATCACATATACTAACTCACTAATTATTTTTTATATTTTTCTTGTTAAATTTACACACTAGATCATTGATTATCATTCATCCAATAATTTAAACTAAATTAATCACATGTCACATTTTCTTCAATATTATCATTTATCCAACTTGTAGAAATTACCAAGGTATCATTATAAAAAAAATGTCAAATTTTAAAAACGTAACCAGAAAAACAAGAGTGAGTGAGGGTGTACGCTTTTTCCAGAAGGCTTCATAACACCATACCAATCCCGTTCCCCCAATTTCTCCAAGTTACAAAAAAAAAAAAAAAACGCCTAACACGTAAACAAATAAAAGAAAAACCCGAGTGCAAACAACTCAGACGAGTCATACTCCGATCTGAGTCACACACGTAACCCGATACAAGTACTTTTTTATTAGTCACTATTTCGTAGTAGGGAGATGCCATCCTTCTCTCTTATTAGGGTACCTCTCTCTCTCGAAAATTCCTCGAAATCGCCTTCAATGGTGACCACTAAAACCTAAAAGGGTAATCTCACTCTATCCACAGATGCAAAAAACACACGCGAGCATCAAGTTTATCTTCTAATTTTCGATTTCTGTTCTTTTTTTTTCGTTTTTTTTTGCAGGGATCTGGATGAAATTTAGACCCGCGAGGAGACAGGTTCGAGTCATATTTTGAAGGTTTTTTTTCCTCCCTTTCAAATCTGTGATCCAGTGATACTTACTTTGAATATTTAGGGATTTTGAAGTGGATTTAGGGTTTGGTTAGATCCGACTTTGATTTTATAATGGAGTCCATGGAGGTAAAGAAAAGGGGAAGAGGTAGACCGAAAAAGCGGAAGCTAAACGAGGAAGAAGGTGAAGAGAAGAAATCAATAGCTAATGCTTTGAAAAAGCAAGCTTTGGATATTAGATGGAAACCATTAGTGGGTAGGTATGTGTTGAAAGAGTTTGACAGTGGGATTTTTCTGGGGAAAGATAGTGTGTTATGATACTGGGTTGTATAGGGTGGATTATGAGGATGGGGACTTTGAGGATTTGGAGAGTGGTGAATTGCGTGAGATATTGCTAGGGGATGGTGATTTTGATGATGAATTGCTTTTTAGGAGGGACAAGCTAGATGAATATGTGTTGAAAAAGAGCGAGAAGAGGAAGAAGGAAGTGGAGAAAGATGCGGTGGATTTGAAAAAGGAGGTGATAAAGGTTGATCCATCAGCGAGTGGTGGGTTGATGGTTGAGAATGGTGAGGTACAAGTCGATGATGTCGCGGACTCCTCTAGTGATTCATGTGAGTGTGCGCGGGATGGGGAGTTGGGAATGGAAATGGAGACTCCAGTTATTCCACCACCTCAGTTGCCTTCATCATCAGGGAGTATAGGCGTGCCAGACGAGTATGTCTCACATCTTTTTTCAGTGTACACATTTCTGAGGTCATTTAATATCCGTCTTTTCTTGAGCCCATTCACACTGGATGATTTGGTGGGGGCAGTAAATTGCCCTGCTCAGAACACGTTGTTGGATGCCATTCATGTTGCTTTGATGCGGGCATTGAGACGTCATCTTGAAGCACTCTCTTTAGAGAGTTCTGAGCTTGCAACGAAATGCTTGAGGTATGTATAGAAATTTTGGTACTTAATTTGCATTTGCATATGCATTTGCATAGTAGAGCTCTTAGACGAATGGAAATTTAATGGCAACCATGTAATATTTACTAGATTCCGCAATTTTGCTGAAAAAATTTAATCACCCAGGCGGACAACTAAATGACTAGATAATAAATTTGGTATTCTTCCAGTGGATGAGAGTTTGCTTTCTTTCTATCATTAAAAGATGTTTTGATGGGGTTTTGCTCTTGCATGTATTCATAGGCAATTCTGTCATGTATTCTTAATTCCCTGTCCTGTGTATGACTAATTCTGGGCTGTATATTCCTGTGCCTAGATCTAGGTAATATATCCATGTGTTTGTATGTGATGTCGTCTTTGGTTTTCTATCTAATTTATGCTAATGTATAGAATTATGTTTCACTTGTATGCAGGAGCGTGGATTGGTGCTTTCTTGATCCACTTACCTGGACTGTTTATTTGGTGCATTATTTTACAATAATGGGATATGTGAAGGGATCTGAGTGGAAAGGATTTTATGATCATATTTGGAAAAGGGAGTATTATTCCTTGCCAGTGGGTCAGAAGCTGATGATTCTGCAAATCCTATGTGATGATGTTTTGGACTCTGCAGAAATAAGAGCTGAAGTTGATGTACGTGAAGAGTCAGAATTTGGTATAGATCCAGATACTGTTACAGCCAATCTTCCTGACAATGGACCAAAAAGGGTTCATCCCAGATATTCCAAGACTTCAGCTTGCAAGGACAGGGAGGCCATGAATATCATTGCTGAAAGCCAAGACAGCAAGTCTTTCAGTAATTCAATGTACCTGGGCTCCACAGGTACTGAAAGGGATGGAAATGTGTTTGATGTAGATGGGAATGGGGATGAATGTCGCCTTTGTGGCTTGGATGGAACCTTACTTTGTTGTGACGGGTGTCCTTCATCATATCATTCAAGATGTATAGGCATCGTCAAAATGTATATTCCTGAAGGCCCATGGTACTGTCCAGAGTGCACCATCAACAAGTTGGGACCTACTATTACAATGGGAACATCACTTAGAGGAGCAGAAGTATTTGGAATTGATTTGTATGAGCAAGTCTTCTTGGGTACTTGTGATCACTTACTTGTGTATGTATTAGCTGCCTCTTTTTTTGTTTTTCCAATTACATGGAATGCACCATGAAGCTTCACTTTATTTGCAAAACAAGTGTCATTTAAGTAGTCAAAATTGTTCTTAGGTTTCTGTTTTATCACTGCGTGTCTGTCTTTTAAAATGCTTCTTAACTTCATTGATTCCTGTTCATATCTTTCATCTTGTTTTTTTTCAGGCTGAAAGCATCTACAAGTGGAGAACCATGTTTCAGATACTACAATCACATGGACATCCAAAAGGTCCTGCAAGCACTTGCTGAATCTGTGCAACATAGATCACTATACTTAGAGATTTGCAAGGCAATTGCACAACACTGGAACATACCGCAAAATGCATTCTCATTGTTGGAAACAACAGGAAGAGGTTTCAATATTGCATCTGCTGAAGAAGATACAAAATCTTCTGCCCTATCTCTTCCTTCTTGTGAGGAAAGCTTTAACGTTGCAGGCAATGGTGTGGCTCAGAATGCAGTTAGTGTAAATGGAAGCAATACAGATATTGTAGCAATTCCAAGTCTTGATACCTCACTTGATGCAACAATTCAATTTGTTCCTCAGTGCATTGTGAGCGATGGTGATGTATCAAGAACAGGATATTTCCATACGAGAATGAAGCTACATGAGCAGATTAAACTGGAGTCTACTGAATCAGTTAACCAGTTAGCTGATCCATCTGATGTAACCCAGCAAAGCTTGGTTTACAGATCAAGTGCAATAGAACTTGCCACTTGCACATCAGCAATCAGTGTTGGCAGTCGTATTGAGAATGGTAATGGTACTTGTTTACCAGCTTCTGTGTTTCCTCAAAGCAAGGAAGGGAATCAACAAGACATTGAAAGGGTTCGAAATTCAACAAACAATTGTTCTTATGTGGCAACTTTTTTCAAACCACATGCATACATAAATCACTACATGCATGGGGAATTTGCAGCCTCTGCTGCTGCTAATCTCAGTGTTCTTTCATCTGAGGAAAGCCGCACGGAGACTTATAAATCAAGCAATGGAAGGAAAGTTGTGTCTGACATTTTATTGCAAGCAAAAGCTTTTTCAATAGCAGCCTCTCGTTTTTTCTGGCCAAGTTCTGAAAGAAAGCTTGTAGAAGTGCCAAGAGAGAGGTGTGGTTGGTGTTATTCATGCAAGCTACCAGCCAGCAACCGAAGGGGATGCATGTTAAACTCAGCTGCCTTGACTGCTACTAAAGGTGCCTTGAAGATGATCAGTGGACTTCGCCCAGTTTTGAATGGAGAGGGAAGTCTTTCTAGCATATCAACGTACATTCTATACATGGGGGAGATTTTATGCGGTCTTGCAACTGGTCCCTTTCTGAGTGCAAGTCACCGAAAACTGTGGCGTAAACAAGTAGAAGATGCTTCAACTTATAGCGCAATAAAACTGCCATTGCTTGAAGTAAGTCTATTCAACTGATGTGTGTGGTTATTATGCTGACCCTTTTTTGAACCTGGTAAAGCATGGGACAGCTGGTCATTTCTCGAGTCCCCCTTTATGTGTGCTACATGCCCTTGTTATTTATCATGATGTATGTCAGACTCTCATCTTGGTTTATTTGATCCTCTGGTGTTTATTTGCAGCTTGAAAAAAACATCCGTCTTGTTGCTCTTTCTGGGGATTGGGTCAAGGCAATGGACGATTGGTTGGTTGAATCTTCTGTGACCCAAAGTTCTGCAAGCAGTATTGGAACTGCAAACAGACGAAGAGTGAATGGGAAACGGCATAAGAAACATTCTGGGGTGACTGATACTACAGCAGATGGTTGCCATGACAAAACGTTTTGTCTGGTGGCGAGGGGGGGAGCTATTAAAACTTGTTTTTAACAAAGCAATCTTGCCTAAGTCAATGGTTAGAAGGGCAGCTAGGCAAGGTATTCTTTTCATCATCATGCGCCCCCTTTATTCTTAAATAAAAAAATAATTATATCAACAATGCCTGTTTGCATACCTGTATCATTGAAATATCCAGCTGTACCCTAGTTGCATCTAGTAATTGTTATAAATGGAGTTAATAGTAAAAACTTATTTTTTTAAGTCACAGGTGGCTCGAGAAAGATTTCTGGGATCCATTACACAGATGATTCAGAGATTCCTAATAGAAGCAGACAGTTGGTTTGGAGAGCCGCAGTTGAAAGGAGTAATAATGCATCACAACTTGCACTTCAGGTTTGATATGATATTCTGTTTCTTGCTTCTACTTTTGCTTAGTATGTTCTGTCTACAAGTCTAACAGCAATTTGTCTATGATATTTTGTGGTTGTCTAACTTGTGAAATACTATTGCAATTTTCATCAGGTCAGATACCTAGACTTTCATGTTAGATGGACTGATCTTGTTCGTCCAGAGCAGAACCTCCAGGATGGAAAGGGTTCGGAGACCGAGGCCTCTGTTTTTAGAAATGCTGTCATCTGTGATAAGAAAATTGAAGAAAAGAAGACAAGGTATGGAGTTGCTTTTGGGAACCAAAAGCATCTTCCTTCCCGCATCATGAAGAATATAATTGAAATCGAGCAAAGTGAAAACAGAAAGGATAAGTACTGGTTTTCTGAAATGCATGTTCCTTTATATTTGATCAAAGAGTTTGAAGAAAGCTTGGATAAAGTCATTCCACCTCCAGCTAAAATGCCTTCAAATGAGCTATCTGTGTTGCAAAGAAGGCAATTAAAAGATTCTCGCAGGAATATATTTTCATATCTTGCCTCTAAGAGAGATAAGTTGGACAGTTGCTCTTGTGCTTCATGTCAATATGATGTTCTAATTAGGTAATATTCTGTACCTAATTCTGTTTTTGTTTTTAAATTCACTGCAATTGTCATCTTGAGAGAAAAGACCCACTGCTTATTATTCTTTTTGATGGTGTGATTTTCAGGGATACAGTCACATGCAGTTCTTGCCAAGGTATGATCATAACCAAGTTGATATCCTTAAATGACAAAACAAAAGATATATATATATATATATATATTTGTCTTTTTAAATTATATTGGATAGTTTATAAACTGACAAACTTGCTGTGTGTTATCGGGAACTTTAAGCTGCCTTTTAGATATGCTCTTTTGTTTTTCTTTCGGTATACAAGCAGTTGAAAGAGTTTGATTGTTTTGGATATTGCACTAATGAGTCCATTTTTGGGTTATTTTGTGGTTAAGGTTATTGTCATCAAGCCTGTACTGCAAGTTCAAGAATTTATACAAATGAGGAAGCTCAGTTTTCAATCATTTGCAAGCGATGCTACAGTGCCAGAGCTGTTATTTATGATGAAAAGAGGAATGAATCGCTGACTAGCCCCCTGCCCTTGCAATGGCAAGAACATCATAATACAGTGACAGCAATGAAAAACACAAGGATTAAAGTTCATAATCAACCATTTATGTCTGTCAGAACCCAGGAGAGTTGTTCTGAAGTGAAACAATCCACCTATGCTTCTAGCAAGGCAACAAAAACCAAAAGTAGGACCCAGGTTAGTTGCTCTGAAGTGAAACAATCTATTTCCTCATCTAGGAAGGCAACAAAAACTGAAAGTAGATCACGTAATTGCGGCATCATATGGAGGAAGAAGAACAATGAGGATACAGGCATTGATTTCAGGCATAAAAACATTCTATCAAGGGGTAGTCCAAATGGAAAACGGTTAATGCCAGAGTGTAATCTATGCAGAAAAGAATATAACTGTGACCTGATGTATATCCACTGCGAGACTTGTGCAAGTAAGGCTTATGCTCATTATAGGTGCCATTCCTCTTTTAAGTAGAAAAATATAGCTTGTTTCATGTTATATGAAACATGTTTTGTTTTTGGTCTTTTGCAGATTGGTTTCATGCGGATGCTGTTGAACTTGAAGAGTCAAAACTCTCTGATGTTATAGGCTTCAAGTGTTGCAAATGTCGAAGGATAAAATCACCAAATTGTCCTTACAGGGATGGTTATGGAGATGAGAAGACAGAGGTTCTGAAGCCACGAAATAGAGCATGGGAGCAAGGAATAGGAGCTTACTCTGGAACTATTGCTGAATCCAGAGACTGTGAGCCAAGTACTCCATTGTTTCCTATGGAGAATGTGTACGTACAGGATGATGATCCTCTTCTTTTCTCTCTTTCAAGAGTTGAGCAAATTGCAGAGCAGAATTCTGAAGTGGATTTTGAATGGAACATTGCTGGGCAAGGGCCGCAGAAGCTTCCAGTCAGAAGACAAGGGAAGCGTCAAGGAGATGCTGAAGATATTTCCGTGTCTAATCTTTACCCTACTGATTCATCCATGTTTCTTGAAACGAACAACAGCATGAACAAAGAGATGTCTTGTGCTGAATGGGATGTTTCTGGCAATGGCCTTGACAGTGAGATGGTGTTTGATTATGAAGATGTAAACTATGAGGATATGGCGTTTGAGCCGCAGACATATTTCTCGTTTACAGAGTTGCTGGCAACTGATGATGGTTGCCAATTGGACGGGATTGATGCTACTGGGACTGCTGTGGGAAACAATGAAAATGAGTTTCATGCAGCTTCAGAGGACGAGTTCCAGAAGCAACATACACTGGGCACTTCATGTGATGTGCCTCTGGAATCTGCTCCTAACACAATGCCATGTAAGATGTGTTTGGATTCGGTACCATCTCCTGATCTTTCTTGTGATATATGTGGCTTAGTGTTACACCGCTATTGTTCTCCTTGGGTGGAGTGTTCACCTGCTGAAGGCAGTGGCATCTGGAGGTGTGGCAATTGCCGAAAGTGGCAGTAGCTGGCTTTTGCTTCGTGAAGTTTTGTTTTTTTGTAATGCGGGGATTCTTCAGTGTTCTGGTGGATGGGGGATTGTAAATTGAAAACCGCAGCTGAAAAATCTCGCATGAAGCTAAAGATGATGATGAACCAGTTTATGCTTTCATCATTGTCAAAGCCAGGGAAGGTTTTGTAAATGCCATGGTGATCCCTTTCTAGCAATGGATGTTTTGGTTCTTGGCACACATGATGAGTCCTTGCAAGTTCCCTCCCAATTAATCATTCGGGTTCCGAAGTTAAGAAACTCACACACTCACACACACATATATTATTATTTTTCAAGAATTACCCGGGGTAATTTGCTAATGTAGGGCGCTCCATTTGGCACCTCTTAAAGTCATTCCTGGGGTGTGAATTGCTTCACAAGCCTAAAATATTTTCCCTGATTAGAAGAGATAAGCAAGTCTTTTTTCTTCTGCTTATCTGATTGCATTGCTTGTATAAATCGAAGTTCAATCACAAGTTTTCTTGAGATCGGTTTAAAGTTGAATGTTTTATAATGCTAGTCTTAAAGTTTTTTCTTTAAGATTTTATATCACAAGTCTTTGCGTTTGAGAGCTGTTTTTTTATATATATATATATATATAAATATTGTAACAAATCCTAAAATCTCCCATCTATTTTTCTTTTTCTTTGATTTATTTTTATAAATTAAATTTTATTTTAAATTCAAATTGATCGTGCTCTCCTTTTTCTTTTATCCTCTTTCATTTATTTTTTATTATATTTATTTTAATATCATTATAAAAATTGTAAAATTAGGTCACTACAAGTATGGTTTAACACACTGCTAAACAAAATACTACATATCATTTAATCATTTTCTGACACCCTTAGCCTCGATATTTAAACTTCAATTATTAGCCCCCAACAGAGCCATTGACAGCACAAGTACGGGTTTTCTCCAGATCGGGATGCAACCATACGAACACAATCTGGATAATAAAAAGTAAAAATAAAAAAAAACGGCACGAACCAAAACATGAATAAATAATATCTCCCAGTTTAAAGCCTATAACTCTTGTTGAATAAATATAATCAGGCATTGACAATCAGATACAGACTATTACAATTGTTTCTACTTTATGTAAATATCTTACAATGCTGTCAAATTTTTATGCTACAGAAGCAAATCCAGTAAAAATTGGGAAGAGAAAGGAGTAGTGAAAGATTTCTCAACGGAAAAAAGAAAACAAAGACACCCTCGCCCCCAAAAATATATTTAGAGATAAAAGGAAGAAAGAAAAACCTCACTAGGCACATTACAATAGTGCAAAAGAATTTCAAAACCCCGACCATTCCATGGAAATTCAATTTGAATACCTGAGCCGCTCGCAGATTGGCTCGCCCTTGACTCCGCCAGCCCTAGCTTGTGAATTTTCTGATCCGCCTCTTAAGAGCAGATGGGTGGACCAACTGTATAAAGCAAGTTTACAAGTGTATATTGAACAAATCTTCACGCATCAATCGCCACAATGTTACAGCAAACCAGCAAGCAGAGCCCCAGGATCCGTCAAAGCTGCTGGATTGGTTGGCTGAGCTGCTGGTGGTGCTGGTGCAGGTGGACGTGATGCTGTAGGAATGCTAACTAATTGTTCTTTGATAAACTCCTTGAGCCTGCACAATAAAAAGTTTGAGAAATGCAAGTGGTTTTAAGTGTGGGTTGACAGACTTGTAGGCTTGGATATCAAATACATACTCAAATGTCAGTGTCGGGTCCCCTGAGGCAACCGTCATCCGCAATTGTGTTAGATCTGCTGGATCTGTTTCAATTCTTATCTGAAATATTGCATACAAAGAGGCTGTCAAAGAGCAGTTCAAACTAACAAGAAGGGACCGATTGTGAAGTGGGGAAGAGTTACAAATGTTTATATAAAGCAGCCTAGGAAGCTTCCAAGTGAATTTGTTTTCAGCTCTTGATATGAATACAGACTAGAACTAGACAACAGGTAAGATTATGAGATCCAACTGGTTAGATACCCACTAACAAATTCACCATACAAAATGCTCATTCTGTGCCGGCAAAATAGAGCTACAAAACCATTTATTAGCTCAAATAAACAGATTATGAAAGATATACTCACCAAGCAAAGCATGGGCCGTGTACTCTCGGAGTAGAAAGTTGTACTTGCGACCAGGTTGTTGGGGTTCGGATCCTAAAACAGAAAACATAGTAGTGAACAAACTCTGTATATAACTCAAAATGAGGATAGTGGACAGAAAAAAGAAAATCACTTACAAGCCCCGGACAAACTGTCAACCTGAAACTGTTAAATAGGCTTGTCATTTCAGTGAGAGACAATGGCTTAACGCCTCTAACCTGTACCATTAATTATACAGCATAATCATGTTAGTCAATGCAAGGGGATCAGAAATAGCAACATAATGAATGGCAATTGAGCTTACAAACTGACAATATTAATGACTTTCAGCACCAAAGATTGGCTGTTTAGATTTTAGATATCCTTGAAACCATGAATGATAAGATCCCTACATCCTCTAAAAGCAAGATCGTCCATTTCATATTGATCAGCCAGGAGGAATTTATAGATTATTTTAATTTAAATTTAGATTTTGAGATTTCTTGTAAACCTAGTTTATCTAGGAATTCATCTTACTTTGTAGCTTGAACATTACACTATTTAGAAATTCACTTATTTAGGAAGTTACAATTGGGTAGGAGCTTCTGTCATATATGGTTTTTCTATTTGCATTTCCTACTTAGTTAAGGACCATAAGGAGTCTTTTTTCTTTTTCTGCTGCTTCTTCTTGAGAATGACACCTACTGATGTAATAGGCAGACTTGATTATTTTCAAGTACTCCAAGTAGTAGGTGGACGACAAATTCATTCAGTTAGAGAGCAGTGGCCTCAAGCATTCTCCCTTTTTCTGTCCAGGTGCTTCTATTTCCTTTCCTGTGGGACCCTTTCCACAGCTACAGTTAAAACCCTAATTGAGGCCCAAAATCCACCATTTTGAAATCCAGCTCACTGTGAAATCCTTGCTAACATTAATAAGAAAAGCAAGATATACTGCTCTAAAGGCAGCTGTGATCAGCTAATACTTAATACTGGAACAGTTTCAACAAACCTGTGCGATCACACACCAAAAAAAAATCAATTGTGTGAAAGCCTATAATATTATCAATTGGTGCCAAGACTTGATAAATCACTCTACCAATCAGGTTGCATAAAGGCAGCTACACTCATCAGCATGAATCAAATCAGAATGGGAAATGCATCATCATAACATGGAACAAACAGGGGAAAGAACTTTTCTGCCCAACAAAAATAAATAAAAAAATTGACGTGTTTTAAACAGAAGAGCAAAATATACATACCACTTCTTGAAGCTTCAGTGGTGGTCCTGAAAGTGATCTCCATTGAAGGAAAAACTCTTCAGCAGACACTGAAATAGGCTGAAGAAATTTGTTTAGAACCGCTGGTAGCCGAAGCTTGACATTGACCTGCAAAAGAGTCCAAAATTAGATAATTGTAAATGATAAACATAGCAGGTTATTTAAAAAATTAGCAATGTGTAACACATTTCCTATATTATGTACCATGTTTGTACCAAACTTGTAAGAGAATTCAAGAACAGCAACATCCCTACTTGGGTGAAGATTCATTAATTCAAGTGGGCATTGCACCTATACAACCAAGAGGAAATAGTAAATGAATAATTGATGATTCAGGAACAATAATGATGAAAAGGTGTCACACAGTGATCAACAGCCAGTTACAAATTCCAAGCATTTTACCTGTGCCCGTGGAGGAATAGTTTCAGGTACTAAGGAGAGCTCTATTTTTAAGTGGACAGGGGGTAGTATCAGAGCCTGAACAGAAACAAGCGGAGAAGTGTTTTTGTTTCCCAAGAAAAGGACAAGACGTCCCTGATGCGCTCGCCACTCTGCTTTAATACCAATCTGCAAGATATTTGATGCTAAAAATCAGGGAAAATATTGTAGAAGCGTTGAAAGAACATGCGTGGGCAACTTTAAATGCTGTGAAGGGAAGTGACTTGAACATCTAACAAAGATAAGTAATTGTTTGGAAACAACAACTCATACCTGGATGTTTGGATCCTCATATAGAACACCACTATCCTTCAAGCACAAAGCATAAAATCTTTCGTTGATATTTCCAATTGGCTGCAATCATCATGAACAAACTCAGCTTGTCAAATACAAGAATCAAAATGGTATACAATTCATGTTCGATCTGCCAATGCACTACAGCTGAGTTATGCTAAACCTGCTTGAACAGCATTGCATTATACATCAAAACATGCTCAAGCAAATTCATCAGCTTACTCAATTAATGGCACAAACAATATGGAAGGGAAAAGACTGCCAAGTTTTTACATGTTTTATATTTCCTATGAACTAAACATGCCATATCAGAACTACATACCTGAACAGTATTAGTTTGCTCTCCTACAGGAACAATGGCTGCATAGTCCGCTGAACTTGGAACCCCTTCCAGTCCAGAAACTGCATTTGGCTCAAATTGGACAGCAGCTCCAGGAGGTCCTTCAATAGCCAGTGGACCCAAGAGATCACCTAGGAGATCTACTGAAGCAGGTTGAGGATCAACTGTAGTCAAAGTCCCATTTGACTGGGACAATCCCTTGGTCTGTTGAAGCATGCTGCTGCAAGTTGAAATAAAAAACAGATTCCCAAATGCAACTCAGAAATCATTTAGACATTCTTCCAAGGAAAAACTAGGGTTCATGAATAATAGACAAGAACTACCCACATCACCACTCATGCTGGGGATTTTTACTAGACTAAGCTCGCCAACAGTCTGAGGGTGCCCCATTAGCAGGTCGTTGGTCTGTTACAACCAGTGCATTAGACATTTGCTGCTGTGCCCGCAACTTAATAGCACTTTGCTCTGCAGAATCTACTTCAGCATCCTCAGCTTTTTTTAACAATGCAGACTGAATATTCAAGTGTAAAGACCAAAGTTAGTTCCAATAGCATGCAATTGAACCCCATAATCAAAGTAGCGACAAGTTTGCATATGGTAATCTAGAATAGTTTCTTTATTTGGATCTATTATTGTAAGTATATGCATATACCTGACGCTCAGGGAATTTAGGCATTTCAGCCAAAATGTCCATTAGAGCTGCACCCTTCTTACTTAATGCAAAATACTCAACTGCTCGTTGTTGTATCTCAACATCAATGCAACTCTCATATCTATGAGAACAAAAAAAATTATTAAGGAGGTTGGCAGAATAACCAACACATAACAGCCTAGCAGACGACAAGAGGAGCGAATTACAACTCACTTGTTAAAGATTGCCCAGACAATTTTTTGTAGTTCTGGGTCCGCAGGTTGAGTGTGCATTAAGATCTTAGCATATGTGGAGAGAAGAATCGGAATGGTTGTAGTTCTGCAGACACATTCATTTTTCTAACATATCAATGAATAAGTGAAAATAAAATATAGATATGACATAAAAGATAGGCAAGGGTTAAGTGTTCTTACGATACAGTAGGGAGCTTCTCGTGGATGACAGTAAATATTTCCTTTGGACTACAACCAGGCCTTCTGGCCAAAAGGTGGCTGTATTCTCCAAGGAGATATGCACTGACCTGTTACACCCACATATCAATAACGAGTCAGCCATCTCTACCTACGCCCCCCCTCCCCTCTTGTCATATCAGAGTACTTTACAAACTAGTAAGAGGTGCCAAAAGGTATTAGTACAAAACTACACACCTTGACCATTGTCTCATGTATGGCAGGCTTGTCAAGATACTCTCTGGCTTTTGCTGCTGCATAAGGCTGATCAAATGATTCAAGTTTCAGTAGAAAAGTCTCTAGATTGAGGCCTCTATTATCAACAAGATTTATCATGCTTAAACCAAGGATATTTTAATTACCTGTAGGTCTTCATTGTTTGTAACAAACTGCACAACACGAAACCATATATCATCACTGACAAAATCCCCTGCCTTGTCAATCAATTGAAGTATCACATCCACATACCTGTGCTCAAGATAAATAGTATACACAGATAAACAAGTGCAAGCAACAATTGGTATTTGTTACTTCTGATCAATAGCAAACAACCTGGAATCTAGCAATGTTAAACTAGCAGTGACAAAATGGTTGAGTGATGAGCTTGAGCTACTATTACTGGTTTCAGATTTCACAGGCATGGGAATCTTCTTTTACTAATATGAAGCAGAAAAGATAGTGTAGTGTATTGCAGAAAGTAGATTATTTGTTCAGCACAAAAATGGGCAGGAAATATGAGAAAAGCCATACAAGAATGATGGAAATTACTCAGCATTGCAAGAAATTTCAGATTCTTTAAGGCAGTTGCTAGCCAGGGAGACCTGTCTTTCTAAGTTTGAATTTTTAACACCAGAATTCATATTGACATTTCATTTTAGTTCCTAAAGTGCCAATCATGTTTATGACTTAAGAAATCAAAAGCCTGTCCGTTCATGTTTCCTTCAATGTATATCCAAATGATATAGAAATTTTGCTTTCACAACTACTATGCCTAGCTTTTCCCTATAGCTTGTAATGGCAAAATATCCTTACCAAGACAAATCAGGAGCAAACTTTTCAGCAAGAATGGCAGCTTTAAGAGACAGCTCCTCACGCATTGCAAAATCTGCTGCGCTAAGATACTGAACATCAGATAAAAATCAGTGCGCACTCTTAATTTTCTTGGTAGACCAGTAAAGAATGCCAATACAATTGTGAACTACATTCATATCAAAATGTCAGTCCCACAAATTCAATCCATGTATTTTTACCTGCAACAGTTCTTCCACTATGTCCTTTGCATTCGAAACATCGCACATACCATAGAGTAGATCAAGAGCACGTCGACGGATGCTGTAGGAAAAACTTGAAGTCAGCTAAATAAATCTCAGAATAGAATTGATCTAAAACCTCAAAAACTATATGTTGGCATTTAGGGTGCGGTGCACATTCAGTTTCATCCTCATAAACACAAGATATCCAAAACACTGTGCATACATCTGAGCCATGTCTAGTGGATAAGATGCCGTCTATTTATAATCATATGAAATACTCAAAAGGAAACAAAGTAGAAACCAGAAGTCATATGCATAAGAAACCACATCAAGAACTATAATTTTTTCATTAGATGTAACACTCAAAGTTAACCTGATGTCAGGATCTTTCAACGAGGTAATGATCTGAGCCTGATGTCTTTTAATGCTATCATGCACATCTGTAACCATCAACATCCGACTCATATTCTCCTGCAGCAAAGCAACAAAAAAAATGTAAAGTCCAATCACACAGTTATACAGCAGCAAATAGATTTACCATCAAAGTTTGGATGTATATCCACTTTAGTAAGTTTGTTGAGTTACTGAAATGATAAGACTACAACTCACCAAGCCAAGATATCGGATATTTGGTTCACGTACAGCAATAAACTTGCCAAGAAGGGCAACACACTGAGACATCATCTCCTTTTCAGCATCAAGATGCATTACCTGCAATAAAGGAAATTAAGATCTAGAAACCACAACTCCACAGGCTTCCTAACTCTATAAATTTACTTCATTAAACATTTACATAGTGAAAATGTGAAATAGAGGGCAGAAACCCTATCACATGTATTTCCAACCATAGTGAAGAAATTGAGGATAGTCTCATAATGTCACCCAAGGCCAAGAACTCATACGGTTATGTAAACACCACAACTAATCAACTCGAGGGAGGAAATTCTGTTTCTTCAAAATCAAATCCTTTAATTGCATGCACATGCTTGTCTTGTCAATAACAACACAGTATATTATATCAACAAACAATACATAAGCTGTTCTATATATAACATATTGATGTTGAGGAGTCAGCTTACAAGAGCAAGGGCTTCAAAGAGAACAGCATGTGATGCATTGTTCTTATTCACATTTTTCACAACATCAGTTCCCATTAGTATCCGCTGTAAGACCTGATATCACAAATTAGGTTTTATTAGAAACATGAATCCTAATGAGGATGTCAAATTAAAATTCTTTGAAAACAGTCAGACCTCAAACAAGGATCTTCTAATATTAGGATCTTCAATAGTTGGAAAGTACTGAAGCGCCCTCATTGCCTTAACCTGAGCATGAACTTGTAAGCTATGATGGAGAAATTGCTGGCTACTAACATTCAAGAAATTTAGGAGAACTGAGTAGATTGGATCATATGTAATCAACCTTGATATGAATCTCCCTCTCTCTCTCTCTCTCTTTTTTTTTCTCCAAAAGACAGCCAAAAAAAGCATATATATACTGACCTGAAGCCAAGGAGATGGGATACCGTAATAAGTGTATTCTTGTGGGATATCTTGGTTCCTCGCAAGTCGCTCCAATATCTTAACACACTTCGGCAGACAACTCCAGTATGCCTCGTGGTTATTTGACACTAAAGCAACAAGAAGGCTCGTAGAAGATGTCAAAACACCAAGATCACGTTCATCTAGCAGTTGTGCCATCCGATCCGCCCTAACGCATTTGAAAAAAGAGAATTAAATCAACAGGGATAGAAGGTATTTTTGGATAATAACCTAGAAGATAACCTTCAAAACCATACCAGCCATCTATATTGACAACATCTGGATTTTTTCTGTACAAGCGCAGCAAACATAATGCAGCCTTCTTTCTCACAAGTGGTCTGCAGCTACTAGAAATCTAAAACCAAGAACAAGGGAGATGTTCACATCAATCAGTTTCAAAATATGCCAGTAAAAAAGCTCACAAATTATTGCCATCTCTTACGAGTAACTTTTGAACATCTGGTGCCAAAGATTCAGAAAATTCTCTCCCGCCAATATTCCCAACCTACAATAATTAAAAAAAAATAGTCTCAAAGTTAAGATTTCAAATACATGTTTGTAGAGTGAGTTGGAGAAGAGAAAAGAGGAGAGGAGAGATGCTATAGAATAAAAAGGAAGCAGACAAAGGTACTTTTCTGAAAACATCTTAGTATCATCCTGAAAATAAAAATATACAAGTATCGAAACTAAACAGCATCTGTTACCATACCATAGTCAAAGCCAGGCACTGAAAAGTTTCATTCCGACCAATAATATCATTGCGCACTGTATTTATTGCTAATCTCAGAAAATCATGGTTCTCATTTAGCAAAGATGATGTCACTATGTACCCAACCTGCAGGCATTCACATAGAAAGCAAAAATTAATTGAACAGCAAAGTCAAATCTGAACATAAAGGAAACAGAAATGCATTAGTTCACATCATGGGCAGTGTAGTTTTTGAGGAGCATATTATATTTATCTTAGGAAATACTACAAGCACGTCATTTCCAAGGATCTTGAAGGCTTCCACTTCCCATACAAAATTTAATTGGTATAGATATTACTTTCCTAACCATTTTAATGGTTCCTATTGACCACATGTAGAAGAACTCTTCAGGATTGTTAGTTCATCCACTGACTATGGAAAACAAACCAGTATAAGCAATGTTTTCAATGATTCATTTATACAAGCCAATTACCAGCCAGCCATATGACTACCAATTGTTAGAAATTATGAAAAGCATAGACAGAATTTACCTGCTTTTCAGGGTACTTTGGCGCAGATATTAAGGAAACAGCTTCCATGTGACCAAAATCTACATCATAGCCTAGCATGTGAATGTAAAGCATTTTCCAGACATATTTCTTCTTTTCATAATGAGTCAAACCCTGTCAAAGAAACAAAAAAAAATCCATATAACAGCTCTCTCAATTTAATAGATTATTGCAAGTGTTGTCTGATACATGGGAGAATTAACAATGCATTAACTTTCACATAAGCTATCTAAAAACATTTACACCATTCCGTTACATTGTATTGTTCTGATTGAGCGGCAGTTAAATAAATTGTATACAACGTTCAGGTAGATATTAAGGACGAACATCAAGGTGATGTAGACAGGGAACAAGATGATGCAACAAACCAGTATTTAAGAATGTGAGAAACCATACTTCAAAAACTGTTTTTAATGCCTAAGAGGTTCCCTTTGGAATTCTAAATTTCTCCAACTGTGCCTTTTTTAAAGTTCTGAATCAAAACATGGCTGGTCAAACTGTATCATGAGATTGAATTATCACCACATGAAAACATCTTTGAACCACAAAGTCCCAGAGCAATCTTGAGCTTTTAATAAAACACAGATCTAACACAAGCATGGGATGTGATGTATGTAAACTTCACTTGAACAAATTCTTTCTTCCATCATAAGAAAATAAAACAAATCTTTTCCCAGATACACAAAGCCTTTACATGTGTTGAAAGCAATTCTTTAGCTTTCCACCCACAACAAACAAAATTAAAGGCATGAGTGTAATCTCCAAAACATTAACCCACAAATTTGAACTAGGATTCTGTTTCCAACTAAAGCACTTCATCTTCAAATGAATTATTCCAAACATGTAGTCAGTCAAATAATAGATGACAGCTACTAACTTGGAACAATACTGAAACCAACACGGTTCTTAATTATGAATACACAATAGCTACTAACTTATTTCCTTTGCTCGATGTCAACCGTTCCATCCCAAAAAGCTCCATCGTATAAACTAGGATACATTTCCACACAAGCCTTTCCCATTCTAGGTCCTATCAAACTCAACATCATTCAGCCATCTGTATTTCTATGAAGTGAAAAAGGGAATGTCCTCTCAGTGCCATACTCAGTTCACATCTACAGCACAAGTAAATATCCAAACACACTAACTAAAAAGGCTCTGGCCTGATTGCTATTCCTATCACTTCTTCTTTCCTTTTTGTTCCATCGACTTTTCAAACTCTTTCATCAAATAAAACACAAGAAAAATATATTCTATATGCCCAACCTGACCCTTCATCAAACTGTCCAGAATTACTCATTCTGACCTAAATCAGCCTCATCGCACTTCTACTCCTAATCTTAAAACCATACATCTCCACGCCTGACAATCCACAGTTCACTAAAAAGAGCTAACACCAAGAAAAAAAAACTAAGAATTTACCAAAACTCACTACCACGAGCTCACACGACAAGAACTCTCCATTTCCACAGGCCCTAAACATTCATGCTATAAGTTATGCTAATCTAACTGAAATTTTTTTCTTCGAAATCACTTCCTGAAAAATCCCAGCCATTGGATTTACCAGACCACCGATGTGGTCAAAAATATCAACGGATAAGTAATTTTATGTAAGATTAACATTTTTACTCTTATGCCATATATACTTGCATTAGCTCAGCTAAATTTCAAGCTTCACTAAGAAATTTCCTGCTGAATAAAGTAATCAGGTATAAATTAACATTATCTAAATAATAAAAAGATTAAATAGTAAAAAAAAGAATTGGAAAAAGAAAAACCCTAACCTTTTCGCTTTTGAAGCGAGTACGGATATTGCCAAGCTCTTTATCGACTCGAAGCCTTTCTTGCTCTTTGTTTGGACAATTTCGAATATCGCTTATAAAGACAGAGAGACCTCTCATGCCTGATAACGCCATTTCTCTCTCAGATCCAACAATTAGAGAGGGTACCTCTTTTTCAGTTGTCAAATTATTCTTCTAAATCGTCTCTCTTGGATAGGATGATGACGATGAGATCTCGGAGAAAACGAAGGAGATCCGAGTGTGAATTTGGAGCAGGAATGGAGAAGGAGGGAGGGAGATTTGACGGAATGATCTACAGAGAGAGAGAGAGATGGAAATTTATTTTGTTTTATGTTTTTCTTCCTTTTTTTTCTAGAGAGAGAGAGAGAGGGTGGACTGAGGAGAGGAGGGACGACTTGTATTTACCTTAATTTAATTTAATTTAATTTAGTTTAACCTAACCTCCTGCGAGTCCCCTCTGAAATCTTTCATTTTCATTTCATATTCCACATATTTTGCAGATATTTTTGTCTTCAGAAATTAAGTATTTCCATGATATTTTTTAAGTGCGGGAATTAATAATTATTTTTCATTTTTTTTCGTTCAATCTATCTCTAATCAAATCCATATAATAATGGGAATATTTTTAGGTTATAATTCAAGGTAACTTCTAATTATTTCCTTGATTAGTAGAATCAAGGTGGATTTATTTTTTCTTAAAATATTTTTTATTTAAATATATTTTTTATAGGTAAAAATATTTAATTAATATTTTAAAAAAAATTGATGTTTCTCTAATTAGAAGTTTCGTTTGATTTCGAATTATTTAGTATCATATACGAAAACAATTGCACCAGTCAAATAAATCGGTTACTTGACACTTATTCGGAGCTGTCCATTTTTTTTCTCATAGCTGTGGTCCAATTATGCTGGCGAGCTTAATTTAGTGCTTGTTTGTTCAAAAATATTTTATATACAATGATGATGTCAAAAATATTTTTTGATAAATAAAAAAATATTATTTTGATATTTTTCTGAATAACAATCAATTTCAAAAATAACCTCAAACACACTCTCAATCAAACAAACAAACATTTCTTTAGTGAGAAAGAATTCTCTATAAATTCTGAGTTATATATGTATTTTGTGTGCGAGGTACATAGTTGAATATATGTTCGATGTGGTTTGAAAAAATATATTTATAAAAAACTATAAATTATAGTTTTTTATAATTAATAATTTTTCAAAAAATCATTAAAATACATGCAAAAGTAATATATATATATATATACACTGATTAATTGGATAATATTAAAATGATAATCGGTAGAAACTCGGTTATCGCTGTATTACTAAACAGACATGAGCTGGCTATAATAGTGGGTTCTATTTTATTAATTTATTTGAACCACTGGGTTCTACTTGAACTTTCACCATTATGGGTTTGAATTGAATTCATGGAGCCAAAAATATTCGAGTTCTGATAAATATGACATGATACTGAGTCAACTCAAGAGCTTAGAGCAGCCATTGACGCACGAGTCAAAATACATAAAAAGGGAAAAGGTTTCTCCATGGGAGGCATCGTTTCTTAGCTTAAAGTGATGAGTGGAAGCATGGGGCCGGTTAATGAGTTGGGGAGGGCAAATCCTTCGACAAGGTGTGCCTTTTAGGTTGGCAATGGAAAATCTACAGTGAAGCCTTAAGGAAGTGGGGCTTCCAAGTTCTAGAAAGCTTGAAAAGAATAATATTCTGAACATAACTTTGACGATTTAGATTTTTAGGGAAGATAATTCATTGATATAATATTAGAATTTTATTGATTTAATGGTAATGAATTTGAATATCATAATCATTATTCTATTTAATAAAAATAAAGTCATATACATGACGCCACGGAAAATACCAAAACAATACAACTCACGTCAGTATTCTATAAATTACTCTGAAGTCCACCAAAAACGAGAGAAACTCTAAAGAAAATCTAATTTTTTTATTGTATAGTTGAATGATTCCGACCAAAGGGCTTACATGCATATTTAAAGTGATAACCTAGCCTCTAATTCTTGTTGGACAAGAGAAACGGAGCTAATTACTAAAAATTATCAAAAATAGAAAAACTGAGATAATTATAGAAATTAAAACTGCTAGAAATCCTGAGCATGTTGGAAATGACGGAAGTCATTTCGGATTTGAAAATCAAAAGTTATGGCTAAATCGAAACGTTTCTAAAATGACAAAATGATGATTTCGAGGTATAAACAGCGAAATTCGGCTAAAAAAGAGTATGCATCAACAACAAAGCTTTGACTATTGACAATCACGCCGTCAACTGTGCGAGTTCCGCATTATTCTGACTTCGATACCCGGACTATTGGAATTCAATTGCCTTTGCCTTTAAATTTAGGATATTCTCTCCTCAACATAAACCTCAACATAAACGGATTCGTCACAGGCAAGAAAGAGAATCCACCCCAGATGAATTGGCTCCCAGAAAAACTAACCTTCCTTTGTACTTTTAGCTGAATCTTTGAGCTTGCATTGATGAAGGCAAAGAAAAGGCTTTTTCATAGGACACTAATGACTTCTCTTTTATTGTTTTATTTAAAATTATTTTTTTATATTGTTTTGATATACTACTTAAAAATAACAGATATTATTTTAATATATCTAAAAAAAAACATAATCACTGTAACCCTCAGAAACATAATCACTATATCGAAATTAAAACTTATTTGTATAAATCACAAATTCTATGTTATAACGCAATATTTATTGAAACTGGTGATGTTTCAACCAGACGCCCAACACATTAATAATATGGTAACTAGTGGTGGAAGAAACAACAAAGAAAAATAAAAATAATCTCAAATAAATCTAATTGCTTCAATCAAAAAAAATTAAATGAGATTTGTAATGCTGCATTATCTAATAAAATCCCAGCTCAGCTAATTAAAAGTATATTCAGCAGTGTAAAAATGTGGTGTCGTTGAAATTACATCTTGCTTTGGCTATAACTCTAAAAAATACATGTTATAATTTTATATAAATCTAATAAAAATTATCTTAGCTAAAACAAACTTTAATTTATATATATTTTTAAAAAATTACAACCGGAAAAATTACAACATGCCCTTGAAGTGGAGTGAGGATGCTGGTCTGGGGACTGTATATGGTTGAGAGAAGGAAGATTGGAGTGGATTTTGAGGGGTAGATGCGGCAGATTTTCAAAAGAGAGCTACCTGAAAAACCTTTGATTGCAAAAATATAAACGTCGCCTGAGAGATTCGAACTCTCGCGGGGAAACCCCATGTACTTAGCAGGCACACGCCTTAACCACTCGGCCAAAGCGACCTTTGTTTAGATTCGGTATTTATATATATATATATATATCATATTAAGTGGTGCGTCTTTTGACTTCGCAGGCAGGCCCACCCTAGACGTACTAGTTAGTGTCTATTCGAGCATAATTGAAATTGTTTTTTAATATAATTTTTGTTCGAAAATATATTAAAATATTTTTTTAAAAAATATATAGATATTTAATATCAATAGATGAAAATAATTCAAAAATATTAAATTTTTTATTTAATGCAGCCGGCTCATCCTCAAAACCTATTCAATGCGTGAGCTTGAGAACATGCAAACATGCAGGTGTTTAAAACATCAAACCACAAAGAAAATAGAAACTAGTCAGATCGAAGTTCAAACATGCAACATGAATTTTCTGATATATTTCCAGTGCTTGACAATCTCACAAAATGATTCACAGAGCTGTACATGTATATTCCATAAAAGGGTGCCAGAAAAAGATCCACAAAACTGAAAATAACTACACCTTCTCTCTATGATAAAAACATTATGTGTGACAGCTCCATTCTAAATCTGAATCTGGGTGTCACATTTCTCTACAATTCCAGATTTGGATAGGAGCATATTGCTTTTTAAAGGGACTGCAAGACTTTCCATAACCCTGCGGCCTGAGAATTCAAAAGGTTCCAACTTAAAATGGTCAAAACAATTTTCAAAAGAAGAAGATTTCAATAGGGATGATCAGAAGAAATTCCATTCTGTTTTTCATACGATTTGAAACCAATTATGTGATACAAAACTGTGATCCTCTTTGCCTTGTATGCATCGAATTACTATCAAAACAAAGAGAAACTCTTCCGGTGCCTCGAATGGTGGGAACAGTGAGCTTGTTCAACTGATGCTCTAGGTTTTGGTCCGGTAATGTCAGCAGTATCAAGCTGTTCATCAGAGGATCGTGGAAGAAGCTTGCACCCGATCATCCTGGAAACCAAGCGAGGGGAGCCAAGAGAGCTATGTGATTTAGTCACCCTCTTCATCTCCTGTTTTATTTTACTAAATTCATCTTCAAGTTCCCCAACTCTAGACCTCATATTGTCCATATCCACCTTCAAAAACCTGGTTCACTCGCACAACTGTTTTCCACCCATCCCTCTGTACAATCTGGCCCAGCATATCACCAGGAATGGGGCCTAGCAGGGGCACTTTCAGTGTCCATGGCATGTAGACAGCCAGCAAGAGCTGTTCTCAGTTGCATCTGCTCAAAGAACAGCACTTGAAGAACAACTCTAAGTGGTAACCTTGCATTCTGGGAAGCATGGGAGCAGGCATCAATGGAGAGCTTCTGGTAGTCAATGATGCTGCAAAGTTCTTCCTTCTCTTTCTCTGATAGCCAAGGGTGTGCCTGGAAAATGCCACAGGTGATCAGAAAAGTTTTGAAATGCACAAGAAGGTTGTATTACAGAAGGAAATCCAGTAATTGCAGACCTTGAAATATATATCCAGTGCCCTGTATAGCCCGTCATGCAATGGTCTAGAAGATTCTGGAAGGGCCTCGGCAAGAGATCGTATCTTTCCAGGTTTCAGATTTATGTCTGAAGCAACCTCTGCAATGTAGTTATCTATCAGTTTTGCAACATTTCTTAAAGGTTCAGATGATGGAGATGTTTCTGGGTCCAATGATGCTGGAGAAAATGATGTAATCGTGGATTCTGAAGACATGAAGTGATGAATCATCCTTTCCACACAATCGACATTGTACAAAGTATCAGAATCTGAATAGGCAGGAATAAGAAGACTATCCAGGGTCGCCACTTCCAGTTGCATCCCTACTCTCCTCTCTAAAGAGTCCTTGCACATTTGACTGACACCCAGTATCAGAGCAACTCGAAGAAGTCCCAATAAAAAACGGCAAAAGGATTTCCCTTTTTTTTCCGGGATAAGTTTTTCAATGGTTTCTAGCAAAACCTTTTGATCAACAACAGCAGGCGTCAAGCTAAAACTGGCAAATGTTCTTGTTTTCCAGCTTTGTCCACTCTGCCACCTGCTCAGCCCCGGCAGGTACTTCCTGGCATAATACATAATTGCACCCACAAGAATTTCAGGCCTTATGCCTCTGGTTTCCATTTTATTTATCAATCCCACAAACAAATCTACGCTAAGGTATGAGATATCCTCAAACCACCAGTCAGATTCTACACTTTGGATTCTTGCCCCAGTCTTTATACCATTCCACAGGATGCTTCCACCAGGGCTCAGCAAGCTACCATACATCATCAAGGGCCATCCAAACAAACTGGGATCTGTGCATACCATCATGGATAGAGCACTCAAACATTTGCTTATAATCTGGAGTTTTTCAGCCCTTGCAATAATAAGATCGGAACTTTGAAGAGCCAATATACAGTCTTTCCAGTTGTGAAGTACATTCTTGTGGAAGAAATTTTCAGACTTGGAAAGTAAGTTATCTTCTCCGTATTCATCTGTCATTTGAAGATAGTCTGCTGCACAATACACGATAACTATGTTTCTTGGTGTCAGTTCCACCCTTAATCCATAGCAAAACTTTGCTGCGATCAAGAAAGTGTCTGGTCCGCCAGGGAACTCCTCAAATGCTGCGATGGATGCCTTTTCAGAGGACTCTTCACATATTCGTGCTATCTTCCCACATTTTGACACCAGTGGAAACTGGACAAAAACATATCGTTACCAATATTTCCAAAATCCAACTTGACTGCTGTCATAAGCTCAACATTAAGAAAATCTTTGCACAGATAGGAAATACAGTGCAATATGATGACATCAAGCATAGATGGCAATGAATGAATTTGATAAGACAATAAAACTCGTACCAGGAAAGGTGATTTTTTATTATTTTTTTCTTGAGAGAAAAATCTAACCAGTATTAAGTTTCAAAGTTAAAAGAGCAAGTACAATTAAGTGATCAGCATCAAACATATTTAGGTCAAAAACTGCAGCAGGAAAAGAGTAGACAACGCAATTTTCATAGAATTCAAAATTACGGGTGTTCTTAAACCCTACAAGAAGGATAATATCGGCCTACCTTATGAAGATGGAACTTTATATCATCCACAACAACAGTGATATCGCTTGGCAACCCTGCATTGCAGAACCTGCCAGACCCACCAAGAGATCATATTATCAGGCAATCACACTCACACACACTTGACGCTCCTCTCTAACCCTGTAAACCAACCAAACCATCACCACCAGAATCAATTTTTTAACAAAACAAAAGTTTCTTTTTTCTTCAAAAACCCCTGAATTACAATATAATGCATGGTTAAAACAAAGAAAAAGAACCCGTAATTCAAATCTCAATCCAGAATTCTGGCAGCTACACACCATCACGGCTTTAAAACAAAACTTGTGACAAATGAACTAAGACGTCTGAACACATCCAACAAAGAAAACTGTAAAATCTCCACACCAAAAAACCCAAACAATAAATTTAAAATCTGGGTTCGAGATATTATAAGAAATACAGTGAAGAGACTTACCAGTCACTACCCTCTTTGTGAAAACCAGTAACTTTCCCTGCAGGGGCCATAACCAGGCTAAAAGAGAATCAAAACCCCTTTTTCTCTCTCTCTGTTCTTGCTTTTCAAACAAGCAAAAACTCAAATGGGTACAAAAGAAGAGGAATTTAAGGCAAATAACCACAAAAATAGAAACATGCTTAATTAATTACTTCACCTTCACGGTGTTAAGAAGGGAAAGAAAAAGAAAGGGCCAAAACAAAAACACAAGGGAGAGTGGAGGGCAAGAGAGGTCTTAGTTGAGTCAAATGTGGTCGCGTTGGCAACATGAAAAACACTGGACCTCTTTACAGGTAAGAAAAACACATGCAAGTTGAAGTTTCAAGAGTTTACGACTGTGTTAATGTGTTTTAAAAGGTAGAGAATTTTGCATGCCAAGTTAACAGGAAAACCGCTAAACAGCAGGGACCAAATCGTAGAGAGAGAAAAAATATAAAAAAAGGAATTTTCAAGCTAAGCAGTATTATCAGGGTGATAGGTGAGTTTGTGTTTCAGGTTGCTCCCTGCATGTGAAATCAAATAGTAGAGGAAAATAAATGGTATGTGACGACAAGGTATAGGGAGTGGCAAGGTGAAATTGAAATAAATTAAAGCACGAGATTCTTGGGGTAAAGGCAGGGAGCAGGAGTGAAACAGAGAGACAAGCGTAATCATAAGATCACAGGAAATAACTTAAAGCACGAGATTCTTAAGGTTAATTGCCTAATAAATTAATTTTTTTATTTTAAATTATTTTTTTAATATTTTTAAATTATTTTTTTTAATATTTTTAAATTATTTTCATGTGTTGATATTAAAAATAATTATTAAAAAATAAAAAAATTGCTTGCGTGAGCTTTTTTCTTCTTCTTCACACTCACTGAAATAATATTTTACATTAAATTAGTGATTCAACGATCTTCACAATCTTCAATCTTTTCACTTGATCATGATGATGATTAATTCTAGAATTTAAATTTAGCTCTATAATTAAGGATTTTAAACCTCAAGTCATAATTAAGATATATTTATTTTGTAAAAACATGGAAAACCAGAATTTTATCCCAAAAAAGTAATTAAAAAAGAAGAAGATGGAGTAGCCTAGATTAATACACAATTGGATCTCAAATTCTCAGCTCGGAGAGAGAGTAGATGGCTTGTTGTGCTTTCCAAGGTTGGTGAAGGAACAAGTGAACTGTATTATGAATCATTTGCCGACCAATGCAGTGGTTATGCTATTATTGCCAGCCAGGTTGTCCGATGACCAAACTAGGGTTAAGGAAGCTTTTGTTGTGAGCTTAATCATCATAATTTCCAAAAGACCCATTTGGAAAAAATATATTTCAAATGAAAATAATGATTCTGTCAATGGATACACAGGCCATAGGTTCATAGAAATGATTAAGCTCAAATTTTATTAATGTAAAACAAAAGGAACCACAATTGATTGGTTTGACCATATGTTATACACACATGTCTCGGATCATTACCCAACTACTCGGAGGTTGTTCATGTAGCTTTCGTCCCAAGCAACCTTCAACACGCCAGGGGAAGGAATTCCTTGACGTAATCTCGGGATGGTTCCTGAAACCCTAAACTTCGAAAAAAAACATGAAATTAAGAAGATGTTAGCCTGTCTTTCTCGTGCCAGCCAGGCACATAAAATTAACTTACTGATGGAGAGACCTCACCGTGATTCTTAATTAGGGCTTGGCAACCAAGCCAAGGATGGGCCGGGGATACAAAGTTGTGACAGGTCATTTTTCAGGGGACATGCCGACAGAGAGAAGGTGATCTATCATGGGGTTATCAAAAGCTTGCCGATGAAAGAATCTTCAAGTCGTGTCAGCTGTCTACCAGGAAGGGAGGAAGGAAGGAAAGTGCTTTAGACCACCTTTTTGTTTCTCTTTCGGACAGGTGACTGAATAATGACACCAACCCCTCCCTCCCCCGTTTCTAATAATGGCAAAACCATCGAATCAGTCAAACTCAGGACCCTGACGCTCCCTTTAGAAATTATAAATCATTAACTTTAGGGAGAGACCCTGATGTTAATAATGCTGCAGACACCAGAATTTACCAGATAGTTTTTGAGTTATTCTGATTGTCAATATTAAAAATAAATTTTAAAAAATATATATTATTCTCAAATAGTAATAAGAAAAACATTTATCACCATTCCAAACAACAAAACAAAAACCGTCTTCACAGATCAATCCATCAGCTTGAAAGGCTCCGCCAGCCTGTGAAACAGGTAGCTAATAAAAAAAAACATAAAACTTGAAAAAAAAAGTTTCGATGAGAGAAATTTTGTTGAGCAGTTTTTTGAATCGGAGCGAGCTTGGCCCATACAAACACGAACTAGCCAGCGGACAAAACTGGTTTGCTACACAGTCCTATCAACACTCACGGATAAGAATAGAGTATCCGTGGGCTTACCAAAGACCTAACAAGTCTCCAGCCTGCATTAACAGGCCTCAAGTCTCTGGATGCACTCCGCAAGGATTACAGTCCCGTTTGCAAACACTTCCATGCTGAAATTGAATTCCTTTTTGAACTTTTTGATTTTTAATTGAATTTTTCTAGTCTCTACGTGGAACAAACCACTTTCAGTGTGATTCGGTGTTCTATTTTGGGTTGTAAAATATAGTAATAAAAACAAAATTATAAAATACAGCTATTGATGATAGTCTTTCGATTTCTTTTTAAACTCCGGTTTTTCCTTTAAAACTTTACCTTCGAGATCAAGAGACCTTGTAAGATTTTATTTTAAACGAGAAATATAACCAGTACTGGACAATGTTTCTTTTAAAAAAATATATATGGTTAGGCTAGAGTTGATGGCGGGCAGCTCTGACAGGTTAGAATTTTGCAAGCAGGGAGGAGGTGCAAGATTGAATTAATAAATAATAATAATAATTTAAGAGACATAAGCTTGATCGGGCCAATAAGCCCATGCTCAGAGTGACAAATTACAAAGACAGGGGCATAACTGCCCAATGTCAGAATCTAGTGCCTTCTCGAGGTTTGACATTTAAGACATATTCCTGAGCTACACTGAGCCACTGACTACCGCCACCAGAAAGACAAAAAAATGTAATGTATATCGCGCACCCACCATTATGATATACTTTATGAAGCCTAAAAAAAAGAATTGAAACACTTGCTAATTACCAGCCCATCCAAGAATATTATCCCCCCCCTTTCATCGTGTCTCATTTCTTTCTTCAGCTGGTCGTGGGTTGTGACATGACCTTCTTGATTGCCTCGGCATATGTCTTGTGCTGATAAGTGAGAGTTGAATCAAGCAAGTCCCACAGAGATGTCTTCGGGTTCCAACCTGGTGTCCGCCAGACAAATGTCAAAATGACATTAGACATCATGAAAATTGAAAATGTAAGCTGAGAAAGGAAGGCAGTACTACCAAGTTGTCTATTGATTATGGTCATGTCTGGAATTCTCTTGTCACTGTCGTCATATCCCTCGCCGTAAAACTCTTTGGAGCTCACATCAACTGTGGGTTCCTCCAGAGCAGGTTCTCCGCTTACATTTGCGTAGACCTGTTGCAAGAAGAGTTTGAGCATCAGCTTCTGGATGCCGGGAAGAGATTAATAATGTAGAGACTAATAATGCCGGGAACAATTCCACACCGCTGTCATCATTTCAGCAAGCTGCCTAACGGTAACTTCATTGTTAGGGTTGCCAACGTTAAAAATATGGCCATTGGCCCTGGAAGGATTTTCCTGTATGACATGTAACACAGTTAGATACTTCCTTTAGCATTCAAATGTAAATAAAAAAGGAAAGAAATAGGATATAACTTAGCACGTACAATCATCAAGAGAACAGCCTCGATTGCATCCTTGATATAAACAAAAGTTCTCTGAGATTCGCCACCATCCACAAGCTTGAGCGGCTCTCGACGAAGAAGAGCCTGTGACAACAAGAAATGGAGACATCACAATCAAAGAACCCATGGAAAACAGATGAGCTTGAGAGACCCATGCGGGAAAAAAATTAGACTAACATTGCTAAAGCAAGCAAGAACCCGGGGAACACCCTCACTTGGGCCATCAACACCAGGAATAAAATCCATTCTGGGTCCAATCCAGTTGAAAGGCCTCACGATGGTGAACTCAAGTCCATTCTCTGCACCCTCAGCTGCCATCATTAAGAACAGAAATCAGAACAAATGGTCTTAAAAAGCTCAAGATTGCAAGATCATAGGTATTGATTACCATAAACTAGCCTCTCAATCAATTGCTTTGCACATGCATAAGACCACCTCTGCTTCTCAATGGAACCAAAAATGCAGGGGGAGGCATCTTCTTTAAGCATGTAATATGCAGGATCCTATCACACCGCGTCAAATAAAATCACTCATCTCTAACTACAAACATATCATATAAAATTAAATAACAGAACAAATCAGAAAGAAAAGCAATTTAAATTCGCAACTTCCGTAATTTCTCTTAACTAAATAGTTGAGAAGTTAGCAGCCCTTAACAGTTTCTAACCTTCAACACTCTCCAGCCAAATCAAAGTGAAAAAAAAGACTGGCGACACCCAATCACACCTTCCATTAACCAAACCCCACTACATACAAAACGCAAGCATATCACTAATGAAGCTTGATCCAAAAGGATCTGCTAATTCAAACATTACAAAGTTAATACATTTTCAAAGACTTCACAAAATAATCCCCATCTACATATGCTTCTATGATTGCACAATTTCAAGAAAGCACAGAAAGCATAAATCTAGTTCTCGAAGACGAAAACGGGAAGCGGAATTTTACCTGACGAAGAGGACTGTCTTTAGGAAGAAAACTCCCGATAGTTTTTCCATACACTTCACAAGTCGAGAAGTGAATCAGACGCTTCCCATTCTCTGAACAGTACTTCACCTAAAATAACTCGAAAAAAAACAAGAAAAATCACAATCAACTTCAAAAAGAACAAAAAAACAGCAACGATAGAATCTTTAACAATTTCAACCGATCTTGAAAGCTGCAACAACAAATTCAACCGAAAACGAAACAGGAAACATAATGAAATGCAGAAGCATTACCACAGGGAGCGCGTCGACAAAGTTGCTATAAATCGTATCCAAAGGACGCGTGTTATAATCCGCCGGAGTACAGATCGCCGCCAAATTTATCGTCTGAACCACACATTATCACAGAATATCACAAATTAACACAGGGATTAGATACCAGCGCTTGGTTACAGCTTAATGACTTAAGAGGTGAAAACGAATACCAGATCTGACATCTTGATGAGGCCTTCGAGGCGAGAGTCATGTTTAATATTGATACGGTGGAACTGGATCCGGCCAGCCCAAGAGAGGCTGTCCGGTTCGAGAAGGTGCTTGATCTTGTCATTGTAGACATCAAGGGCAAGGATCTTGTGTTGAGTTTCGTTCAAGATCTTCTCACACAAGTGGGACCCGATGAAGCCTCCAGCACCGATCATGCAAATTGTTAGCTGGTTTATTGGCTTTCCATCAAGATCAACCCTTACCGTTGATGATGCCATTGCTTAAAAATCAGAGGGAGAAGGAGAGGGAAAAAATAGCTCGGAGGAGTTGGAATGAATGTTTTTCGGGAGGAGAAGGGGAAGGGGATGTGGCTTATAAGGGAAGGAGGGAATTTGTTGACGTGTTTTGCATACGCGAGTTTGGATGAAGACTGTACTCGCTATGGATAAGAGACACGTGAGTAGATGATGTGTTACGCGGTGAAATAGTGAAATTTTAGGAGATAATCGCTGTTTTCTCGTTTGTACTTATAATTTTCTGTAGTTTAGCTTTTATTGTAGACTTGGGAGGACATGTTCATGTGTTGCTTGACATTAATATAGATTAAAAGGGTGGTTGATACCGTTAGTATTTTAAAAAAAAAAAAAAAATTATTTTAAATTTGAAAAAAATAGTATTTTTAAATTATTTTTATGTGATGATATCAAAAAATTATTTTTTAAAAAAATAAAATAATTATTTTAAAACATTTCTGAAATTATAAATACTTTCAAAATTAATATCAACCATACTCTCAAACAGATAGGTACTAATGATTATATGTGATTTAACACTTTTTATAACCATAGAAAAATTATTTATAAAATAAAGCAGCAATCAACCATCCAGTTGTTATTTTATTTACTATTTTTATGGTTTTAGATTTGAGTATTTTGATTATTATCTACTAATTTAAATTAAATAAATAAAAAAGCATCAATCATATCTGGAGAAGAAAAATAAAAGAGAATATTGGAACCATGGCTGTCAATGAATAGTTTAATAATTAAAACTAATATTATAAGATAAATTAATAAATCATGACGTTTATTATGATTATTTATTTAAAGCAGTGATTGAAAGAATAGGGAAAATACAAACAAAATTGCTGGCATCAGTGGAGAGCATCGAATGGCAAGCAAATCATGTGGGTGGCTTCTTCCCAGTGAGCTGTCGACCTCTTACGCTCACGTGGGTCTCCTATTATGAGCCACAATCCCCACCCACTCCCGACTTCCATGCGTTCTCACCACGCTCCAATCCCCGTTGAATCTTATTTTACTTCCTCCCAGGAGTACCTTTCCGTGATTTTATTCTTTCCTTTATCCAGTGGAGAAAATAAATTATGCTAAGATCACAGCGAAAAAGAAAAGGCAGAAAGATTGCCTTTAAAAATGTATCAAATTAATATATTTTTATTATTTTAAAATTTTATTTTTTTCACCAGCACATTAAAAAATAATAATAAAATAATTTAAAACTGAAAGAATCCAAAGAAAATTATACTTATTTATACTTATTAATATAATGATCATTTAAATTTCAAATTTTAATATTCATGAGATTAATATGTACAGCTAACCCGTAATAAAAAAACAAATAAAAGAAAGTTTTGAGATTGAATCTGATGTTGAACACTCATACAGTTTCTTAAGCCACTGTTGTGAAATCAATCCGCACGTCAATTTCTTCTATATTCGTCTTAGCAAGAACTTAGATTCGACTGCATCACAGTTTTTTCTGTCCACATGAGAAAACACACGTTATGAACATGTCTTAACTTTTTCTATTACACGTACTTTTCAATTGAATTCCATGTTTTTTAATTGATAAATTACTTTTGTAAAATGTGATGTATACTTAATTCCGAAAATTTCATCACTAAATTATTGATTTATTATCTTAACCAAAATTAAGATTTAAAGACTTTCTATGACCATTAATTTTAAAAATTACAGTTGAAATTATTAATTCAATCATTACAAATACATTTATTGTTATGAATTGCATATCAACTAAAATTTGTATCAGGCTTATTAATTGTAATTTTTTTAATCAATATTCTAGTTAAAAATATAAATATTTAATTAAGTATCATGATTTAAAATCATAGTTTTTAAAAACATGCTAACTTGACAAAATTCGTTTCTGCTAATTTAATTATTAATTTCCTTTTATTTTACTATAGTAATTTCACATTTTCTGGGATGTTTGACATTGTATTTTAAAAATATTTTAAAAAAAATGAAACAATTTTATTTTTTTTTATATTATTAAATTATTTTTATATATTGATATCAAAAATAAATTTTAAAAAATAAAATAATATTATTTTAATATTTGATATCAAAAAAAAACACTTTTAAAAAACATCATCAAATTACATTTGTCAATAAGAAATCTATCTTCTAGTCATTTTGTCCATAAGAAATCGCAAGTCTTAAATTTCATGTGTACCCAATCTTACGTACAAATGGTCCACACTGAATTTTGCACTTCTGCACCGACACGGAAAATCTAGCGTTACTAAAGACCACGCTGTGCTTCTAGCGCGTGTTTTGAGGTTCCAACAGAAAGGACACCGGTGATATTCTAGAAAGTAGTACCGACAAAAATAGCTCTTTCGGTGAATTGACTACGGGAGCAACTCCAGACCAGAAGCTAGATGGACTGAAGCAGAGGGTGGATTAATACTGAAGCAGAGTAGCATTGGTACATTTCAGAGGGTGTTTAAGAGTGTCATAATAATTATTTATTTTAATTATTCTATTAAAAAGATAAAAAAAAATGAAATAAATAATTTTAAACAATTTGTTTTGCAAATCTCTGCTAGGAACTACGTAAGCCACAATGCATGGCTGCGGGTGGATTAATATCTGCCTGTGTTAGCTAGGTGATAATGTTTTTTAAAATATTTTTTTTGTTTAAAAATATATTAGAATAATTTTTTAAATTTTATTTTTTAAAATTTTTAATATTGACATATAAAAAATATTATTTTTTTTAATTTAAAATAAAAATAAAATATTTATAATTTTTCAAAAATATTTTAAAAATGTAGTGCTAAGCATGACATGTAAAATTTCTTTTCTATGTTTTATTTTTTTAAAAATAAGAATAATCTAAAAAAGATAAAAATAAAATTGATTTGAAGAATTTCTGATTTTACAAAAACACCATCCAACTGTTAAGAGCTAACGAGGCATTAAAAACAGTTTGTTTGGAATTTTAATGGTTTTGATGCATTTTGAGGAGTGACCTGCTATCAGTATTTGTTTTCTTCTCGTTTTCTGTTTTTTTAATAAAGAAGAAAACTTTATCGGGCCATGATGGGCTTTAGGCTTGATCCATTACCTCCAAAAGTTTATTGGGCTAAACCCATCAAGTTTTCCTCTTAAAAGTTTGCGAGGAAAAGTGTGCTGATTCCTGTACTAGATACATTGAAAGTAGCCTTATGCACCGTCGGGAACACGGGGTGCGGCTGCGGTTGGATTAATTATCTTGGAATATATATTTGTTAATCTGATAATAATTGTTTTTTTTATAAAAAAATTATTTAAATTTATATTTTTCTTAAAATTTATCTTTAACTTTAACATATTAAATAATAATAATAATAATAATAAATAAATTTTAATTTTTACACAAACACTTGCCAACTACATAAGGTTTAAAAAAAGCGTGTTTACAAGTTTCTCCTGTTTCTGGCTTGAGAAAGCATAAATTGATTTTTAAAAATAATAATAATTTTGATATATTATATTAAATAAAAAACATAAAAAAATATTTTAAAAAAACCTTTCACTGTAATTTTAAATATATCTTAAATTGCAGGGAAAGCAAGAAAACAAAAGGCTGTTTTAATACAATGATGTTCCTGTACAATTCACAACTTAAGTCTAGAATATTATGGTTACCGTAAATAGGTAGTTTTTTTTAAAAAAAATAATTGTTTATAAATATATTAAAATAATTGTTTATAAATATATTAAAATAATTGTTTAAAAAATATATTTTTGATATTATCAATATGCAAATGATTTAAAAATATAAAAACATATTTAATTTAAAAATTAAAATTTAAAAAAATTTTTTTTTTAAAAAATTAATTTTTTTTTAAAACGATAGTAACATACTGTTGACTTTTAACCTGGTAAAGATGAATATATTTCCTGAATTTGAGACGGGCGGGCTGTCTCGAGGCACCGAGATCCACATTTTTGGTTAATTTGTTTGCAAATATCTCTTACCGAGGCCCAAGTACCATGCTCTTATTATTCTGCTGGAAAACGGATTCCAGTAGAAGCTTCTACCTGTTACTTTACACGCGTTTCTGTTGAAGGACAGATATTTTTCTTACCCGGAATTATTTTGCAAGCTTTTATGACGTTTTTTTTTAATATTTTTTTATTTTTTAATTGTAAATTAAAAAAATTTCAAAGTATACACATAATAATGATAAGAATCATTATTTTTTAATCTTAACACTTTCTATTCTATTTGATAAGACTCAAACATAAAATAATATAGATCTGTGTGTAAATTTCAAGCACAAAAAATTCTTTACTTGAAAAAATATATTATAAAATATTATAAATTATATTTTAGAATCTCAAATTTTAAATTTTTAAGTGAAATTTTAAAGACTGTTATTGCTGTGTTACAGTAAAAATTGAATGAATTGGTGATGTACTGGCCAACGTTGCCAGACCCGGCTCAAGGTTTGACTTGGAAAAGTCATGGATCAGTGGATCTTCGGGTCGATCCGAGTTTATTGTTCGTGTTTAAAACTTGGACTAACCGGCCTGCACATCAACTCGCAAAGCACTTGAGTTTGACCAATTTATATGAAAACCAAGTCAGGTTAAAACTCGGTTCAAGTCAGGTTTTAGACGATAAACTTATCGGGTCAATCCAACAAACCAAGCCGGTTGTATAACTACGATTCAAGCTTATCGGGTCAATCCAATATAATTTTTTTTTTTTTTTACCATCAAGCGTATCTCTTCCAGGGATTACCAGGTTCAAAATAATTAACATATAATAATTAATACGATGAGAATGTGTCTCAAGAAAAGTGAAGAGAAATAACTCCAGCAAAGATAGAAACCAGAGCCAACCAGTTACTTTTACAGAAATAATATAGATTATATTCAGAAATTTTCATTTATTAATTTAAGATTTTTAGATGAAAGATAGTTTTTTTTAATATAGATATCAAAGCCTTGTTGATCCAGTAATTACAGGTTTAAATCTCACTACTCTCATTTTATTTGATAAAAATCAAGCACGAGATAATATGAGGTTATGCAAGTTTGAAATTCAAAGGACTTTTCATTTAAGGAGGTATGTTAGAGAATAATATAAATTATATTATAGAATTTCATTTAACAACTTAAATTTTTAAGTGAGATTGTTTATAAGACTAAGATAACGACAAGGATTCAAATGGTCACGTAAACAGCGGGTGGCCTGGCATAAATATTAATTAATTGATCTAGCTAAGTAAGCAGGTTAAGGTAATTAATCACTGGATCAACAAGTGTTTGCTATTCTTCTACGTGTAACTATTCCCTGGTGGCCACATGTCTGCTCATCTGGAACCCATCTAGATTTTATCAGATGGATCTGTCAAACCCCACTTGTTTTTAATTAATCATACTACCAGATCTCTGGAGAAAAGATTCCTCAACCCAAAATTATGCAGCTAGGGACAAGAAAATGATTCAGCAGTCCTTAAAATCCCATAAAAAAAGCATAAAAACCTTAATATCACATCGAAGATACATAAAGATCTATGGATTTTGGCTCATAACACCAGCAAGACGAAATAAATCAACTTTGTACTTCATCCAGCATATCTTACTGTGGCACTACCTCCTGAGCTCAGAAAGGCTCGATTGCTGTCAAAATATGAACAGAGTCTAGGTTAGCAGAAAGTTTTTTTTTGATTCGAGGAAAACCCCATCTGCATTTTGTGTGTATAAGTGAGTAAGTAAAATTTCGGTAATTATCTCAGATTTTATAAAAAGATACATGTCGTGACTCGAACTCGAGATTTGCTATACATATCGTAAGCTCGTTGCCATCACGCCAGCTACCTGCGGACTTAGCAGTAAGCTTGCTTGTATGTGCAAACTTGTCGATTCCTGGTATTTTTATCGGCCAAAGAATCAATCTTTAATTGCGAAGTTCAATTAGTGGACACAAAGTAATGATAAGAAATCAGAATATAGCTAGAAACAGAGTGTTATTGCGCAGAAACTATCGTGCGTGATGGGAGATTTATTTCTGCTAAAATCAATGACAGAGACCAGGAATCCTGTTGCTCGGACAAGCTATAAATGTCGGTAGACAAGCAACCCTTAATCGACATGTTATTCACGGACCACATCAATGGATGCAAGTCATGTGGCAAATTCCTGGACAAATTGGAAAAAAAAGAGAGGAGAAAATATGGCAACTTTCTGCAGCAACGAACGAGAAAGTATGGATGAAATTGTTAATTTTCTTGTCCCAGAACAGGGGTCATGACTCAGCCTCCTGCACGTACAGCCGCAGTGCAGAGTGCGAGTGGATATGGAGTAAGCAGGAACTCAGTGGAGCAATAAAGATGAAGAAAAGGCAGTCAATTTTGTCCTTACATGCAAAGTTTTCAATATCGTTTCGTTTGGTTTAGAAACATTTTTACGCATGGTTTCGGATCTATTGTTTATGTGTTTATATATAATTAAATATATTAATTTTAAAAAATAATAATTTAAAAATAAATATTTAGAATTATGTAATTTAATTTAAAAAAACAATAAAATAATTTTTTTGAATAAAATTATGAACATTTATAATATTATGAGAATGTCATTATCAATCTCGTAAGATCATTACATTGCTCTAAAATTTTAACATGATATATATATATATAAATATATCAAGAGACTTCTAGTAAAATTGTATCTTAATCTAATGATTAGATTAAAAGATATAATTAAAAATTATAAAATGATTTATTATTTAAAAAAATACTAATTGATTGAAATAAAACAATAAAAAATATTAAAATATTTCAACCAATATTTTAACCTATTAATCTTACAGAACATTATTAACGTTGGGAAAGTAACAAACGACTATTTTGGAAAGTAAACATTATTAATGGTTACATGATGGAAAAAAAGAACGGGTAGGTTCTTTCTCCATGAATGAAATCCATCCCTTCAATCACAATTCACGTGTCCAGCGAAATAGTGAAAAGAAAGCAGTTCGATGCAGATGCTGCAACAAAGCGGAAAGGTTCTACAACAGAAGAATTTTCTACCGTCCATAGTCTCCTTAAACATTGTGCCCATATTGGCGTAGTCTGTAAATGACCCTTTTTTTTGGAAAAAAATATTTATTACAACGAGACATAATGTTTTATTATAACATTTCAAATCTATATAATGATTTTCCCGTTTCGCGCTAAATAGCTGAAAACATTTTATATCAATTAAAAAAATAAAATAAAATGATATTATTTTTATTTTAGTTTAAATTTCAACATGTTTTGAATTTTTTGGTTAAATATTGGCCGAAATATTTTTGTTTCGTTCCGCCCGTTCTGTTTCAATCAAATAATATATTTTTTTAAATATTGAATAATTTTACTATATCAATCATATCTCTTAATCTCGACCGTTAAATTGAGATGAAATTTTATGAGGAGTCTCTTGAAATATTTATATATATTTATGTTAAAATTTCAGAGCAATCAGAGAATGTAATGACCTTACGAGATTGATGATGACATTCTTGTAATATACATGCTCATAATTTTGTTCATAAAAATCACTTTATTGTGTTTTTTTAGATTAAATAACACAATTCTAAATAATATTTTTTGGATTTGAATTATTTTTTTTGAATATATATATATATATATATATATATATATATACATATATCATATATATACATATAGACAATGCATATAGAAACGCTTCAAAACTGAAACATTTTATTCTAATTAAAAAAATAAATCACGAACCGAAACGGTATTGATAACAACTAGAAAAATGAAACATAAAAAAACATGATATTTCAACTTATTTTTCTTTCTTTGTCTTTTTTTTATTCTTTTAAAGGTTTTAAAAGTTGATAATAGCGTGACAAATAAACATATTAAAGATAATATTTTCACACCTCTGATCCAAATCTTCTTTTTATTTGTTTCTATTTTATATAATATACAGTAATAATTTCATACAAGTATATTTGTAGTCGTATACATGCTTCGCATGTATATCCATGATAACTTTAAAGACATAGGTTTGCCTTGTATTGTTGGTACATTAAAACGTAGAGATTAATCACATATTTGATAGGAAAAATTAAATTTAGATTAATTGTCATATTGTTTTTTTTTTATAACCGGGGTGTTCGGGTCAGCTTACACGCACCACAACTAATCCCCGGGCCCACTGAACATCCTGAAAGCCCAATGAGCATGTAAAGCACTGCGGGGGTGACAGGCGTGCCTGACAAGGCTTGAACCTGGGATGAGAGGAAGGGAGAAGCCCTTCTTGACCACCAGGCCAAGAACTGTCATATTGTTTTTTTTTTTTTATAATCAGGGTGTGCGAGTCAGCTTACGCGTACCACAACTAATTCCCGGACTCACTGAATATCCTGCAAACTCAGTGAGCATGTAAGACACCGCGGGGGTGACAAACGTGCATGATAGAACTTAAACCCTAGTGCAGAGGAATAAAACAAGTCCATTCAACCGCTAGTCCAAGACTCCACTTGCAAAATTGTCATATTGTTTTTAAATAGGCAGCTGGTCTCTTAATTCAAAAAACAATATAAGTAATTTCTAAGGGCTTATTTAATTTCCTTCCATATCGACTAGAATCTTAATTTGATCTCTCTTTAATTAATAAATAAATGTATTCAAATCACCTGCCCAGCAAACCCAGTTAAGATACTAATAGATACACTAAAAACCTTGTTTAACATTGCTTTTTAATTATTTTTTTTGATAATTTTCTGTATTTATTTTAAATTTTTGAATATTTTTGAATTATTTTTATGTATTGGTATAAAAAATAATTATTAAAAAATAAAAAAATATCATTTTAATATATATAAACAAATAAAACAATTTTATATACTGTTTCAAAAGCTCTTTTTAAAAGATTTATAATTTTTTAATAAATTATATCAAAAGATAATTTTTAAAAAATAAAAAATAAAAACTATATCTCTGGACAGCTGCAACACTACAAGAGTGCACTAAGCTTACATGCCATGCCTTTCTTCTTGAAAGTTCTGGTGCAATAATCAGGATCCACAGGCACCACCATCCCAGTGGCGTCACACTGACAAATTCGGGCATCCGTGTTTTTCCCTTGACCGGGGCTGCAAGAAGTTGTCGTCTTCTTCCTCTCAAACCTAACACTACCCTTCTCCAGAGAGGTTTCCCGTCCTTTTTCTCTCTGTCTTTCCTTCCCAGTCCCCCGGCACCTCTTTTGTTCCCGGACAAAGAGAGGCGTAGTAATGGTGTGATAAGCCAAAAAGAACCCCATAATGGTTACGATTTAAGAGACGGCTCTGTTGCGCGTGAAGGCCACACGATACAAATGCCCTGTTGGTTTGGCACGTCAACAAGCCTGTTCACACGTATACACTCGAGTTCTACACTCCCTTGGTATCATCTCTCACAACTGGCTAGCTCCAAAAACTCCCTTCTTTTTCACCCACCGTGCCTGGAGAATGTTGAGAGAGATGCTCGAATTTCTCTCTGTTGCCTTTGATTTCATCGGATTGCTAGGTAGCCCAGTACTGTTCATCGCCGGTGATTTCTCACAGACACGATCATATCGACCACGTGCTATTGCCTTTTCTTAACGGGCATCTAAACCCCATAACCTTCTTTGCTCTATAATTCACTGCATTTGCATTCCTATCTATTCATCTGACAATCGATCTCACAGTTTTCCTTGAAGGGTTGTTCATTGTTTCTGCTGTTCAAGGCGAATCCCGAGTAACTAACCAATCTGTCTGTCTTCATTTATGGACTACCATTGACTAGAAAGCTGGCCCGGTCTTTCATTTCTAAAAGTGGGCTGTTTTGGTTCTTTCTTTTGGTGGTGAATAATTAGTTTGAAGTGGTTTTAGTCTTCAATGGCTTCAATTCTTCGGTTCAGAAAGCTATGTTATGTGGAGCCTGTGAAATTTCAGTTTTTTCAACCCCAAAATTTCGACAAGAAAGAAGAAACTGTTGCCACTGGGGCCAAAACTTCCTTAGAAAACAATGAGAAGAGAAATAAAAGGCAGCCAAAGGAAAGGAGCTGTGTAAACTCTTGTTGTTGCGTAATTGGATACATGTGCACTACTTGGTGGCTTCTTTTGGTCCTGTATCACTGCTTGCCAGCTGCTTTTCCAGGCTTTCAGGTCCCTGAATCACCTGGAACAAGACTTAAACGTGAAGGCTTGACAGCTCTTCATCCAGTTGTTTTGGTGCCTGGCATTGTCACTGGAGGGCTAGAGCTGTGGGAGGGCAAGCCTTGTGCAGAAGGTCTTTTCCGAAAGAGACTTTGGGGTGGTAGCTTCACTGAGGTTTTAAAAAGGTTCGTGTTATAATTGAGAATCACATTCCATGCCTTGATTCTGATTACATTTGTGAGTTGATAGTGTAATTTGTGTTGACTGTGTTAGTATAAGCACCTATTTCTTAACGCAGAACCAAATTTGGTTCATTTTGTCAAACCCCCTCAGCATTGTGTAAGTACTTTTTTTGGGGTCATTTTGTGTTTCAATTGGATTGTGACTGTGAACTTATGTGGGAATGGTATCAAATGTTTTAGACCGCTGTGCTGGTTGAATAACCTGTTTCATGACAGTGAGGTTATCTTGACATGGTCGAATTACATCCTTTTTTTTTGCTAAATTTAATGACAAAGTTGAATAGTCACTGATGAGAGTTTTGGACCACTGTGTTTAGTTGGAGCCTATCCTTGCTTTATGAGATTGTTCTTGCAAGCTTTACTGAATTTACATGTGAACTGTGTTTAGGCCATTGTGTTTGCTGGAGCATCTGGCTTTGCACAATGAGACTGGTCTTGACCCTCCAGGCATTCGACTAAGGGCAGTGTCAGGGCTGGTTGCAGCTGACTATTTTGCTCCAGGGTACTTTGTCTGGGCTGTACTCATTGAGAATTTGGCAAAAATTGGTTACGAAGGGAAGAATATGCACATGGCAGCGTATGATTGGAGACTTTCTTTTCAAAATACCGAGGTATAGAAGTTCTTCCTCTGCCTCTAGTTACTCGCTAAATGCAGCATTTCATCAGTCTAATACACATGCTTTGGTATCTCTAGTAATTCAGTAGCTGCAGCAGTATCAAGTATTAACATGGATTAAGATCCTTCAAATTATTGAACGAAGTTTATGCTTTCAAATTATCACCAAACTTGCTTGAGCAATGTGGAAAAATGCTTTAAAGATGCTTCAAATCTTTTTCTCATAACAACACCGAGTTCTTTTTAATTGCAAATTATCACAGTGTTGATGCTAGATTCCTTGAAAAGCGTATTTTTTCTAAAGAACCTAACATAAAATATCTTCGTTGCAAGCATGCTTATGTGTCCTATGACAAGTTTTTTATGCAATGAAAACATTGCAGAACCATTCTGGTGGTCCTCAAAGTCCTTTTGATGTTTCAGTTTCCCTCCTTGCTCATGTTCCTAAGATCTTGGTCCAGCAATCTTGTTTAAGATTAGTTTGAATTGAGTCTCCACTAATACATTTCTAATTGAGGATGAGCAGATTCGGGACCAGACACTAAGTAGATTGAAGAGTCAAATAGAGCTTATGTATGTAACAAATGGCTACAAGAAAGTGGTAGTGGTGCCTCATTCCATGGGGGTTATCTATTTTCTTCACTTCCTTAAATGGGTTGAAACACCTCCTCCTATGGGAGGTGGCGGCGGTCCAGGTTGGTGTGCAAAGCATATAAAGTCAATCATGAATATTGGTCCAGTATTCCTTGGTGTACCAAAGGCAGTCAGTAATCTGTTTTCTGCCGAAGCCAAAGACATGGCATCTATAAGGTTAGTATTTGCAACCAGCCTCTCATTAGCCAACTTATATCTAATGACTATATGCCTGGATAGAGCAAGCTAGTACAATTTTTTTTCAAAAGACAACGCACCTAATGGTCCATCTTGGAGTCGGTTAGGTAGTATTTTTCACATGAAGTTCACAATATTGTAGAATTATGAAATAAGAAAATGTATTTATCTGGTGTGGACATTGCAGAGCTATGGATCCTGGTGTTCTGGATTCAGAGATTCTCAGACTTCAAGCCTTGGAGCATGTCATGCGGGTGACTCGAACATGGGATTCAATAGCATCATTGTTACCTAAAGGAGGAGAGACTGTCTGGGGCAATTTGGATTGGTCTCCTGAAGAGGGGTATGCTTGTGATTTATCAAAGAAAAGATACTTGCAAGCTTCTGCAGGTGACAAGGATACAAATGGCAGTGATGTGAAGATGGATTTTCATGTGAAAGAATCAAATAAGTATGGAAGGATCATTTCTTTCGGGAAGGAAACATTGCAGCTACCATCCTCGCAGCTTCCCCTCAGTTGATACAAAGGTATTCTCTTTACTGATCTTGTTACTTAAAACTGTGAGAGTTTGCTAGGTTATGAGGTAAATATCAGTGAAATTCTTCCTGAGAGAGAATTGATGACCATTTAGTGGCATATGCACTTAACACAAAACAAGAGCTTCATTCGATAAAACAGAGAGAGCCTTTACTTACAGCCAAACTTTTTGGACTTCAAAGATTGTATTCATGAGTAAGGGGAAATGCTCCTGTATCAATTTGCTGATTGAAATTCGTTTCCATTCATGATCAATCTTATTAAACCCTGTTTAATAACAGTGGAAATCAAGTGATCCTTTAAATTTGATTTTGGAGAAATGTTCTTTTCATTTGCATAAATGGGTGTTGATAAAGATACTTCAACAGGAATTTTTGGGACACAAGAACCAACAGGAACACTAACTCATCATGTGGTGGAGAGGTCTGGACTGAATATGATGAGATGTGCAGGGAAACCATCCGAAAGATTGCAGAAAACAAACCTTACACAGCTAGAACTGCTCTTGATTTACTCCGCTTTGTGGCTCCGAAAATGATGCAACGTGTTGATAGTCATTTATCTTATGGGATAGCCGACAATCTTGATGATCCTAAATATGCTCGTTACAAGCACTGGTCTAACCCGCTAGAGACCAAGTGAGTATAACCATCCTTCTGTTCTGTCCCCTCTTCATTTGACCATCCATGCAGAGTGTTTTTTCACGTTTCGAAATCATCGTCCGTATATGTTCTTAAATAGAAGACATTATTTTGATGAAGTGGATGGATTCTTCATTTACTTTTTTCTGAAATTCCTCTATCATTGTCTACTATAATTCCCTTTATCTGAGATTTTTCTCTAATTAAAGCATAAATCTTAATGGTGTAAACGTTGAAATTCTGTTTCAGGTTACCTGATGCACCAGATATTGAGATATACTGCTCATATGGCGTTGGAATCCCCACCGAAAGATCTTACGTCTACAAGCTATCACCGAATGACAGGTGCAGGAGCATTCCATTCCGGATCGATAGCTCAGTTGACGGAGACGAGGACAGTTGCCTGAGCGGTGGAGTACACTTAACAGATGGCGATGAGACTGTGCCGGTGATAAGTGCTGGTTTCATGTGTGCTAAAGGGTGGAGAGGAAGAACCCGGTTCAATCCATCCGGCATCGCCACATTCATAAGGGAATATCGGCACAAGCCACCAGCTAGCCTCCTAGAGGGAAGGGGTCTGGAGAGTGGAGCACACGTGGACATTATGGGAAATTTTGCTCTAATTGAAGATGTCCTCAGAGTTGCTGCCGGGGCCACTGGAGCAGAAATTGGAGGTGATAGAGTTCATTCTGACATCTTCAGAATGTCTGACAGGATAAATCTTCGGCTATGATTATGATGCACATGTTGACACCGCCCAGAACTTACCATAACGCAAAGAGTTTCCTTACTTATATAGTAATTTATAGAAACCTGTTAGAATCTAAGGATGTACAGTTGCACATGGAATATGGAATATATCCATACAATAACATTATAAGTTCCTAAGTGAGAAATTTAATCATTCCACAAGTACAAGTATCTAGAAATCTAGTTTAACCTAATCTGTACCAAATGTTAAATAGACTTGCTATATATCCTAGTGCAATTTATGATGAACATAGGTTTCTCCTTCAAGCTGAGGGGAGCTTCTAGCATGATGACCAATCTTACCAAGGAACAGTTGGAAAATGGATGGAGTTATTTGTTCATCAGCAGGGAACCATGCTCAAGGAGTTGCATTAGCTGCAAAAACAACTATGCTGCGATGCCGTCACTGTCATGCCTCTCTGACAACTCCTGAAATCATAGTAGGATAATTTCCCCGCTCAATTGAAACTTGCGTTTTCTCTAAAATTTAAACAGACAGCTTGAGTTCATGTAGTGGAAGGCTGCTGAGAATTTCATGCAACAGCTGTTCTTTTTGGGGAATCCTATGACGAAGCACAGGCATATGCGAAACAGCGAGCGGACAACGAAGGCATCATATTTATACATCCTTTCGATCATCCTGAGGTTATCTCGTTATTGGAATGGAGATTTTGCATCAAAAGTGCCGTGCCATGGATTGAACACAGATCATAACTTTTGTTCGAGGACTCACATGAACACTGGAAATGGTCCCACAAGCTCTTATCTCACCGTTTTCAATCACTGAGCTGCCATATAGATTTAAGAATTTTTTTTTGGGTACAGTTTGAGAGAAAACGGTAAGCTTGAAAATGTGACTGGTCCAGCATGAAGAGAAATGACAGTAAAGGGACCAAAATAGCAATTAGGAACAATTACAGGTACTAAAACGCACCTCACCCCTCATCTTTATTTGTCCTCCGAGTAAAAAAATAACGTTCGAATAACTCGCCCACACAGGAGAGCAGAGAAGAGAGGGAATCGGTGGAGATCAGGAGATGGATTACAGTCTAGCAGCGCTTAAGCTACTCTGCGTCCAATTGAAAGACGCCAGCGAGACTCCTTCTCAAAACGCCTTGACTCTCGGCGGCATTCTCTTTCAACGTGCCTGGTTACAGGTTCCTCCTCCTCTTTTTATCGGTTCCCCCATTTACCCCTCTTCCACTTCCCTTCTCTAATTCCTTTCTGTTGTTGCTCTCCAGGGCATTTTGGTCTCCAACGACGGTGAAGGCCGTCTCCTTCTGGATGACGGCACTGGCGTCATCGAGCTTTGCCTTTCCGCCGACTTCCGTCTCCGTCACTGGGACTTGGGTATCACTCTTCCCTTTCTATTCAAGTTTTCTTTGGCGCATCGTAGCATATATTGGCTCATTTTAGCATTGACCGCTGTGTTTTTCCTGGGTGTGTTTTTGAATTTTGGACTGTACAGGGGTTTATGTGATGGTAATTGGAGGGTACTTTGTCCGTCCTGGCGAGACCCCTATGGTTAAGGTAAATTCACGAATTGATCCGCCTATTTGCTATCAAATTCTTGCAAAGAATACATTGATCATGTGGATAACAGTTTATTTTTCGAATTTCAGGTTCATAAGATGGTTGATCTTTCGGCATATCCGGATCGAGAAGCAATGTGGTATCTTGAAGTTATGGAGGCATATAAGCTCTTCTACCAGCCCCTGATTGAAGAATTTTTGTGATTTCTTAGACTTTTTGTTCAGACAACTGCGAATTTCTTGCAGATGTATTCCTATTCTTGAAATATCCTGCAAATCTGAGTTATGGTTTTTGTGCCTGTGCTGACAATCTCCTCGTGCTGTGGTAAACCAGCATGAAAATTGGGGAAACCACCGTGCATGGAGGGCGAAAATTCGCAAACCTGATTTCCCAGATTGTAGCATGAATTCATTGCAAAGGGATGTATGGAAAAGTAATGATGAGAGAGCAACTTGCACAATATGTTAACAGCAGCCATTTTACAATCTCTTGATATTTCAATCATCTGCGCAGTGTTCTCCCGTCGAATCACCTCTAATAAGTGGTGCTTTCGAATCAGTCCACTGATTAAGAACTCTCATAAGCTGCATCAGATTTATGGAGAAGAATTGAAGAACTTGGAGTGTGATGTGAGGAAAGCAGATTGGTGGATGGAGAATAAGTTTTCAGAGATTCATTTCTGTTATTTTTATTTTTTTTGTTTTTTTTATAGCCTTCACGTTATGTGCACACAAATTCGTCACTACCATGGCCCTGTTAGGTTTTTGCATCACATATAGCCACAGACACCGTAGCCCTACTGACCAGGAAGAAGAATAACTTCTACTCTGAAGGTAATGAAAATACATTACTTTTTTTTTTAATTTTGATTTGTGCTATTTTTCTAAAAACACTTGTACAATTTTTCATATGCTGTGTCAAAATATAACATTTAAAGCCCATAAAAAAAACTACAAAAATTGACACCAAGATAATAGAATGTTTGTTATGAAAATCGAAAAAGTGTTGTTTAAATTAATTTAAATATATTTTAAACTAATTAAGTAAATTTTATTTTTTATTAAACAGGTGGACTCAAAAATTTCATTGCCCCAAATGAAAAATGAAAGTCCATTAACTGGCTGGCTACTGCAGCAAAACACTATATTCGAAGGAGTATTCAAAACATTAATTTTGCGATCACAGTGGATTATGGCATCAATTGGAAAGAGCATGTCTTGACCGAACTCTGTATGATGGATAGGGGGCACAAAATGTATGTTTTGCAATGGTGGCAAGATGAAGCAAGAAACAGGCTTGGTTGATTGCACGGTGCAGGTACGGTATCTATGAGTTTGTAAATTTGTTTTGGTTGATGTTTTTTTTTTTTTTTTTTTTAAATAGAATGTTTTGATTTCAGAATATTTCAGTATGTTATTTCGGGGTTGTACTCTTTATGTGTATGTATATATAATTAAATATATTAATTCAAAAATAAAATTTTTAGAATTGTACAATTTAATCTAAAAAAAGACACAATAAAATAATTTTTCTAAACAAAATTATAAACATGTATAATATTACGAGAAATTTCATCATCTATCTCGCAAGGTCATTATATTCTTTGATTGCTCTGAAATTTTAACATAATATATATAAATTTGTCAAGAGACTCATAAAATTTCATCTCAATCTAACAGTCAAATTAAAAGATATGATTGATATTGTAAAATTATTTATTATTTAAAAAAAACACTATTTGACCGGAACGGCATAGACGAAATGATTCCGGCACGTTTTGCCCAGAATTTAGCTAAAAATGGACTGGAATTTAACCCATGGTAAAAACAATATCATTTTATCTTTCTTTTTTTAACTGGTACATAATGTTTCGGTCATTTTGATCAAAACAGAACAAGATTAACATTCCTGTATCTATGTCTTGAAAATAAATTTGGTTTGAGTATATGATTGATCTCATTTCAGTTCATTATTGGAACATTGGGGCATCAGGAGTTTAATTTCTACATAGCAAGTGCACTCAAATTGGATATTATTTCACTCGATCATTTTGGTTTTCTTGCTAACTAATTTGATTCAACTACCTTCTAGATTCTCATTGACAAGGACATTAGATTCCAAATTGTTTGATCATGCACTCCATTTGCTCCTTATCTTATGTCTCACCAATATGCTGGTGGTTTTTTAAGGATTTATACTCTGCAGCAAGTGTGGAGGCTTCTGCTTTTCTTTTCCCCCTTCAAAGATTAATTTCGACTTATCAGACTTCAGCTTTGTCATGCTGCCATATTTGAAGGCAGTACCTTAATCTCAAAGGGAAGGAAAAAAATAAGCAGCATCAAACCTTTAACCATCATGTCAACAAGAACACTGACATGGTAATAGAAAATAAAATATATGATTTATCAAGGAGGATAAATCAATAGAACAAATGCAATCCAATGAAATGTACAATTTAAAACCTCAACATGTCATGTCTCCAAATAACAATGCTAATCTAGAAGCCTCTGATACATTATAAACCCTCGGAACAATGCTTGTAGAAAAAGAGAAAATCAAAGGCAGAGTCGAATAGAGGGAGGTGTGTTTTTTAGTTTGAGCACCTGTGAGAGCCTCTTTTCCAAAACTGGAACATTCAACTGGCAAATCAACCACCCTACTACGACTTGATGATTCCCTAAATCACATTCCACAGCACATGGATGGATCTCAAATGAAATTGGGAAGCTGGTGTTCCTCAGAAGATTGCAAGCCGCTTTCGACAAAGGTACATGTGAAAAGTTTGGTATTAAACACCACCCTGGGGATTATATCATGTCACCTTAGAAGGGTTTTCCATAGGTTGCAGTTCTTTGGATGTTTTTTTAAGCGCCATCAATAACTATATTTCCTACTCCAGCTTCCACAGCCTCCCTCTCAGCCTTCTCCTTGATTTCAGATGTATTCCCATCTTTGGCCTCGTGCTTAACACTTGGCATGGAAGGTTCTAGCAGACGAGGACCAGCAGTGAACCATGGATGACTAAGGCATTGAGCTGCTGTCGGTCTCTTTTCAGGCACAAAATCAAGTATTGGAACAAGGAAGTCAGTCATGTCATTAGCATCTTGCTCACTGAAATCATACTTCTCCATAAGCACCTTACTAAGAGTCCAAAAACGCAACCTCCGAATATGCCTCAAATCTCCATATCTATTGAAGAAATCCCGAGAATAGCGACCACTTAACGCAATCTGAAGAAAGTATGCACAGTGTAAATGTTCACAGCAAGTACATAAAAGCCTAATACTGCACTGCTAATTTTGGTCTCATTCAGTTTATCCAGAAAAGAGATGATCTTGCAAATAAGCATGCAATCGACTTCAGTAAAACACGTCACTCCTACCTTGCGCGGCATCATGCCTAGAAGCTCCATCATCAATGCCAAGTGATCCTGTAAGTATTATCTAGACATGTTAGAACAAAGCAGAAATAAAAATAAACAAGGGAAGGTAAGCTTGATCCACAAAGCAAATATAGGCGCTATTGATTAACTAAACAGATGCATGGCAGCAATGAAAAGGGTAAGGCAGGAAAACATGGCAGCATCTGCACATACCTCATCTCTATCATAGTTGTCACCACTGTGAGGATCAAAAAGGACATCACCAGTGACAAGCTCAAAACAAATGCAAGCAAAGGACCATAGATCTGCTGGAGTAGAGTATTTAGATCCAAGAAGAACCTCTGGACACCTATACTGTCTAGTCTGAATATCACTTGTAAACTGTTTGTACGTCCAACAAGCATTTCCAAAATCAACCAATTTGCACTTTAGATCAGCAGCTGCCAAAAGATTTTGCCTTGTGGAGCGGCTCCCCCTTCTACTGCGTTTTGCTTGACAAGCATCCTTCTGTCCATCACTGTTTGCTGAATCATCCTTGATCACAGAACCATTTGATTTGCTCCTCGACAGAATCTTCATTTGATTTCACATCAGCATTAGAATCTTCAGGACTAGTTGTCTTGAGATCAGCATCATTTTCCAAAGAGGCTTCTTTCTGTGTACAGCTCTGAGCTGCCTTCTTTGCCTTCTTTCGAATTTTCTTTTTTTGATTCCTTGTCAAATCCCCATTTGAACTCTTAATTTCTTTCGAAGAACTAGGTTCAGACACAATTTTGTTCTTGTTGGTTGGAAGGATAAGAGGAGAACCTGATTTTCTCGGATCTTTTGATGGATCAATCACTGAGAAAAGCAGGACATTCTCAGGCTTTAAATCAGTGTGTATAATTGAAAGCTGGCGATGCAGGTAATCCAAACCCACTAGCATATGAAAGCATATCTCTTTGACCATGTGCAGAGGAACCCCGCGGTAACCACTATACTTAATAAGGGTTAAAAGGTTATCTCCCAGGTACTCAAAAACCATACAAATGTGTTGTCCATTAGGCCCTGAATGCTTAAAATGATCCAAAAGCTTGACGACACACTTTTTATCATCAGGATCTCCCTCAGCAATCTGTTTGAGAATCTTTATCTCATCCATCGCTGCCTCGGTGTAGTGCTGGGCACTCTTTTGAACTTTCAAAGCTACGTAGCGCTACAAACAATGAATTTCTCATGTTGTTAACGCAGTCGAACACTAAAAACACTGCTGACAACTTCCTCAACCATGAAATTATCAAATAAAGCACCTTATAAACTAAATCTTGAAGAACAGAAAAAAAATACTAAATTCAATGTTGTGCGTCTACAACCTCCATTAAATTCCCAATTCATACCCCCGGTAGTTTATAATAACTACAATACCGTCATCTTACTGTCGTTTCTCTTTTCTTTTTCACCTCGTTTTAGACTAAACAAACCCTACTATTCTATCCGATTCAAAATCTAACATTTCTTTCCATGATCTTCCTTGGCAACAAAAGGTGCCTTTAGTACAGCAAAATAAAGGAAATCCAAACATAAAAACTGGCGCTTCGATCCCAGAATAAATACAAAAAAAAATAATCAATTCTTGATTAAAGGAGAAAAAAGAAAAGAAAAGGCCGTAAAGCATACCGATCCTTGAATGTCCCAAGCGAGCCAAACAGTAGAGAAATGACCCCAACCAAGCTTGCTTTGCACCACATACCTCCCATTCTTGAATGTATCACCAATTCTCACAGCATGATACCCTCCTTTCCTATAATCCTCCGTTCCCCTCATCTTCTGAAGTGTAATCACTCTCCTCGCTTCGGTCCCCATTCCTGTCTTCTGCCATTGAAGCAACAACAGAAAAATCCAACTAGTATAGAGCACGTTGAAAAAATATTCCAGGCTGCTGACTCTGAAATTGAAAACGGATTTTATGGTAAGAGAAATAAGACAAGAAAGAAAGGGATGATTTTGGAGGTCAAGATCGACTAAGTAGCTTTGATTGAATTTGACAAAGACGTAGAAAACTGAGATGACTGGAAGAGAAAAGCAGCAAACTTTGGTGGTGAAAAATAAAAAAGACTGAAGCTTTTGTTTACTTTCAAGAGATGGGTTTTGAGTGACTTTGACAAACGAAGTGAATTTGTGAAAGGAAAATAAATAAATAAATTTTGGAGGGGGAGGGAGAGGGGTGTGGATTGTGGTGGTGGTGGCTGTTATGGTAAAAACAAAAGGTGAATTAGGGTTTTGGAGAGAGTTTTATAATACTTTGTACTTACAGCTAGTCTTGCCGGGAAACTGAAGCAACGAACATTTATGATATGGGTTCAAGTAATCAAGTGGTGTTTGATGATTCTGGGCTGGCCTGTGGGTACCACTGATGACATGGCTTGTAGTTTTGTAAAGCATATTTTATGATGTTGTTTATGATGTTGTTTTTAAAATATATATATATATATATATATATATATATCAAAATAATTTTTTATATTTTTTTATCATTTAAAATATATTTTCGATATTAATATATAATTTATCCAAAAACATTAAAAAATAATTTAAATATAAAAGAAATCAATTTTTATGTGTTATTTTTTCATTATTTTTTCTCTTTTTGAATTATATTTTTATTTTATTTATTCAGATTCCATCATTTAATATTTTATTAATGTTAATTTTATTTTTCTTATTTTAATTTAATTTATTTTCTATAAAGTTATTGTAATTTTAAACAAACATTTTAATATTTGATTACTGATTAATTTTTGCAAACTTTGATTTTTATTATTATATCATTAAATAAAAAAATATTTTTTAAAAATAAAATTTTCAAGTTTAGCGGAGCTCATAATCCACTTTGCAAGTTGTACTGGTTAAGTTGCAAAATCTAGTTGCAAAATCTAGTTGCAAAAGGGACGTCTACAGGCCCATTAAAGATTAGATAAAAAACAAAAAGCCCGTCAAAGCCCATTTCTAAGGTCCAGTTTGACTTAGGCAATGTGGCCTTCTATGCAGATCCAGTACGTTCATTTCTAAGCCCGCGGGCAACAAATTAAAAATTAAGCTGCCCGAAATTACGGGACTTTGAGAAGAACTTGCCTCATATGGTAATTGTATTCGACCTAAATACTTTTGGAGCGCTTGCTGATGGATATTCACATACAGAAGAAGAGAGGGGAGAAGAAATTTTAAAAAATAATTTCTTAATTTTCATTATTTTTTATTAGATAAGATATGATTTCATCTATAATCTCTGTATTTATCTATATTTAACTTAACACTAATTAAACATACTTAACATTAAAAAAAACAGAGTTAAGCCTCTTTTCTTGCTTCTTCAACATCCAAATAAGAGAATGGCCCTGTGTGATCTCAGCCGCAGCTTAACTCTGTTTTTTTTAAGTGTTTGTTATTAATAAATATATTAAAATAATATTTTTTAAATATTTTTATATAAACATATGAAAAATAATCTAAAAATATCAAAAAAATAATAATTTAAAATATAAAAAAATATCAATTTTTAAAAGTAGATGCGAAACACTTCATAACAGCAATCCCATCATTTTGGCAGAAATCATGGAACTATATTGAAATGTGGAGATCCCCATCACAAGTCAAGAGTTTGAAAAACTGATGATACTATTCCCATCCTTTTTAAAAAAAATTATACAAAGAAGAGGCAAGAAAAGCAGCTCATCAACCATTTTTTTCAGTTTTTCTATCTTGATCCAACACCCAAAACAACAATTTTTTTATAATCTCTGGTCAATCCTCACTACCAAACACCCACAAAAGATAACAGTGGAAACCTAGATCCAGCCATCAATTTCTCGTATCCAAAATGGAATTATTGACTCCATTAAACACAAAAAAGAAGAAAACCCCAGAATCAAAATGAGCATAAAAGGGCAAAAACAAATGAAGAACACCAAATATAAAAACAGGGATCCAAGAGGTCTATTGATGGCGGGATTGGATTTCATAGTATACAGGAATCTCTTTCAATCAACTGTCAAATAACATTCCATGAATGAACCCAGGACAATCGATCAAAGCCCGGCCACGTAAGCTAAACTCTATGAACTCACAATGGACCACAAACAAAACCCAGTTTGCATCTCTACCCTTCCCCGTGATCTATCAAGATCAGGTTCAGTTCCTCCGAAGATTCTACCATTTCCCACCATCATTGTACAATCCCAGAGCTAGTTACTTATACCATACACCAGCGTGGCATCTTCCATCATGTACCTCTTCGAGACGGGCTCCTCCAAAACCCAGTGCTGTTAAACTGTTCCCACATTTCCTTCTCCAAATCGACGGCTTCGGTTTCACCGTTAGGATCACGATTATGATGATCACAGCATTTCCCTTTCTCCATAATCTCCCTCACCTCCTTCTCCCATCCCTCCTCCCTGGACAGACCACTGCTCGCGCGAGACAACAGGGACCTTTCTTTCTGCTTTTTTCTCAAACGCTGTCGTTTCTTGACTTTCTTGCATAGGCCAACCGGCACCTTATAAACGGCTAAAAGAAGAAGGTTTATCAACGTGCATGGGCAGCAGCAACACACCGCCGCACACCCCGCCGCCGTACCACCTGCCACCTCACCAAAACTCCGCGTTTTCGCCCTTGCCAGATTCCTCTCCCTCCTATCTCCTCCCGGCACCATCTTTGACCCTGTCGGCACCATCTTTGACCCTGTCGTTTCCTTCAACAAAGGCTGCACCCTTCGACTCGAAGAAGGTGATCGCAGAAGAAGTCCGTGTCGAATCATACTGTGTCAACTACCCCAGTCTCTCTTTTTTCCTGGGTTCTTGAAATGGGAAACTTCTGGGCATTAATGGGTTTCAGGAGATATTTAACTAAGTTTCAAGAAAGGGCACAGCTTTCTTGGAAAAAAAGCCATTTTTTGATAGCCAAGAAAAGGAAAGAAAGTCGGGGGTTTCTTTCTCCTCCCTGTAAAAGTGAAGGAAATATTGAATGTAATTGTATGAACTTTATTGATCAATAGCTGAGCTATTTATACATGAAAAATAACTAACTATGTACTGTGAGTTTGTTACATTTGAGAGCTGTTCATAGCTGGAATTAGGAGAGAATCTGCCAACTAATTACACACACACAATTCAAGCATTCTGTTACAATTTGTTACAGCCATAACTTCTAACACTCCCCCTCAAGTTGGAGAGTGGATATCTTGCACTCCCAACTTGTGAATCATAGGAACAAAAAAATCTTTCCGTAAAGGCTTTGTCAGAACATCTGCTAGCTGATGAGCGGAACTCACAAACCTCGTAGTTATCGAACCATCTTGAATCTTATCTCTGATGTAATGGCAATCCATTTCTATGTGTCTGGTTCGCTCATGAAAAACTGGGTTAGCTGCGATGTGTAGAGCCGCCTTGTTATCACAATACAACAAAGCAGATTCTTCGTGTGAGAGACCCAAATCTTTTAACAAACATCGAAGCCATGTTAACTCGCAGCATGCTCCGGTCATTGCTCGATATTCTGCTTCAGCTGAAGAAAGAGACACAGTCTTCTGACGCTTTGACCTCCAAGATATTAAGGAAGGTCCAAGAAAGATACAATAACCCGTAGTCGATCTCCTAGTAAGTGGGCAGCCTGCCCAATCCGAATCACAGTATGCCCTCAATCTGAAATCATTCTTTGAAGAGAAAAACAGACCTTTACCTGGAGCCCCCTTTAAATACCTCACAACCCGTAGTGCTGCTTCCATATGCAATTTTCTAGGTTCATGCATAAATCTACTTAGAACATGCACAGCATATGTTATATCGGGCCTAGAGACGGTCAAATAAATCAATCTGCCGACTAGCCTTCTGTATTGGCTGGAATTTCTAAGCAAATCACTTTTATCAGACAATTTCAAACCTTGATCCATGGGAGTATCAATGGGAGCTGCTCCTAACAGTCCTACATCAGCAATAATTTCTAATGCATATTTTCGCTGTGAGATAAATATTCCATTCTTAGAAGCTGAAACTTCAATGCCAAGAAAATACTTCAATTTGCCAAGTTCTTTGATACGGAAACTGTTATGCAGATACTTCTTAGTTGCAACAATGCTAACAGGATCATTTCCAGTAATTAAGATATCATCAACATATATAAGGAGAGCAGTAAAAGACTTGCCTTGTTTCTTGGTAAATAAAGAATAATCAGCTCGTGATTGTTCATAGCCTGCTGAGCAAATAGCAACTGAAAATTTGGCAAACCACTGTCGAGAGGCCTGCTTCAATCCGTATAAGGATTTGTGAAGGCGACACACCAAGTTATCCTCCCCCTGTCGCCGAAGCCCCGGTGGTGGTGACATGTAAATCTCCTCTGTCAAATCCCCATGGAGAAATGCGTTGGTTACATCCAACTGGTGAATTGGCCAATCGTGAGATGCTTTGCCCGGGTGCAAGCAAGCAACGAACTGTGATGATTTTGGCAGTAGGGGAGAAGGTATCCTGATAATCAACACCCTCAAGCTGTGTAAAACCCTTGGCGACCAAACGGGCTTTGTACCGTTCCACAGAGCCATCAGACCGGTGTTTGATCTTGTATACCCAACGGCAGCCAATTGCATTTTTGCCAACTGGGAGAGGAATGAGAGACCATGTCCCATTTTCTTGAAGAGCTTGTAGCTCAGAATCCATGGCTTCACGCCACTTAGGTTGAGTGGCAGCCTCTGAGTATGAACGAGGTTCAATTGAGGCATTTATGTGAGCAATGAAAGTCTGAAATGCAGGGGTATATCTGTGATAAGAGATGAATTTTGTCAATGGATATCGAGTACCTTGTGCTGAACCGGACGCCGGGGAAGATGATTGGTTGGATGTGGTGGTGTTGCAAATGTAGTCACGGAACTTTGATGGTGGAACAGTGGTGCGAGTTGAGCGGCGAAGATGGGACTGATCTGTAATAATAGGCAAAATAGTGGGTGTAGGAGATGTAGTGGATGGGTTATTTGAAGGTTGTGTTTCTGGGTTCGGAGATAGGTGAGAGGTTGCGGGTGGGAGTTGAATCGGTGATGGAGGAGCAGGATGGAGAGGAGACGACGGGTCGGGTATGGCTGTAATGGAAGAAGAGATTGGCTGGGCTGGGATGTGTGATGTGGGCTGGAGAGGGCTGAAGCTGGTATGGGCTGGTAATGGGCTGGGCGGTGGAGGATGTGTGGGGCTGGAGGGGGGTCTAAGCTGCTAAGGGTCGGTATTGGGTCAGGGCGTGTATGGAGGAGGTGTGGGGTCTGGAGGGAATCATGGCTGTCATGGGGTCTGGGTATGTGTAATGGTTGTATGGGAAGGAATGGGCCGGGTGTGGGCTGAGTGGCAGATGGAGAAAGAGCGGCATAAGGAAAAATGGATTCATGAAATTTTACATCACGACTCGTAAAAATTTTTTTGGTGGATAAATTAAATAATTTGTAAGCTTTTTGACCGATCGGATATCCGATGAAAATAGAGGGAATGGAACGGTAGTCAAATTTATGGGAAGTATGTACATTGGTGGCGTAAGCCAGACAACCGAACACACGTAAATGAGAAAAAGAAGGAGGTTTAGTATAAAGAAGTTCGAAAGGTGTTTTTAAAGAAAGAACTGGAGAAGGAAGACGATTAATTAAGTGCACAGCGGTAAGAGCACATTCTCCCCAAAAAATAATGGGAAGATGAGCTTGAAATTTCAAAGCTCGAGCTACTTGTAAAATGTGGCGATGTTTGCGTTCTACAACCCCATTTTGTTGGGGGGTATAAACGCAAGAATGCTGAAAAATGACGCCAAGATCGTCAAAAAAAGAACGAAGAGAAAGAAATTCTCCACCATTGTCACTTCTAAATATTTTAATGTGGGACTCAAATTGTGTGAGGACATGAGTAAAAAATTTACGTATAATGGATTGTGCCTCACTTTTGTGTGTCATTAAAAAAATCCAAGTAAAACGGGTGAAATCATCAACAATGGTAAGAAAATAATAAGCACCGGAAAGAGAAGATTGTTTATAACGTCCCCAAATATCACAGTGAATAAGTTCAAAAGGTTTTACAGAGGAAATGACACTAGGACTAAAAGGTAGACGACTCTGTTTAGCCAAAGGACATATGGGGCAATTTTGACTTGACTGAATTGAAAAATTTAAAAAAGACTTAGCAATAAAATTCAAACAAGATGGTGATGTATGACCTAAACGGTTATGCCAAAGCTCAGTTGATGAAGTGGTAAGGTTGCAGGTGATACGATGCTTGGGTGGGGGATGGATGTCGGGTTTCTTTGGTGCCAATGCCACCAAGTAGTATAGTCCGTTGCGCTGCTTACCCAAACCAATCATCTTCCTCGTAGCCAGATCCTGCAAAATACACCAATAAGGAAAAAAAGTTATTGAGCAATTCAATCCTCTTGTCAAACGGCTAACCGACATCAAATCCACTTTGAATGTAGGTACACACAGCACATTATGCAAATAATAAACTGAATTAAGAGGTAATGAGCCTCTAGCAGTGATTTGTGCTTTGTCTCCACTTGGCAACAATACTGGAGGTAATGAGCAATTTTTGGTGGTGTGGAAAAAAAATTTTGGTGATGAAGAAATGTGATCCGTGGCGCCGCTGTCAATGATCCAATTACGGGCAATTTTAGACAGACCTGGTTTGGTGATGGTTTGTGTTTGAGAACTAGACCCTTCATTTTTATCAAGTAATGATAAAAGCTGCCTTATTTGGTCTTCTGAAATCCCAACAATTGGGCTGCTGTGGTTTTCTTTAGAACATTCCGAAACTTGATTGGCAGCTGGCCTGGTGCCATAGAACTGGGCTTGGGCCGTGGGCCATTCTGAAACTTGATTGGCAGCTGGCCTGTTGCCATAATACTGGGCTTGGGCTGTGGGCCTGCCTCTTGTGTGGCCCGCGGGATAGCCCTTCAGCTTATAACAGCTGCTGATCCAGTGGCCCGCTTGCCCACAGTGTGAGCAATGCGGGCGTCCTCTTCCAAAATTAGGGCGTCGTTTCTCTTCTTCCGATCGTCGTCCCCAATGTACTTCACTGTCACCAAAATTTCTCCCACTGAAAATCTCCGAAGATGCGGAGCTGTGACCGTGTGAACCAGGCCTCCTTGCACCAACTGGAACGGTGGGTCTGTTGCTAGTGTTGCTGCGAACGGCCATGGCAGCATGCCCCCCAGTGTTCTCTGCCAAATGGGTCAAGCTTAAGAGGCGTTGTTTCTCTTCCTGAGAAACTGAAGAGTACGCCTGGCGAATGGAAGGAAGAGGACTCATCAAGAGTATCTGACCTCGAATCCCACTGTAAGAATCGTTGAGACCCATTAGAAACTGCATTAATTTTTGCTGCTCAAGTTGTGCTCCTTGCATTGCATCACTATAGGAGCTGAGTTCATCCCAAAGACCTTTCAGCTTTGTGTAATAGGCAGAGACCGATAGTTGGTCCTGCCGAAAATAGGAGATGTCCCTCTGAATTTCAAAAATTCGTGGTGCATTACTTTGGGAAAAACGTTCCCGAAGATCTTCCCAAACCTCACTGGCAGTGGCATAATAGATTACGCTATCTGAAATCTCAGGATCAAGGGTGTTGATGATCCAGGAATGGACCATGTCATTGCAGCGAGACCATGCTGCATAATTTTCAGAATCTGTTGCCTTAGAAGGTGGATTGATTGAGCCATCAACAAAACCTAACTTGTTCTTGGAATTCAGGGCTAGTGTCATAGCCCTTTTCCATGTTGAATAGTTGTTCCCATTCAAGGGTTTTGAAATCAGAACCAACCCTGGGTGGTCTGAATGGTGAGAAGAGTAGGGACTTGATGGATTCAATCGTGAAGGTTCTGTGCTTGAACTAGCAATTTCTTTGCCATGGACAGAAGGGATTGATGACATATCTTCTTGGGCCATGTTGGCTGAAAAAAAAAGTTGAATACTGGATTGGTGTTTTTGGAAAGAAACAGGACAGTTTGAATACTGGACTGCTGAAAAAGTTTGAATACTGGATTGATGATTTGGAAAGGAACAGGACAGTTTGAATACTGGATTGCTGGTTTGAAAAGGAACTGGAGATAAGAAACGGGACTTGAGAAAAATTATTTCAAACCTAGCTCTGATACCATGTAAAAGTGAAGGAAATATTGAATGTAATTGTATGAACTTTATTGATCAATAGCTGAGCTATTTATACATGAAAAATAACTAACTATGTACTGTGAGTTTGTTACATTTGAGAGCTGTTCATAGCTGGAATTAGGAGAGAATCTGCCAACTAATTACACACACACAATTCAAGCATTCTGTTACAATTTGTTACAGCCATAACTTCTAAC